>OX451738.1:1076714757-1077304984 GCA_948472305.1 Vicia faba
GGGCTTTCAATGCATCCACCTCAACTTGTAGGTGTTCCAGCCTTTCATCCTCAGCATTGTTCCTGACAAAAGTCTCCATGATAAGTGTCCTTAGCTCTTCCTGCCCCTTGGATAGGTTCAGGAGGATTTTCCCGAACCGGGTCTCTTGAGCAAGAAAGTCCTGGTTGTCTTGTTGTGAAACCATTGCTGAAATAAACAGCGGGAAAGGTAAGTGACCTGCAACAAAGATGCCTGTTATGTAAGGATGAGTATGATATGCATGCAATGTTTTCAAGGATCTCGCGGGGTAAACAAGAAAATTTGTTAGCATTGGAATTTAGAGCTTGATTGAAGGACACCCATGTTATTGAGAACTCTTCTTCAAGAGTCAAAGGCTCACCATATCAAGTGGGTCATAGCCTCTGACTTTAGTCATCATGTCTGGTTTTGATTTCCAAACAACCTTGGTTAGGGAACCTTCTTCAGGAGTCAGAGCTCACCATATCAAGTGGGTCATAGCCCCTGACAACATTGGCTAGAGGAAAATAAATCCTCTTTGCCCCTTGCTAGATGTTTGATTTATATGACCTGCATCACAAGCCCTTGAGATCCTTGAAATGGGTTAGGATGTATGCAATGGTATGCAATGGTATGATGTCATGCTACGCATGGGGTAATGTAAGTAACCCTGTTATGAGTCCTAATTAAGGACTGCAAAAACCTGCAAGAAACTTAGGATACCCTGTTATGATTCCTAATTAAGGACTACAAACACAACCTGTAAGAGACAAATGTCAGGTAATAAGCATGCAAGTAGTTCAAGTAGGAAGGCACACAAGTCACACAAGACAGGCCCTTAAGGTTTAAGGCCAGCATGGGGTCTGGGTAGTACCCTCTTGAAGTTGGTGGGTTCAACCTGTCCTAATCAAAGTAACCGGGTTCTAAGGTTCCCAATATCACGGGATTGCTTTCATTGTTCATCGTTTCGATTTAGCCACTGAACTGGCGACCGAAATATTCCAGGAAAGCAACCCTCAATTGAGTGTAGTATCGAGTATCAACCAACCTCGGACTGCACCAAAGTCAGTTATCTCACTACCCTAAAGAGGCCAAGATGGTTCAATTAAGGTTCCTAAGGTCTGTTGATGCTTCATGACACCACATGGAGGCCCCGTACTCTCCTTGACTGACTCAAGGGTTACCGGTACACACCAAAGTGCCACATCAACGTAGCAGACTGTTTCAACCATGTCGGTATACCCCGCACAGTTCCCTCACAGCCTTGTTGCTACTTTCTAAGAAGGTATCCCCAGATCCGGGTTAGGATCTATAGAACTCCCAAGCAACCCACAATAATAAAGCAAGCAAAGAAAGCAATTGAAAACACAGTGATCTTAATCCTAAGGTACACCCCACTTTAAGTTTTACTCCCCAGCAGAGTCGCCAGTTCTGTGATCGGTGGATCTGGAACTGACTGTTTTAAAGCTGGTTCGCGAAATGTCGCGGAAGCAAGAGTCGCCACCGTCTTTTATTTTCTCCAAATGGAAAGGACAAAAGCACAGAAAAATTCCTTAAAGAGATCGCTCTCGGTTCGGGAGGTAGATTATAGAAAGGGAAGGTGTTAGCACCCTTTCTATCCATGGTTATCCATGGGCTCTTAGATACTTGCTCAATGTGTTTTCAAAATTGTTTGTTTGCTTTTCAATGTGGGTTTAAAAAGTTTCTTTGAAAAAATTCAGTTTGACTCGTACGTCAGAGTGTTTGAAAAATTTGCTTTGAAAGCTTTTGAAAAGTGTTGGTGTGAAAAGTCTTTGAATTTTTGTTTTGAAGAGAGCAAGTATCCATGAGTCGTCTACCTACCCTAAGGAATTCGTCTGTGTAAATGTCCTTTGAAGTAGTGCCATCCCACCATTGAGAGGTAGGTAGCACCACCGTTGGAGGTGTTCGGGTCAATTCGAGTTTTAGGGACGTGGTGGTCACCAGAGCAACAGTAGGACACCTTAGAAGCTACCCTTATGCCATTGATCCTTTATTTTCCGAGGCAACCGTTTCGAGGCAACTGGATCATGTCATGGACATAAGGACTTACTAAAACGTCCTATACTCGACGACCACCTTTCGAAAGGCAACAGTGAGGCGTACCCTAGGGGTGGTGTGTGCGAATTGTGTGTCATTTTCAGTTTATTGTTTGTCTTGTCATGCATTGGTGATCTAACGATTCGATTTTATTTTTGGGCATTCATTCTTTCATGTTATTGTTTAACAGTTAAATGTGCGGGAATTTAAAGTGCGGAAAAGATAAAAGTCCTACGCTATTACAAAGGCGAGGGTCTACAACGCCAAATTAATCCAGACCCGTTTTAAAATAAATTGCAGAAAAGAAATGTCTAATAGCTATTACACGGCTTTGGTACATATACATAATTATTTACAAAAGAAATAAATGAAACGCGCGAAAAAAAGAAAATAATCAAATGCGAGGGCGTTGAACCCTTTAAAAGAATTAAAATAATTAAGTTATCTAAAATTAAAATTAAATGAAAAATGGTATTTTTGTGTTTTTTAGATTTAAAAGAAAAAAAAAAGAAAAGTTAATTAAAATTAAAATCCTAGTTCTAATGTCTTTTAAGTTTATTATGAAAATATTGACTTTTAACCTAATTTAATTCTAAATTAATTTATGTGCATTAAATAAATAAATAATATTATTATTAAAAAAAAAGAAAATAAAAAGTTATTAAACCTAAACTCTATTTTTTTGGATTTTAGTTATTAAAAGAATTAAAATCTAACCCAAAATGCAACCCTAGTTTAATTATGAAAAACACTAATACTATGGCAAAAAACAAGGAAAGTTAAAAGGAAAAAGTCATTAACCTAATTCTATGTTTTTGTTTTTGATTTTTATTAAAAGGAATTAAAGTTGAAAACTTAATTAAAACTAAACATTTTACATGTTATTATTTATACAAAAAAAAAACAATATTTAAAATAAAATAATTATTAAAATTTTTGACTTTTCTGATTTTTGTGATGTTTTTGTGTTTTTTTGTAAAAAATTTATTAATTAAATAAATAGCAAATAAAAGAAATAAAAAAAAAATTAAAGAAAGAATAAAAATAAAAATGATAAAGCAAACCAGGGGGGTGTGGTCCCAAATTTGGAGGTGTAGGCCTGGTGATTTTGGCCCATTTGCATTGTGAATTGGTTGACCTTCTAAGCCACGTGCACGCCTGTTGACTTGTCCTCATGGTATTCCTTGATTCTGAGCCCTTGGATGATCATCTGGGACACGTATGCGTTTGGATCATGATGGCCTATGGTGCACCGTTTCAAGGTGTTTTGGTTGATGATAGTGATTGAGATGTGCCCAGAAATTGTCCAGGATGCTATTGGTATAAAAATTAAGGCTTGAAAGATTGTCTAGCACTGATTTCAGATTTGTGTTTTTTGTCCAAAATTTTTCAATCTCTCAATGCTTGTTTGGGCGCAGCTTATAATGTCTTAGGCCTAGGGTTTGACTCAGTGATGATCATGGAATGGAATTGGCTTGCTAACTCACCTTAATTCATGCTTGGGAAAGAATAAGTCCTAGGGTTTTCATCCTTAACCATTTTCCTCCTTTTTAGCCAAAACCTAGACCTAGTGTGCAAATGAACCCTAGCCTGATTTCTTGAGTTGGTTCATGATACATAGAAATTGTCCAAGTTCACATGACACTATTCCATTGGTTTTTAAATTTTATTTGAATTTTCAAAGATTAAAAATGAATTAAATCATCAAAAATTAAATAAAATAAAAAAATCAATATTTGGTCTTGAAATTAACCATGGGACACGTGTGTGGCGTGACAAGGATGAACCAAGTGGAAAAAATGGGACCCTTTTGTCAAAAATTGGATTTTCAAAGATAGTTGACTTTTGCCATTTCACAAAAATTTCCCAACTTCTACAAGGCATAACTTGCTCAATTTTTAAGATTTTCACATGTTCTTGGACATTTTGGAAAGGTCTTTGAGTCCTTTAACCAATGCCTTTGGTCCCATGTCATTTTGATTTACCAATCTCAAGTTATGGTCTTTGACTTAAAGTCCCTTTTTGTTGACTTTTGAAAATGACCTGTAATGTTGAAATTGATAACTTTTTGTGAGAGCATTTCTTGGACTTGAAGTATGAAGATGAGTTGTAGGAAATGTCTTTCTCTTCAAAATGAGCTTTGGATGGAATTTTTCTGATAATCCATGTGAAAGTTATGCCCTGGTCAATTTCAGTTGACTTTTTCAGCTGTCCAAATATAGCAACTTTTGCATCTTTGATGATTTCTGAGCCAAATTTTGAGAATCATGATCAAGCATTGATCAAATGATGTTTGTGGCTTCAAAATGATATATTGACCAAAAATTTGAACTTTTGACTGTCAAATGACCATTTTGCCCCTACAGTTGACTGTAGTGCAATTTAGGGTTTTGACTGTGCAATCTTGAGCTGAATGCCTTGAAACTTGATATGAGGATGCTTGACCATGTTTGTAAGCATATGAGACTTGATTGAACCTTTGAAAACTTCCTTTTCTTGATCAAACTCAAAACCCTAATTTTGACTGTATGGGAGACTGTTGCACTGCACAACCCTTGGGGAATTTTCTAGCTTGGCTTGGCAATTTCTTGAGGAATATGGGAGGGCAAATTTTGGGGTATAACAAGGGCGTTGAGTTTTGTACTCATGGGTAATGAGTTATTCAAGAAGACGCCTGAAGGGGTATTGCTGAAATGTTTAAGTGAGACTGAAGCATACATAGCCCTTTCGACTACGCATGCTGGGGCATGTGGGGCTCACCAAGCAGGCCATAAGATGAAATGGTTGTTGTTTCGACAAGGACTATATTGGCCCACTATGCTGAAAGATTGTGTTGAGTTCGCCAAGGGTTGTCAAGAGTGTCAAGTCCATACAGGCATCCAACACGTACCAGCAAGCGAACTTCACTCGATAGTGAAGCCTTGGCCTTTTAGAGGATGGGCGTTGGACCTCATTGGAGAGATTCGACCAGCATCATCAAAGAGTCAGAAATACATATTGGTAGGCATTGATTATTTTACTAAGTGGATCGAAGCTGTCCCTTTAGTCAATGTGGACCAAGAAAATGTCATTGAATTTATTCAAAAGAACATTATCTTTAGATATGGAATTCCTGAGACAATAACAACTGATCAAGGGTCAGTTTTCACTGGTCGAAAGATGCAGGAATTTGCTCAGGAAACAGGTTTCAAACTCCTAACATCAACGCCTTATTATGCACAGGCGAATGGTCAAGTCGAAGCAGCTAACAAAGTGGTGATTGGCTTGATAAAGAAACATGTTGGGAAGAAACCAAAGAATTGGCATAAGACGTTAGACCAGATTCTGTGGGCTTGTCGAACGTCCCCAAAAGAAGCCACTGGTACAACACCGTATAGGCTAACTTTTGGCCATGATGCAGTGTTGCCAGCAGAAATTTGTCTTCAATCTGCAAGGGTTCAGAGGCATTATGATATTCCTTCTGAAGTTTATTGGAACATGATGTTGGATGAACTGGTGGATTTAGACGAAGAGAGATTACACGCTCTCGACCTACTCAGGCTTCAGAAGAAAAGAGTAGAAGACTCTTATAATAAAAAGGTAAAACCTAAGGTATTTTTGCCTGAAGAACTAGTTTGGAAGGTAATTCTTCCCATGGATCGGAGAGATCGAAGCATGGGGAAATGGTCACCTAAATGGGAAGGACCCTTCAGAGTTATCCAAACTTTTTCTGGTGGAGCCTATGAAGTCGAAGAGTTAAGTGGAGATAAAAGGCTCTTGAGAGTAAATGGTAAATATTTGAAAAAATACAAACCTATACTTCAAGAGATAAAAATAAAATAATAAAAGAGCAAGTCTAAATTAACCATAAAAATGCCAAAATAGAAATTTTATAAATTTCAGCCAAGATGGCAATTGTTGTCGAATAACGATTACAGAATATGGTTACAAAAGAGAATCAATCAAAAGGTAAGAGAGTTCTTGAGTCGAAGATACTTGGCTTGCTGCAGCTCCAACCTCTTCTTGCACCAGGAGTTCTCCTGCACTAGTTTGGCAATCTGAGCGTCGAGGCTTTGGGCCCTCTCAGCGAATTCCAGGCCTTGTTTGATTTCAGCTTGGCTCTCGGTGTCTGAGATGGTCGAAAGAAGTTCCTCCTTGAGTACAGTGTTGGCGTTTATCTTCGCCTCTATTTCTGCGATTTGCGCCCGGAAGGAAGCATTCTCTCGATCAATGGCATCGACTTTTTCCTGCGCAGACGCTTTTTGTTTCGACAACTCAGCAATTCGAGAAGTCGAATCTGAGACAGCAGTCCACGCAGAGGAGCTTTTGCCATACAACACCTCAAGCTGACTGTTAAACCCCCTTTGGAGCCTGTAATCTGCTGAGACTTGATCAATCATAGAGTGTAACTCCATGATCAAGTCTGAGACTTCTGGGGCTACAGCTTCAAAGTCGACAGCATTCAAGACCTCTTTCAAGCATGATGGTGCAGTGGGGTCCCCCTCTAAAGCCTTCATCAAGTCCCTCTTGAAGAACTGGGCCTTAACCTTCGCCAAAGCATCATCAAGGGGAGAAGTTTCAGTAGACTTCCCCGACAGCGTAGGAACCTCCTGACTAGCGTCAGACGAACTCTTGCTCTCGATGATTGCGTTGAGGTAGCTAATAGGGTCAGTTTGTTTCAAGAGTTCCAAGTCCTCTTTCGACTTGTGCTTCGTTGAGGTAACCCTTGCAACAACATTGTCTTGGGTTTGAGGTTCTTGAGTGTTAGGTGCCTCGACTGGTTGCTCTTCGACTCGGACTGGGGCAGTACCAGCGTCGACTTGTGGTTCTTCGCTAGCATCACCCTGGGGCCCTTCGCCAGCGTCATCTTGGTGCTCTTCGCTAGCGTCACCCTGGTGTCCTTCGCCAGTGCCACCTTGGTTCTCTTCGTCAGCAGCATCTTGATTTTCTTCGCCAGCATTGCCTTGGTCCCTTTCTTCATGATTCTCTTCTGACAGGTCCACCACCTGAACCGTTTCTGGCTGTTGTTCCTCCACCAGAGGTTCCTCTGTTGGTTTCTCTACCGTTTCAGCATTGGCCTCATTCTCAGTATGGGCTTCGTCATTGCCCAAGCCTTTTTCCTGAGGCCTGCTAAGTTCAGCAGATTCCAGCGTTTCTGAGGTCCTTGGCGGAGAACTTTCAGTAGTGTCCTGAAAAGGGAAAGAAGACAAATCTTCTGAGATCGAAAGAGACACGATCGAATATGGGTATCTACACCTAAATTATAAAAAGGTCTAAGGGATTACCTGTGGATTAGCTTCAGCCCTAGGGCTGGAATTGTCGCTTTCGACAGGCTTGTTAAGAAGAATGTTTAGTTCCTCCTCAGTTGGCTCCTCGATGATCACTGGAGGTGGCCTAGGCTTTCTCACAGCAACCTTTATTCTGACAGTTCGACCTTCAGGAGCAGGAGCAGGAACAGAAGCATCCTTCGTCAACTTTCGCCTCTTAAGAGGGGCAGGAGGGGAATCACTTTCTTCATCACTCCCAGATTCGACCACCAGTCCTGGCCGTTTCTTGGGCGAAGGTGCCTAGAAAACCAATAGGAATTCGATTGAATAATTGCATCGAAAATCAAAAATCGAAAGCCAGAAGAAAGATGAAGAAAGTCTGGTTACCGATATAGAAGGCTTCTTCGAAGAGCCTTCCCCCTGTTGGTGGCTTGTGGTCTTCGCCAGCGCTGTAGTTTTCACCGGCGGTGGAGGTTTTGTTGAAGGGCCTCCTCCTTGTTGGCCTTCTGTAGCCTTCTTGGCTACAGGCTTTCGAACAACTGAAAACAAATAAAAAGTTAACAGGCTAGCAGTCGAAGAGAAAGAAAAAAAAGTAATGTGAGAACATGAACTTACATTTCTTTATTTTGTCCAACACAAGGACAAAAGACTTCTGCAGCTCATCCATGAAGTCCTTCTCGTCGAAGAAGTACTCAGCATAATAGCTTTTCCACCACTCCTTGAAGGAGGGTGAGCAAAGGAAATTGAGCTGGTAGTCAAACAGCGAGAGGATTGTTCGACCAGCATATCTTCCGATATGCTTGATGGCAGCTTCTTCTGTATAATCATTGCAGAAGTACAACATTGACTTCTCTCTTTGAAAAATCAGAGAAGGTAGGGTTTGGATAATACCAAACTGGCGAGACACCAGGTTGGGTTGGTATGCAATCAGACTCAGATGAGTCTTTGAGCTTTTGAATCGAAGAGGCATGATCCTTGGTGTAAGGAACGCCTCCCAAAGTATTGTATGCTCATCGACATTGGGACCACTCGACGTCCTTGGATGTGGCCTTGTGAACCATGCTGGACCTACCTGCCGTCGAGCAAATGGAGCCATAGTTGAAACAAACTCCTTCCTTCGAGCAAACATTAGAACGAAGTTGGTGAAGGTTTGCTGAAACTCCAGTCCATCGTCCGTAGGTGTCAGCAGAGCCAGCCTGGTTCCTTCAACGCGTCTATTCGCTATCGCTGGAGCCTGTTCATTTACCTGAACCTTCTTGGGAAAGAAAGATTCGAAAGTGGCGTTGAGCCACAGTTGGAGCAGCCAAAAGGGCCCAGCAAGTAGCAAACTGGCCCTGTCCTCGATATGTTTCAGAAGAGTTGCCCCATTGCTGATCGAATCATAGAGGCTAGCCAGAATCAGTTCTGCCAAACAGATGTTTTGGCGGTGATGCAGTTGAGTAGCAAGAGTGACCATCTTTTTGGTCACCTGTAGAGACTTCGAGCAAAACACAAAGCGAGTTAGCCATAAGGCTAGAAACGCTATGTGTTCGACATCCGACACAGCATCTGTCGACCTGTCGTGATAATGGTTGATGAAAGTGGTGTATGTTGGTTTGGTCTCAGAGAAGCCAATTTGGTCCTCCGACATCTCCTCCGGATCGAAGTAATCCCCGGTGGGTCGAAGGCCAGTAATAGCGGCCACATCGAAGAGTGTGGGGGTTAGCATCCCACAGGGAAGATGAAAAGTAAAGTGGGAATAGTCCCAGAACAACAGTGAAGCTATCAGCATCTCCTGGGAGTAGTTCAAACCCGTCTTCGACAGCATCACTAGGTCGAAGATTCCCATATCCTTCCAGATCGAAGTTTGGTGCTTCTCCAACTTTGTTAGCCAAGCAACATAATCGGAGGTAAGGTTAGGGCAAGACCTGAAGACCCTAACACCTCTGTTAAAGAAGCGGAGGTCGATTTTTTCACGTGCAGGGTCTTCATTGTCTTCTGCGTCTTTCTTGGCGCATGCGACTGGTTTGAGTTTCTCGACTATCGGGAAATAGCTCTTGATCTTCAGAGCCTCAGAGATACTTGGATTCATGGGGCCAGACATTGCAAAGATCTGGTTGGAGTATCCAACCGGGATCATCAAGTGGCGCGAGTAAGCATCGCGAACGGCGATGTCAGAAGGTTCAGGAACCCTTCGTTTGCCTGTAGAATTTACTACCGGAGCAGTGACGAAAACCTTGGGTTTAGCATGTTCAGTTGGTGCGTTAGCACTAGGAGCAGTAGAACCAGATGCCATGGATTAGTGTGGAGTTTGAAAGAAGGTTGAAGACGAAGTGAAAGAGGAAGAGTTTCTGCAAAGATAACAAGCTTGTATGAAAACAGAGGAGTTTGAAAAGCTAGATGGCGTAAAAAGTCCCACAATGGGATATTCACTGCTATTTATAGTAGTGGGAAAAATCCCCAAAAACGAGGACATTAAATGCCATTTAATGCTGCAGGAGTTAGTGGGACGCGTGGCAGCCCCCTGTTGTTTTGGCCGTTTCTGCAGAAATAGAGGGACGCAGCGTGCGTCCTCGTTTTTGAGAATTGTCATAATGATAAATTCTGAAATGACGTTTGGTACTGCACGCCGTACTGAAAGTGACGTCCTAGGTACGGAACAATGATGGTTCTCTTGGGATTGCCAATAGTTGGTAAAAAGCAACAAAAAGTGCACAAGTTACTTTGTGACTAAGCGTGGAAAGAGAGGTGTCGAATGGCGTTTCAAAGAATGCCTTTTTCTTTCAGAGTCGAAATAAGGCATTCTTGGGGGGCAATTTGTTGGCTCCTAAATTCGACACTCTTGTTTTATCAATGTCAACCATTAAAAGCTGAAAAATGCTTTCGACTGGCTAAGTCTGTCGAAGTGCCCGTCGAAAGATGGCAAAGTACTTAGAAGATTTCTTCAAAGGAAGAAGGCTGGTTGCCTTCGACGTCGAAGGAGTTTCTCGTCGAAGATGTCTCTTGACGAAAGTGTTCGATGGTTCAGAATGGAGCAGTTTGAAATTCAAGCGTTTGGAGGGAAAACGGTTTCCAGCAGTTACCACGTGTAAACGTGCAAGGATCTGGAGCGTCGAGCATGGAGAGCGTGCCAAGTGGATTGATCTCGAAGCAGTGTAACTGCCCGACGGTTACTTGGGATGTTTTAGTATAAATAGGAGTAGACATGTAGTTTCTCGCGTGTGTTCACAATTCTATACAAAGTCACTCATATAGATTCGAGTACCCAGCGTGTGAGAAAGAATTGTTGAGAAATGTATGTGTGAAACACCAATTTTATCAATTAAAGTCATTTACTTTTCCAGAAATTTACTTGCTTTCTCCTTTACATTCTTGTCGAACCTTTTACTTTAAAACCTTGTTTATTTTACCAAGTCTTTCCTTTATGCAATTCATTTAAAGCCAATTTATTTAAAGCCTTATCCAATTCAATCAAACTTCAAAATCAACCTATGTCCTAGGATCAATCTGATCGATCCTGCGAGTAACCAAATAAGTAACCATTTGGAGGATCAGCGGTTGTTTACCAAAACCCAAGGTAAACATGTGCCTAACATGAAGAATAATATTTTGAGTTTGGAACAATTATTAGAGAAAGGCTATGACATCCACTTAAAAGAACATAGTCTTTTCTTAAGAGATTGTAGTCATAACTTGATTGCTAAGGTGCCTATGTCAAAAAATAGAATGTCCCTCTTGAACATTCAAAATGACGTAGCAAAGTGTCTCAAGGCTTGCTATACCGATTCTTCATGGCTATGGCATCTACGATTCGGGCACCTCAACTTCGATGGTCTAGAACGTTTGTCGAAGAAAGAGATGGTGAGAGGCTTGCCTAGGATCAACCACCCAGACCAACTCTGTGAAGGATGTCTAATTGGGAAGCAATTCTGAAAAAGTTTTCCAAAGGAATCAACGTCAAGAGCGATAAAGCCACTAGAGCTCATACACACGGATGTCTGTGGACCAATCAAACCCAACTCGTTTGGCAAGAATAAATACTTTCTCCTCTTTATTGATGATTATTCCAGAAAAATATGGGTTTATTTATTGAAGGAGAAGTCATAAGTATTTGACAACTTTAAGAAGTTCAAAGCCCTTGTGGAGAGAGAAAGTGGTCTTTCCATCAAGGCCATGAGATCTGACCGAGGAGGAGAGTTCACTTCAAATGAGTTCAAAAAATATTGTGAAGACCATGGAATCCGTCGCCAACTGACTGTGCCAAGATCGCCTCAACAAAATGGAATAGCAGAGAGAAAGAATCAGACTATACTTAACATGGTACGAAGCATGCTCAAGAGCAAGAAGATGCCGAAGGAGTTTTGGGCCGAAGCAGTGGCATGTGCAGTTTACCTGACAAATCGTTCCCCAACAAGAAGCGTGCATGAAAAGACACCCCAAGAAGCATGGAATGGAAGGAAACCTGGGATCTCTCACCTCAAAGTATTTGGAAGCATTGCCTATACCCATGTTCCAGATGAAAGAAGAACAAAGCTCGATGATAAAAGTGAGAAGTATGTATTTGTGGGTTATGACTCAAGCTCTAAAGGGTACAAGCTTTATAACCCAAATAGTGGAAAGATCATCATAAGTCGTGATGTGGAGTTTGACGAAAAAGATTATTGGGATTGGAGTGCTCAAGAAGACAAGTATGATTTTCTTCCTTACTTTGAAGAAGAAGAAGAAGAAGAAATGGAACAACCAATGATAGGGGAACATATTACACCACCTTCCTCATCGACACCAAGGTTGGATGAAATAAGTTCAAGTGAGAAGACACCACGACTAAGGAGCATTGAAGAGCTTTATGAGGTAACCGAAAACCAAAACGACATTAACCTCTTTTGTCTTTTTGGTGATTGTGAGCCTTTAAGCTATCAAGAAGCGGTAGAAAACATAAAGTGGAGAGACGCCATGGACGAAGAAATCAAGTCTATCACGAAGAATGATACATGGGAACTTACTACACTTCCACAAGGACATAAAGCAATTGGAGTAAGATGGGTGTACAAGGCAAAGAAGAATGCAAAAGGAGATGTGGAGAGATACAAAGAAAGATTGGTGGCGAAAGGCTATAGTCAAAGACAAGGAATTGACTATGATGAGGTATTTTCTCCTGTTGCTCATCTTGAAACTATTAGACTGATCATTTCCTTGGCAGCCCAAAATGAATGGAAGATCTATCAAATGGATGTGAAATCAGCCTTCTTGAATGGTTTTCTCGAAGAAGAAGTTTATATTGAGCAACCACTAGGTTATGAAGTAAAAGGGCAAGAAGAAAAAGTCTTGAAGTTGAAGTATGTAATGTCTTAAGATCAAGCTGCCGACATTTTCACCAAGCTGAAGGGGTGAAAAACACAAGAAGGGGGGGGTTGAATTGTAAAACTGGAAACTTAAAGCAAATGACAAGGTATTTTTATCCTGGTTCGTTTGATCTCAAACTACTCCAGTCCACCCGTTCAAGGTGATTTCGCCTCTCTCCAACGAGGTCTTAATTCACTATATTCAACTGAATACAAATCTGCTTTAGCAACTGCTAAAACCTTCTTGATTCAAACCACAATCCGGTTTGTCAAGGCAACACTTTCTTACAAAGGAATGAACAAGTGTGTATGAATGTTTTCTACAAAAACTATATCACAACTGTGATGTTTACACAAATGAAGCTTAGAATACTAAGATGCTAAACGCTAATAGAGTATCAGAGTTTGGTGGTTTAGCAAAACTTGTAGAGTGAAGATTACTGTTCAGATTTGTGCGTGTAGAGAGTTTGGAAGCATTAGCCGTGATAATCTTCAAAGCTTGGTTTATATAGCACTTTGAGAAGATGAACGTTGAAGCAAATATTCTTGATTCAATGCTATTAACAAGCTTTCCTTTTTGAGCAGATCTTGTCTAGAATGATGCCGTTGGTATTGATTAGCTTTCAATGCACAGTACCGTTGCTTCTTCAATGCACGATCTGGCTTGGCTCATTCTGATTCTGCTTCGCTGCTGATGAACTAATTTGTTTCTGTATCAGAGTGTTTTACACGCAGTTCTGTTCATCAAGCTTCAGCATGTGCAAGCGTTGATCATCTGATCTTGACGTTCTGATTCAGCAACTTCTGATGCTGATGTGCAAACTCATATTCTGATGCTGAAAACGTGATCTTGCTTATTTTAATCAGCATATCTGCAAGTCAGAGCATAGTAATTTTAGGCAGCATATAATTCAATCATAAAATATTTAACTACTATATCTTTTCACTTTGTTATCATCAAAACTTAAATATAGGGTACTAGATTCAAACATTGTTCTAACAATCTCCCCCTTTTTGATGATGACAAAAACTAGATATTTTAAATGAAAAATAACGTGAAAAGTTATCAGATCTATGTATCAGAATAAGAAGTACGGAGAAGTCAGAGTTAAGAGATACTCCCCCTGAGTTTGTTACTTCCCTTTGATATGTGTGTTCTTCAGAGTCAGATATTTTTCTATCTTTGAGCATCAGATTATAAGTCTTTGACTTATCAGAGAGCAGAGCTTCAGAGCTTTTCCTGTCAGAGCTTTGCTTCGGATCAGAGTGTTAGGTCGATCAGATCTTCATATATCAGAACTTCATATTTGATCAGAGCAACATGAGCTTTTATATTTTGATCAGAGCTTCTAGTTCTTAGTCTTCATAGTGTTCAGAGCTTCCTTGTGCCTGTAGACTTAACAACAAAACAGAAAAACATTTCAAGTAATAGAGTTAGAATGTTTGAGAATTTCTGTCTAGTTAGCCGTTATTGATTTTAAATATCATTCTTGTTCTCCCCCTTTTTGTCAGCAATCAAAAAGTGTTAGTGATGTGCTAAAACAATTTAGATCAGAAAAACAAATTATATTAAAAATAGTTCAGAGGAAAGAACATTACACAAGCATAGTCAAAACATAGTCAAAAGTACATCAGAAAATGACGAAAATATAGAGAATGTCATGCATGAAAAAATTTCAAGGTTGTGGGGGCATGCGTGAGAACAGGCTTTCCAGCATTGCTTGAATCTTTTCAGAAGTTGCATTCTGCTTCTGAACCATGGTGACAACAGTATCAATCTTGCTGTCCTGGACATTCATTCTTGCTTCCATCTTCTGATCACTCTCTTCCATCCGCTGCTGTAGACGCAAGTCATTCAGCCTTAATTCTTCCAGAGCCTGCCTGTCCAAGGCAGCTTGAGAACTTTCAGCAGGAGGAAGCTTCTCAGAACTTTCAGCTACATCTTCTGCTGGATTCTCTTCCTGAAGAGTCTTGTCTTCTTCTGAAGGTTGCACCTGTGCAGCTTGTTCTTTCTCAGACCACGATTCAGAGTCCAGAGGGAGCACAACTTCTTGAGGCAACTGACTCTCAACTTCCTTCAGCAGCTTGCTAAAGTTCTGTTGAGCCTGCTCATAGTTGACGTCCTGCAGCTTGAGTGCTTCAGCACGAACCCATACTCTGAACTGTGACCAGAGCTGATCAGAAGCAGCTGGGTCGATCATCCCGGGACAGACTTGCTTCAGAGAAGCAATCCACTGCAGCATACCTGTTTCAAAGTCCAAAATACCAGAGCCAACATCTAGTTGCTTTGGTTTGGGAATGGCCAATTTGTGTCTTAAATCAGCAAGACGTTCAAGACTTGTTAAGTCAATGAATATTCTGCTGGGGTTTTCAGATGATTGGTTTTCAGAGGTGTGCTGAGGTGCTGTTTGTTTTGGTGGATGGTTATCAGAGTCAGAGGATATGTCTATTGGAGTGGTTGGAGTTTTTGGAGGTGTTGATTCCTCTGATGATGGTAATTGGGGTCTGACAATGGTGGTTCCACATGGCAACTGTATTGCCAGCGGTGAAGGTTGAGGTGAGTGGGGATCAGAATGATGAGGAGATGGGGTTTCATAGCGATGAAACTCTGTTTGAGGTGAGGGAGGATTATTTTCTGGTTGAGGAGGTGGAACTTCTGATTGTTCAGGGATCAGAGGTTCTTCTGTGATAGGTTGTTGTTGTTCTGGTTCTGGTTGTGGTTCTGGTTGAATTTCTGGTTCAGGTTGTGGTTGAATTTCTGGTTCAGGTTGTGGAGGAGGAATATTTGGTGGTTCAGAGTGAGGTTGAACAGAAGTATGTTCACGCTCAATGTCAGCTAGCACTCTATCAAGTGCTGGTGTTGTTGAAACAGTTGGTTGTTGTTTGGTAATTTTGAGGGGAATTTTGATTCTGGTTCTTCTGAGTTGTAAGGCCTCAGAAGGGTCTTCTGGTATTGTTTCATCAATAGTGGGGATTGGAATGGAAATTCTGTGAGAGGTTGGAGGCGGAGCAACAGATGTTGGAATAGTAGAGGAAATTGAAATAGGAGCAGCAGATGAATTACCTCGTTTCTTTGGAGTCTGGTGAGATGATCCTTCTGCTTTCCTCTTCTTTGACTTCTTCTGAGTCACTTCAGGTTGAACTTGACTCAGATCTTTGATCGTCAGCTTTGAACCTGCAACTTCTTCCTTGTGAGAATCTGGATACTTGGCAAACACATCAGGATGGGATTCCATTTCAGAAAATCTTGGGAAATCACTCAGAGGCATTCTTCTTCTGGAGATGTCAGCAGTTGAAGAAGCTCTGGGTTCCTTCCTGATATTGTCTATCAGCTTCATCTTTTTCAGATTCTTAGCATTCAGCGGTTTTCCAACAGTTGGTTCAAAATTGCCCAGTACTTTAGCTTCGCTCAGATAATCTATCAGCTTATTCTCTGTCAGAATATCTGATATGAGCCTCCCAAATGGTATCCAGTCTCTTTTCGTCCTTTCTTCTTCTCTAGTCTCTTTCACACTAGTCTTCAGATGATTGAACAGGAAGTGTGCCAAATTGATCTTCACCCTCTGATTAATAAAGTAGATCAGAAATTGCTGATCCACGTTTATATAGTCAGGAGAGCTTGTGGGCTTCCTGTGATTGAAACAGCCTAGAACAATCTTGGCCCACACTCTGCAGTGATCCTTCAGATCCTTGATTTTGCTGCTGGGAAAACCAAGAGTGAAAATACAGTTGGCTACCACACCAATATCAGGGCACCTATCAGCCATGTCCACACAACGGACTCCACCACCACTTTGACCAATTAACCTAGCAATGAGGTCTTCAGAAATTATTATCTTCTTTCCCATGACAGAAGAGATGACTAGATGCTTATCAATCTTGGCATGAATCCAAAACTCTTTGACAAGCTCTGGGAAGGTTGGTCCAACCAATCTATCAAAGTACCTCTCCCACTTTTGAGCTTTGACTTCCGCAGTTAGGTCAAATCCATTATCCTTCAAACTTTCGAAATCGATGATTAATTCAGAGAGAACCTCAAGATTCTTAACCGGTGTGAGAAGAGTTCTGGTAGGCGCTTGATATTGCTCAGAGGTTTCCTTCTTCTGATTTCCTGCAGAAATGCTGGAGGATGCCATTGTTCTCACACAAAAAGCTTGAGAGTGATTTGAGAAAAGCTAGGGTTTTGAAGGAGATATGCAGAAAAATTCTTAAGAGATTATGAGTAAGCGTAAAGAATAAACATGAAGAGTAATGTGCTTAAATAGGATTTTCAAAAATTATTTTGAAAAATAAAACGTTTTTTAAGAGAGAGAAAAAGATAATGATTGCCATTAACAGGCGTGATTACTTTTGCATTTAATGCTTGCTGATTTTGGGGGATTTGAGAAAGATACTTAAAAACGGTTACCAGACATGTGTCTCAATGCACCCAATCAGCGCTTTGCCTTCTCAGAAACGTGCACGCGTTCTGCTTCAGGGATTTGCTGATGATTGGATGACACTTGTTTGATGTAGTGATCAACACGTCTGTATTTGAGATTAGACTCTCAGATCTTTAGACTTGCCTCTGATACAATCTGCATGTTCTTTCTTTCTGAAAGAAGATTGATCAGAAGTTCACAGTAATATAAATACATTCTGAAAGATAAAAATATGGAATTAAAGCATTTTCATTCTGGGCATACTTTCATGCTGAGATGTTTCAGAATGAAATTAAACCTATCTTCTGAAAGGGGTTTTGTAAAGATATCAGCCCATTGATGGTCTGTATCTATAAATTTCAAGTTTAAAATTCCTTTCTGAATATAGTCCCTAATGAAATGATGTTTTATTTCTATATGCTTAGCTCTAGAATGTAAAATAGGATTCTTACTTAAGCAAATAGCAGAAGTATTATCACAAAGAATAGGAATGTTACTCTCAAAAATCTGGAAGTCTTCAAGCTGACTTTTCATCCAGAGCATCTGTGTGCTACATCCAGCTGCTGCTATGTACTCAGCTTCTGCTGTTGACAGAGCAATAGTTGATTGCCTTTTGCTGGACCATGAGATCAGATTTTCTCCCAGAAACTGGCAGCTTCCAGAAGTACTTTTTCGTTCCACTCTGTCTCCAGCAAAATCAGCGTCGCAGTAGCCTACTAAACTGTAATCACTAGATTTTCTATAAAACAAACCCAGATTAGTAGTACCTTTCAGATACTTGAAAATTCGCTTAACAGCTGTTAAGTGAGATTCTCTAGGATCTGATTGGAATCTAGCACAAATACATACGCTGAATAGAATATCAGGTCTTGAAGCAGTCAGATAAAGGAGAGAACCAATCATACCTCTGTAGACCTTCTGTTCTACGCTTTTGCTTACCTCTTCTCTTTCCAGAATGCACGTGGGATGCATTGGAATCTTTGATGGCTTACATTCTGAGAGGTCAAATTTCTTCAGAAGATCTCTGATGTATTTGCTCTGATGAATGTAAGTTCCCTCTGGAGTTTGATTGATCTGAATTCCTAAAAAGAACTTCAGTTCCCCCATGAGGCTCATCTCAAATTCTGCCTGCATACACTTAGCAAATTTTCTTCCAAGAGAAGGATTAGTAGAACCAAAGATTATATCATCAACATAGATTTGACAGACTAAAATGTCACTCTTAACTGTTTTACAGAATAGAGTGGTGTCCACTTTCCCTCTGGTGAACTCATTTTCAAGCAGAAAGTTACTTAGCCTTTCATACCAAGCTCTGGGAGCTTGTTTCAGACCATACAGTGACTTTTTCAGTTTGAAAACATGTTCTGGATGTTTTGTATTTTCAAAACCTGGGGGTTGGTGAACATACACTTCTTCTTCTATATAACCATTTAAGAATGCACTTTTGACATCCATCTGATACAGAGTGATGCCTCTGTTAACAGCAAATGAAATTAAAAGTCTGATAGATTCTAACCTGGCGACTGGGGCAAAGGTTTCTGTATAGTCTATCCCCTCTTGCTGACTATAACCTTGTGCAACCAGTCGTGCCTTGTTTCTGACGACTTCACCTTGTTCATTGAGCTTGTTTCTGAACACCCATCTTGTTCCAATGACGTTGAATCCTTTTGGTCTTGGAACGAGATCCCAAACGTCGTTTCTGGTGAATTGATTCAGCTCTTCTTGCATTGCCAGAATCCAGTCATTGTCCAGAAGTGCTTCATCAATAGAAGAAGGTTCAATCAGAGACACAAGTCCCATCAGAGTTTCTTCAGAGTTTCTGAAGCTTGCTCTTGTTCTGATTGGATCTTCCTTTCTTCCTAGGATAGTCTCTTCTGGGTGATCCAAACTGCTTCTGGGTAATCTCTTCTGAGGTTGATCAGCAGCAGTTGTAGGATTCTTAGCATTGCTTCTTTCAGACGTTGAAGGAATGTCTGTGTTGAGAGCTTCTGATGACTTGTCTTCAGAACCTGCAAATTCAATTTCTATACCTGCAAGATTTTCATTCTGCTTTGACTTTTCAGAGTCAAGCTTGTCATCAAAACGAACACTGATTGATTCTTCCACAATCTGTGTTTCTGTATTGTATACTCTGTACCCTCTTGAGCGTTCAGAGTATCCTAACATAATACACTTTTGTGCCTTAGAATCAAACTTGTTCAAATAATTCTTAGTGTTTAACATATAGCAAGTACATCCAAATGGATGAAAATACGAAATGTTGGGCTTTCTGTTCTTCCACAATTCATATGGAGTCTTTTCCAGAATAGGTCTTATTGAGATTCTATTCTGAATGTAGCATGCTGTGTTTATTGCCTCTGCCCAGAAAGTCTTAGCAACGTTTGTCTCGTTGATCATGGTTCTGGCCATTTCTTGCAATGTTCTGTTCTTTCGTTCTACAACTCCATTTTGTTGGGGAGTTCTAGGACAAGAGAAATCATGCAGAATGCCTTTGTCATTGAAGAATGACTCAAAATCTTTATTTTCAAATTCTCCACCATGATCACTTCTGACTTTAACGATTCTAAGATCTTTTTCATTCTGAACTTGGTTACAGAAGGTAACAAACACAGAGTGTGACTCGTCCTTGTGTCTTAAGAACTTTACCCATGTCCATCTGCTATAGTCATCTACGATTACTAACCCATACTTCTTGCCACTGACAGAAGCAGTTTTAACTGGTCCAAATAAGTCAATGTGCAGAAGTTCTAATAGCTTAGAGGTAGAAACAACATTTTTGGATTTAAAAGAGGGTTTTGCAAATTTGCCTTTCTGACATGCTTCACACAGAGCATCTGAATTGAACTTCAAATTTGGAAGTCCTCTGACCAGATTGAGTTTGTTAATCTGAGATATTCTTCTCATACTAACATGTCCCAATCTTCTGTGCCAGATCCATTGCTCGTTGTTAACAGACAGAAGACATTTTACGTTCTGACTCTTAAGTTCAGAAAGTTTGATTTTGTAAATGTTGTTTTTCCTCTTACCATTAAATAGGATAGTCCCATCTTTCTGACTAACAGCTTTACATGATTTTTGATTAAAGATTATATCATAACCGTTATCACTTAATTGACTTATGGATAACAGGTTATGCATCAATCCATCAACAAGCAGAACATTATTAATAGAGGGAAGATTTCCGTTACCTACAGTTCCAGAGCCAATTATCTTTCCCCTCTGATTGCCTCCAAAGCCAACGTGGCCTCCAGGCTTAAGTTCCAGGCTTTGGAACATATGCCTTCTTCCCGTCATGTGACGTGAGCAGCCAGAGTCCAGGTACCATGACTGGTGTTTCTGACTTGCTGCTAAAGATATCTGCAACATGTATTATTTTATCCTTAGGTACCCAGATCTTCTTGGGTCCTGATTTGTTAGTTTTACCAAAACTCTGGTTGAATTTTGGTTTCACAAAGTGATTACTACTAGTATATTTGATGTCATGTGTGTGACCATACACAAAGTGTGAATTTAGAGGAGTGTATTTAATTGTTAAATCCATGACATTTTTAGGTGTAGGAACCTTACCTAGGTATCCTATTCCTTTCCTGCCGTTTCTGCTAACTCCATAGATCATTGAAGCCATTCTGCTTCTATCTATGCTTTTAGCAAGGAACTTCTGGAAACTATGATCATACTCCTTGATGATCTCATCAGCGTTGCTGGGAGTTTCAGCAATTGGTTCCTTCTGAGAGTTTTGTAAAGAGTTTTCTAATTTTAAAATTTTATCTCTCAGCTCAGAGTTTTCCAATTTGAGACTCTCAGACTTATTAGAGTCAGATTCAAGAGTTCTTTTCAGATCTCTGAATTTAGCTCTAATCTGCTGATAACGTTCCAGAATTTCATTGAGGCTTTCAGCAAGTTCAGCCTTTGTAAAATTAACAGCGAAGTTAGGGAATACCTCTTCTGTGTCTGATTCTGAGTCTGAGTCAGAAGCTTCACTGTCATCTGGAATGTTAGCCATAAGCGCTATGTTCGCCCTTTCATCATTTGATTCTGAGTCAGCTTCAGACGAGTCAGAGTCATCCCATGTGGCCATGAGACTTTTCTTCTTCTCTCTTCCAAACCTCTTTTTGGGCTTTTCCCTCTGAAGCTTTGGACAGTCACTCTTGTAGTGTCCTTGCTCATTGCACTCGTAGCAGATGATGTCTTTTGTATTTGGCTTCTTGCTACCTGAGGAGCCTTCTGATCTTCTGTATCCAGAGGAAGAATCTGTCCTTCTGTATCTGGAAGAAGACTCGTTCTGATCAGATCTTCTGGGATTCCTGAACTTCCTTTGTCTTTGCTTCCACAGTTGATTTACTCTTCTGGAGAGAAGAGAAAGCTCGTCTTCTTCTGATGAGGATCCATCAGATGTTTCTTCAACTGCCTGCAAAACTTTAGATTCAGATTTTCTGTTAGATTTTAAAGCTATAGGCTTACCTTGCTTCTGAGGCTCGTCAGCTTCCAGCTCTATCTCATGACTTCTGAGGGAGCTTATAAGTTCCTCCAGAGTGATTTTGTTGAGATCTTTCGCCAGCTTCAGAGCAGTAACCATAGGCCTCCACTGCTTGGGTAAACTTCTGATTATCTTCTTGACATGGTCAGCAGTAGAGTACCCCTTGTCCAGAACTTTGAGACCAGCTACCAGAATCTGGAATCTGGAGAACATAGTTTCAATGGATTCAGATTCTTCCATTTTAAACGCCTCATACTTCTGAATGAGCGCCAGAGCCTTTGTTTCCTTGACTTGGACGTTGCCCTCATGCGTCATTCTTAGAGAATCAAAGATGTTCTTAGCTGTGTCTCTGTTGGAGATCTTCTCATACTCAGTATAGGAGATAGCACTGAGGAGGATGGTTCTGGCCTTATGGTGATTCTTGAAATCACGCTTTTGTTGATCAGTCATTGATTTTCTATCAATCTTCTGACCAGTTGCATTAACAGGGTGCGTGTATCCATCTGTCACCATATCCCACAGATCAGCATCATGTGCTAGAAAGAAGCTTTCAATTCTGTCTTTCCAGTAGTCAAAGTTTTCTCCATCAAAGACTGGAGGTTTGCCGCTGAATCTGTCTCTATCCTCATTGTTGTCATTGCTGAAATGAGAGTTGTTTCCTGCCATAGTGTTTTTCTGACGCTGGATCTTTTACTGACACGGTTAAGTGTTTTAGCTCAGAACCAGGCGCTCTGATGCCAATTGAAGGGGTGAAAAACACAAGAAGGGGGGGGTTGAATTGTAAAACTGGAAACTTAAAGCAAATGACAAGGTATTTTTATCCTGGTTCGTTTGATCTCAAACTACTCCAGTCCACCCGTTCAAGGTGATTTCGCCTCTCTCCAACGAGGTCTTAATTCACTATATTCAACTGAATACAAATCTGCTTTAGCAACTGCTAAAACCTTCTTGATTCAAACCACAATCCGGTTTGTCAAGGCAACACTTTCTTACAAAGGAATGAACAAGTGTGTATGAATGTTTTCTACAAAAATTATATCACAACTGTGATGTTTACACAAATGAAGCTTAGAATACTAAGATGCTAAACGCTAATAGAGTATCAGAGTTTGGTGGTTTAGCAAAACTTGTAGAGTGAAGATTACTGTTCAGATTTGTGCGTGTAGAGAGTTTGGAAGCATTAGCCGTGATAATCTTCAAAACTTGGTTTATATAGCACTTTGAGAAGATGAACGTTGAAGCAAATATTCTTGATTCAATGCTATTAACAAGCTTTCCTTTTTGAGCAGATCTTGTCTAGAATGATGCCGTTGGTATTGATTAGCTTTCAATGCACAGTACCGTTGCTTCTTCAATGCACGATCTGGCTTGGCTCATTCTGATTCTGCTTCGCTGCTGATGAACTAATTTGTTTCTGTATCAGAGTGTTTTACGCGCAGTTCTGTTCATCAAGCTTCAGCATGTGCAAGCGTTGATCATCTGATCTTGACGTTCTGATTCAGCAACTTCTGATGCTGATGTGCAAACTCATATTCTGATGCTGAAAACGTGATCTTGCTTATTTTAATCAGCATATCTGCAAGTCAGAGCATAGTAATTTTAGGCAGCATATAATTCAATCATAAAATATTTAACTACTATATCTTTTCACTTTGTTATCATCAAAACTTAAATATAGGGTACTAGATTCAAACATTGTTCTAACACAAGCCACTAAAGTTGGAAACTTTCGTGAAGCTAAGGAGTATGCTTGGAGTCACAAATCAAATTTAAGGGGGGATGTTGAAAATATTAAACTTGATTTGGGCCTAAATTTATTAATTGGTTTTTGGGCTTAGTTATTTTAGGCTTAAGTAGTTTTCTAGAGAATTCTTGTAATATTTGGAATCTCTAGATATTCCTTATAATTGTAATATTTTCTAGAATAGTCTTTGGATCTCTAGAGTTGAGAACTCTCTAGAATTAGTGTGTCTAGAGTTCTCCTTAGAGTACTATAAATAGAGATGTAATCCTACACATTTGTATCAAGCAAAAATACAAAGTTCTTCTCCTCCATAAAGAATTATCCTACTTATCAAATTTATATTCAAACCTTCAATATTCCCACACACTTCTCCTTAACATAAAAGGTCTTATTTCCAACACAACAGATATTGAAAATGATTTTATCACCCTCAACCTTGCGCAGCCCAATCCGTCATGGTACATGGACACCTGGGCCGCCTCTCACATGACTTCCTCGCAAGGTAATATCTCTTCCTATTTTAAATTAAGCAAAAATAATAACATCATTGTAGGAAATGGTCATTCTGTTCCAATTCATGGCCTTGGCAGTACAGATTTAGATAACCCCTACCTACCTCTTGTACTAAACAATGTTCTTCATGCTCCAAATTTAATTAAAAATTTAGTGTCTGTTTGAAAATTCACTATAGATAATAAAGTTTCAATTGAATTTGACCCGTTTGATTTTTTTGTGAATGATTTTCAGACGAGGATACCTATCATGAGATGTAAAATTCAAGGTGAACTTTATCCCATCATCAACCACAAGACCACTAATACGACTAATCATCCATCCATTTTTGCAGCTTTTTCGGCATCTGTCTGGCATAATCGTCTGGGACACCTGGGCGAACATATTTTGTCTTTTCTTAGCAAAAATAAGTTAATTGAATGTAATACATCTAGTAAATTACATTATCATTTTTTTAATTCATGCCCTCTTGGTAAACACATCAAATTTCCTCTCAGAAATTCCCTTAATAATAGTTCGATGCCTTTTGATATTCTATATAGTGATGTTTGGACATCTCCCGTGTTAAGTTCAATAGGTCGCAAATATTATGTTGTATTCCTGGATAACTATTCAAATTTTTTATGGACATTCCCAATTTCACATAAATCTCAAGTTTATCCCATATTTAAAAAATTAAGAGCTTACATCAAAACTCAATTTCAACGGGAAATCAAAACTATTCAATGTGATAATGGTGGCGAATACATCTCTAAGAATTCTCGCAAATGTGTGAACTTAATGCAATATATTTTCGTCTCTCTTGTCATTACACCTCCTCTTAAAATAGTAAAGTCGAGCAAAAAATATGGTCCATTAATAACATGATTCAAACTTTATTAAATCATGCATCCCTACCACCTTCATTTTGGAATTATGCTCTAGAAATGGCCACATATATTTCCAACATTTTGCCCAGTAAACCAATTAAGTTTTTTTCACCTCTCCACATGTTATACAACAAGAACCTATCCTACTCTCATCTGAGTGTCTTTGGTTGCCTATGTTTTCCTCTCTTTCCCTCAAGTACCATCCACAAACTTCAACCACGCTCCACACCATGCATCTTTCGTGGCTATCCGCCCAACCATCGTGGTTATAAGTGTCTAGATATGACAACAAACAAAATTATCATTTATCGTCATGCATTATTTGATGAGTCTACCTTCCTGTGATCGGTGGATCTGGAACTGACTGTTTAACGCTGGTTCGCGAAATGTCGCGGAAGCAAGAGTCGCCACCGTCTTTTATTTTCTCCAAATGGAAAGGACAAAAGCACAGAAAAATTCCTTAAAGAGATTGCTCTCGGTTCGGGAGGTAGATTATAGAAAGGGAAGGTGTTAGCACCCTTTCTATCCATGGTTATCCATGGGCTCTTAGATACTTGCTCACTTGTGTTTTCAAAAATGGTTTGTTTGCTTTTCAACTGTGGGTTTTAAAAAGTCTCTTTGAAAATTTCAGTTCGACTCTTGTATCAGTCCTCAAGAGTGTTTGAAAAATTGCTTTCGAAAGCTTTTTGAAAATGTGTTGGTGTGAAAAGTATTTTGTTTTGTTTTGAAATTTAGAGCAAGTATCTAGAGTTGTCTACCTACCCTAAGGAATTCGTCTGTGTAGATGTCCTTTAAAGTAGTGCCATCCCACCATTGAGAGGTAGGTAGCACCACCGTTGGAGGTGTTCGGGTCAATTCGAGTTTGGAGGGACATGGTGATCACCAGAGCAATAGGAAGACACCTTAGAAGCTACCCTCATGCCAGGTTCCCGGATCATGAGGACTTACTAAGACATCCTCTACTCGACGATCACCTTTCGAGAGGCAAGGCAACAGTGAGGCGTACCCTAGGGGTGGTGTGTGTGATTCGTGTGTCGTTTTCATTTGTATTTATCTTGTCATGTCAAAGTGATCTATCGTTTGTTTTTATTTAAGGCCATTCATTCTTGCATGCTTTGTTTAACAGTTAACAGTTGCGAGGAAAAGTAAATCTAAAGCTATTACAAATGGCGCGGGTCCACATCGCCAAAATTAACCAGGACCCGATTTGACGGAAAATAAATAAATTAAAAGTGCGAGCAATTATTTACAAGGCTTCGGGAGAGGTACATAATTATTTAAATGACATAAAAATAAATATGCGAAATTAAAGAAATTAAGAGCGAAACGAGGGCGTTGGACCCTTTTGCAAAAATTAAATTACATGATGAAATTAATTAATTAAAAAAAAAGACTTGTTTTTGGTATTTTTATGTATTTTATGATTTAATAAAAAAAGAATTAATTAAAATTACCTACTAACCCTAATTCCATTTTTATTTTAATTTATTAAGAAATATGTTGAACTTTGACCTAATTTAAACCTAAGTTATTTTCATGCAAATTTGATTATAAAAATAAATAAAATAAATAAATATTATTGTGAAAAAGAAAAATTAAAAAAAAAAGGAATAAAACATTGATTAAACCTAATTTTATGTTTTTATTTATTGTGAAAAGAATTAAAATTGCAACCTATTTTAAACTAATTAATTTCCAAGCATTTATTTACAAGAAAATATTAAAATAAAAATATTTATCATGTTTTTTATCTTTTCTGATTTTTTAGGCATTTTTTATATTTTGTAAAAATAATTAATTAAATCAAAACAATAAAGCAAATAAAACAATAATTGAAAAGAAAATATAAAGAAAATGTAGAGATTTGCAAACCAGGGGGGGTATCAGTCCCAAGTGTGGAGGTACAATCCAAGCAAGTGAGCCCAATAGCCTTCAGGTCCATTTGACCTTTTCAGTCAACGTGCTAGCGTGTTGACTCGCGTCCACGCTGTTCTCCCAACCATAACCCTTGGATTGACATATTAGACGCGTGGCTGGCTGGATCTTGGAGATGTATCATGGAACGACAACGTTAACCTGTACGTGATTATTATTTGAAAAATAATATTGAGGATATGAAAGACCTGGGGCTCGAACCCAGGTCATGTGCATTACCTCCAAATATGCTTGCCACTGCGCCGCTTCATGCATTGTTAATATTAAATAAGCAACAATTATTATAAAAAGAACAACTGCATTAGTAATCTAAACGCGCGAAATTTTGAATCCTCCAATCAGCGCCGGCCAACACATCATCTTCTCCGTTTTGTTTATTTCCTGAAAATACAAAAGGGTTAGCGGGGGTTTTGAACCCCCTCAATACATGCTTGTTTTCAAAATAGCGATTAGCACGCCTTGGTTCAGAAATTAGGCGCGACTATTGCAATCACTTCGTCCAAGCTTCCTGGTTTTGATCATGGTACTGTTGTGTCTCAATTTTACAAGATAAGAGAATCCCTAATTTCACAAGTCTGAAAACCTAGGAGGCTTTAATGGCGATTTCGTGTATAGGCGATGAAAACACAATTGAATTACACAGTTAGCATAAGAATCATGTAAGGAACACAAATCAAGCCTCAAAAATTATGGAAAATGTATGAATCGAGATGCAAGAGTATCAAATATTTTCGGTACAGGGTGCGTCCGTTTTACCAATTCTTGATGTTAGGATGAGTGGTTTTGATTGGTATATGATCCTTGAAGCTTCAGGAATACGATGGACTCAGTGTTGTGGCTTGAAACGACCTGCAAGTATGCTTTCAGTTTTGAGTTTTTAGGGAGAAATTTCAAGTTTTACAATGGCTTTTGGGCGCATCTTTTTTGTGTTAGCATTAGGTTTTCACCCAGGCTTATGTACTGAATAGATTAGGTTAACAAAATTGATCCAAATATCTTTCATTCATGGATTTGGAGATTTGATTTTTCACCATTATGTTTTCAATCTTTTCCATGTGCTCTTGTATCAATTATGCTCAAATCAAATCAAATCTTCCTATTTTTGAATGTGCACGAAATATTGAGGGCAAAACATGCATGAAAAGATTTATTAGGTCAAGTTATATATTTTTCATATATTTAAATGATTTAAATGAATTAATATAAATAATAATTCAAATAAATAGATAAAAAATGAGAAAATACTTCCCTTTGGGCCAAGTGGTCGTGCATATGTCATGGATGATGAATCATGGAAGAAAAATGGGCCCATTAGCAATTTTAGACCATTTGAATCAATGTTGACTTTTCAAAATATCCAAAAATTTGCCAACTTCCACAAGGCATCACTTGCTCAATTTTTAAGCTTTTCTCCTGTTCTTGGACATTTTGGAAAGGTCTTTGAGTCCTCTAACCAATGTCTTTGGTCCCATGTCATTTTGATTTACCAATCTCAAGTTATGGCCTTTGACTTAAAGTCCCTTTTTGTTGACTTTTGAAAATGACCTATAATGTTGAAATTGATAACTTTTTGTGAGAGCATTTCTTGGACTTAAAGTATGAAGATGAGTTTTAGGAAATGTCTTTCTCTTCAAAATGAGCTTTGGATGGAATTTTTCTGATAATCCATGTGAAAGTTATGCCCTGGTCAATTTCAGTTGACTTTTTCAGCTGTCCAAATAAGGAAACTTTTGCATCTTTGATGATTTCTGAGCCAAATTTTGAGAATCATGATCAAGCATTGATCAAATGATGTTTGTGGCTTCAAAATGATATGTTGACCAAAAATTTGAACTTTTGACTGTCAAATGACCATTTTGCCCCTACAGTTGACTGTAGTGCAATTTAGGGTTTTGACTGTGCAATTTTGAGCTGAATGCCTTGAAACTTGATATGAGGATATTTGACCATATTTGTAGGCATATGAGACTTGATTGGCCCTTTGAAAACTTCATTTTCTTGATCAGAACACAAACCCTAGTTTTGACTGTATAGGAGACCTTTGCACTGTGCAACCCCTTGGGGGAGTTTTGAAGCATGATTTGGCAATTTTCCTGAAGAATATGGGAGGGCAAATTTTGGGGTACAACACTTCCCATATGCAAAGCTGCACACCCCTCAATCTGCCACTTACACCTTCTTAGACAATGACTTATCCCCCTCATCAATCATATTATATCCCAAGACCAAAACAACTCTACATCCAATCCACCGATCTCCTCTCCCACTCCAACTACTTCCCATACTTCGGCCCACACCCAAACTTTGCCAAATACACCCCAATCAAATCCAAGATCAACCTTCCACTCATCACCTCTCCGAACATAATCAAATCATACTCTGCCAAATAATCTTCCTCCCATCTACCAACCTACCTCCCAAGCCAACACAAAACTCACTACTAGAAGTCAACACGACAGCTTTAAGCCAAACCAAAAATGCTACGGTCTACACTCATGTCACAAAATCCCCTCTCCCTAGAAATCCCATGTCTGCACTCAAGGACCCTAATTGGAAAATGGACATGCATGATGAATATAATGCTTTAATTAAAAATGAGACGTGGGATTTAGTGCCACAACCACCTGATGTTAATGTTATTCGATCTATGTGGATTTTTAGACACGGAGAAAAATCCGATGGTTCATTTGAGAGGCATAAAGTCCGACTTGTAGGTGATGGTGCAGGTCAATAGGTTGGTATTTATTGTGGAGAAACCTTTAACCCAGTTGTCAAACCGGCTATCATTCGCATTGTTCTTAGCCTTGCCAATTCAAAATCTTGGAATATTCATCACTTAGACGTCAAGAATGCATTTCTCCATGGTGAACTTAAAGAAACAGTGTATATGTACCAACCATTAGGATTCTGAGACTCCAAACATCCTGATCATGTATGTCGTCTTCGCAAATCACCATGTGGGCTTAAACAAGCCCCTAGAGCTTGGTACAAGAGGTTTGTCGATTATGCTTCATCTATTGGTTTCTATCAAAGTAAAAGCAACCAGTCTCTATTCATCTACAAGAAAGACTATCATCTAGCCTATCTCTTACTTTATGTAGATGACATCATCCTCACCACCTCATCTGATCCTTTATAGCAGTCCATCACATCTTTCCTCGACTCTGAGTTTGCTATGAAAGACTTAGGACATCTCAACTATTTCTTAGGTATTGTAGTTACTCGCCATAAGCATGGCATATTCCTCTCACAAAAGAAATATGCTGAAAATATCCTCTCACGAGCCGACATGTATTCCTGCAAAACGAGTCCAACTCCAGTTGATACAAAACCCAAGATGAGTGCCACACATAATGTCCCATACGAGGATCCATCCCTCTACTGTAGTTTTGCAGGCGCCCTTCAGTATCTTACCTTCACACGACCAGATATCTCCTATGCGGTACAACAAATTTGTCTCTTTATGCATAAGCCGATGGACACCCATATGCATGCTCTACGTCAGATATTACGCTACATTCAGGGCATAAAACACCAAGGCTTACATCTATATCCCTCATCTATAATTTCATTAATATCTTATACAAATACAGATTGGGGCGGTTGTCCTGGCACTCGACGTTCCACTTCCAGCTACTACGTGTTCCTTGGGGATAATTTACTTTCATGGTCGTCTAAACGACAACCTATACTCTCACGATCCAACGCCGATGCAGAATACCGTGGTGTAGCCAATGTGGTATCTAAATCATGTTGGTTACAAAACCTTCTGCTTGAACTACATTGTCCTATTCATAAGGCAACCATAGTATATTGTGACAACGTCAGTGTCATCGACCTCTCAGATAATCCAGTTCAGCATCAACAAACGAAACACATTGAGATGGACATTCATTTCGTTCGTGAAAAGGTCGCTCGGGGTCAAATCCGGATTCTCCATGTATCCTCCAAACATCAAATTGCAGACATTTTCACAAAAGAATTTCCCCTTATACTTTTTTAAGACTTCCGAGAAAGTCTCAGCGTCCGTCCACATCCCACTTCAACTGCAGGAAAGTATTATACATCTATAATTAATATAATCATAATTTTATATTATTAGAATATCTTTATAATTAATATAATAATAATTGTATAGTATCAGCTTCTAAGAGATATTCACACTTGTATATTATGATAAAGAATATCAATGAGAAGGCAGAGAATTCAATTCTTACATTGAGTACATGAGCTTAATATAGGCCGTATTGATTTTGAATTATATACTAAAACAATATGAAATATTTTCTTATTTACCAAAAGAGATCTTCTAAAATTTGGTGACATTATTAACCATTTTAAAGAATAGTTTACGTATTACAACTCTAGTGTTGAACTTATTAGAACACAAATAAAATGAATAAGGTTATCCTTAGTCCAATTAAGACAACCACATCTCATTTTAACTACCAATTATTCATAGACAAATATCTGGTTGTTAGACCAAGTTTAAAAATAAGCTAGACTACTACATATATCCATCCAAAGTTTTTTTTTAGGTCTCCGAAATACAAATTCAATCGGTTTATTTTTTTGAAAAATTTAATATTTTTGCAGGTTTAAGACATATTTGAAAAATCCGATATAAATAATTTTTTTTCTTCTAAAAATTTATGATTTCATATCGCATATTTGAAAAATCGGTGTAACAAAGTATCATTTTAGACTTTTTTTTTATTTTAAAAATACTATAAATCTGAAAAATATATGATTTCACACATATTTTTAAAAAATGTGTAAAACATATTTTTTACATTTATTTTTCAAAAATTTGATAAAATCTCATAATTTTTTTTTAAAAAATTCGTTAAAAACATATAGACCTCTTTGAAAATCCAATAAAATTTTAAAAATTTGATAAACACGAAAATATTCTAAAAAACATAAAAATTATAATACTTGTGTGGGGCGCTACATCAAATTATGAAATGGTTAGATAAATTCTCCACCAATTTATGTTTATATGATTTTTTAAAAATTATTATTTTTAAATCATTTTAATGATAGTGTTTTACAAGTATAAAAAATATCACATAAATATCTAATCAAAATATTTTAAAATAGTAAATTATGTAAATAATTTAAAATTTATTATGTGATAATTTTTATTGATTGATAATATAAAAATACTTCATTCTTCTGTACACCCTCTTTTTTCTCATTTTAATTTAAATATTAAACTCATACACTTAATAAAATGATTTTTTGAACACTACACTTAATAAAATGATGATTATCCGCAAAAAGTAAAAATACAACTAAACTAACCGAAAACAGTTGCATGTAAGCCTACAGTTACTTGTTTTACAAACACGCGCCAGTTGGCGCGTGGATCAGATGGATAACTTATCGAACCCGCGAGTATTTTATATTACGAGCATTGCTTGCGACTATGATCAATAATCAAAGGCCAATCAAGGCAATCCGATTGGTCTGGAGTTGAGAATTTGGGGATGGACAGTATGGTATGGTTGACGACGACACTTGCCATAACCATCGCCCTTCTCTCAACGTTCTTAAACACCGCTCACTCCTTCGACGGCGGCAGCGGCGGCGACACCAAACAACAACCAACTCTCTGCGAAGAACTCGTTCTCCCCGCCGGTTACCCTTGCTCCGAATACGTGGTATTAATTAAGTTCGCTTTTCCAATTATACCCTTGCTGCGTTGTTGAGTGGCGTTTTTATTTTATTTTATTTATTTATTTATTTATTACTTTTGTTTCAGATTCAAACAAAGGATGGTTTCTTGTTAGGTCTTCAGCGTGTGTCGTCTTCTTCTTCTGCGAGAATTGGTTATTATTCTCAGGAGTCAAGGCCTCCGGTTCTGCTTCTGCATGGCTTATTCATGGTTATACTTCACTATCTTCTCTATTTTTTCCTTTTTTAGGGGAAGGAGAGTTTTCAATTCTTTTTAGTGTGAGTTGTGAATTTCCTTTTAAAGTTTTAAACTAATTGACTTAATCTCATACTTGATATTGTTTTCTTAATGGCATTTGATACAATCAGGCAGGTGATGCATGGTTTCTAAATACACCAGAACAATCATTGGGCTTCATCCTTGCAGATCATGGGTTTGATGTTTGGGTAGGGAATGTGCGTGGAACACGTTGGAGCCATGGCCATATATCTTTATCAGAGAAGAATAGGGTGAGTAGTTTCTTTATCCTTCATGTTATAGAACTTATTGAGGGAAACAATTAGCATTTGATAATTTAAAAACTAAATGAGGTCTCACTATGTCATCTAATAATTTCAATACGATTGATTACCTCTGAATGTTTTCAACAAATTTCACTTATATTAATTAGTACGAGACAATGTATAATTGTTTTCAGTGTTGAACCTACTGATTTTCAGCTCCAGTTAGATTTAAAAGCAGACTTCTAATAGGAAGTACTGATGACGATGTCAAAACCGGAGAGCACGATGGACAAAGAATCAATGCTACATTTGAGAGACTGTTAATATTCACCGATCTTAAGGAGTTGGTTCACTAAGTCATTTTTAGTTGTATATTGTCAAGGTTCAAACATTTTTACTCTATTAATGCGTACCTATCACTGACGGAAGAATTGGAGTCAGACTCTGTTATACATTTTGCCATGTTTGTTGTGTGACTAAAGTGATACAAGTATGACTTGGGCTTCGTCAGCCGCTCATTTTTGCAAAAGAAAAATAAAAGTGATATGAGTATGACTAATTGAGCTTTGGTCCTTTTGTAGTATTTTTGGGATTGGAGCTGGGAGGAATTAGCCCAGTATGATCTTGCAGAAATGATCAATTATATTAATTCAGTGACAAACTCAAAGCTATTTGTTGTTGGGCATTCACAGGTATTTATGATTCCTGTAAATCATCTTTTCACCTTTTCTCAATATTTGCAATAGCATACATTTTATTTTATCAATTTCTCATATATCTTAGGGGACGATTATATCTTTGGCTGCTTTTACTCAACCGGAGATAGTAGAAAAGGTTGAAGCAGCAGCTCTTTTATCTCCAATATCATACTTGAATCATGTTAGTGCACCTATGGTACTAAGAATGGTCAAGCTGCACATTGATCAGGTATTTCTTGCTGCTTTCTATTATTTTTCACAGTTAAAGTCGATATTTAACATAAAAATGATTGCTGGTATTAATCAGATGATTGTTACAATGGGTGTTCATGAGCTGAACTTCAAAAGGTTCCAGTTTTCCTTCTGTCCTCTTTTTCTCCTTTAAATTTGCATGTGTTCATCGCTGTATTTCTAGTTTAGCAAATTTTCACTGTGTATTTTTCTTAACTCATTTTCAGTGATTGGGGAGCCAATCTCTTGGTTTCCTTATGCGATACGCGTCTAAGTTGCAGTGACATGCTGTCATCCATTACAGGTTCATGTCTGTTTAGAAGGTTTTTGTTGAATTTCAATTGTTTTTTTTTAGTACTTAGCTTTCCAATCCAAATAACACTCCTCATAATGAGTTGTTTTCATGTATGCTATTGCAATTACTTCGCTGGCTTTATCTGAAACATATTGTGGTGATCAAACTGTTCAGATCAGGTTATATTGAATGCCTAGGCATTGATTCAAAGAATGTCCTCTCTCATTTGGATCAATAACTTTGGAATTCTTTGGGCGCAATCCGCATGTCAATAATTAGATGGTGTTTCTTATTTTACTTTCTTATTTGGTTACTGCTTCTACTCATGACATTAAAATTAAATTACAGGAAAAAATTGTTGCTTCAATGAGTCACGTGTGGCTTATTATCTTGAACAAGAACCTCACCCATCATCCTCCAAAAACTTAAACCACCTTTTCCAGAGTATGCTCCATATTCCATTATCTTCAGTTGCTTTCTTTATGTGACAATTTTGCCGTGACTTTCGTGAAAATTTGTCTACAATATGTCAAACCTTAGTAGTTGTTTGTTTATTCTATTATTGTCACTATCTTGTTAATGGTTCTGTCTCTGATGATCTCATATGTTCCACAGTGATCCGCAAAGGTACATTCTCCAAGTATGATTATGGAAAGCTTAGAAATCTAAAAGAGTATGGCAGCTTCAAACCACCAAAATTCGATCTCAGTCGCATACCCAAGTCACTTCCTTTGTGGATGGCTTATGGGGGAAATGATGCTTTAGCAGATATAACTGATTTCCAGCACACACTCAAAGAACTGCCATCCACACCAGAGGTGGTTTATCTTGAAAACTATGGTCATGTTGACTTCATTTTAAGCTTGCAAGCAAAACAAGATCTTTATGAACCGATCATCAATTTTTTCAAGTCAATGGGGGAAGTTAGTAGTATTTAAAGCTCGTTTCCTTGTATTAAGATGAATGTAATATACACACTTTGATCTTCTGTCGGTAAATAATACGATGACAGATCCCACATGCCTGGCTTAAAATTTGATTTAAGAATGGTCATTTATACGAATTTTCGATATATTCATTTGACAATTTCACATAAAGAAAGATGTATAAAGGAAAGAGGAAGAATAATACGTTATTACTAAATTAACATTATAAGTATTGGTGCATTTATCACTATCATAAATGTAAAGTGAAAGATGTTGAAATGAGAGTGATGCAAGATGTATTTGGCGTCAATGATTGTAACAGGAAGGTTAGGGTGTTGTTCAATGGGAAGACCAGCCGATGTAAAAGATTTGAGATTGAGACTAGAATCCGTGGAGAGGGGGTTGAGATGGAGGTGATAAGAGAGAAGCGAGATCGATAGGCTATTGGACCTTGTCTGATTCATATACAATTTCGTCTATTTGAGGTTTTGATGATAACAAACTAACAACAAACCAAAAGAGTAATCTGCCTCTTAACTCTAGTGAATCATTCCTCTAGAAGATCATCTCGTCTAGTACTCTTGAAGTCAAGTCTGCAAGACTATGGTATACAAAGAAACATGACAATTGGCTGGATCCAAACTTTACAAAAATCTATGCTCTATAAAGAAACACTAGGGGGTGTTTGCGGTGCGGTTTGGGCGGTTTTGAAGCAAAAAAATCACCCGAACCGTAAGAGAAAAAAACATGCGGTTCGATTTGGTTCGGTTGACTTTTAAAAATAAATCTGAACCAAACCAAACCAAACTAATGCGGTTTGGATTGGTTCGGTTGGTTCGGTTTTTTACAAAAAAAATTATTAAGTCATACAAACAAATATAAAGAAAAATATAATTTTGTATTTAATTGTTCGTACATTACCATAAAAAAATTTATAATTGTCAAAATAAGTTTATAATTTGATACATAAAATTGCGTATTATAATTTTATCTAAATCTAAAGAATGATATAAACAAGATTGCATTCTTAAATAAATATTATACAAAGAATACGATAAAATATATTTTGTGAAAATAGTATTTATAAATGAATAATATTTTATTTTTTTATGATTTGTAAATTAAAATGAATATAATACAAAGTATGATAAAATATAAACATAATACATGTTTATTTCTCTAAAGAATTAAAGAAATATATATTGGTTAGTAAGATTTTATAACATAATGCGGTTTTGTTTGGTTTGGTTCGGTTTGTAAAATACAAACCGCAAACCGAATCGAACAGTGCGGTTTCGCGAGAAAATGACCCAAACACATCCGAATCAAATGTGTTTTTTTGCGGTTTCGGTTTGGTTCGGTTCGGTTTTGCGGTTTTCTATTGGATCAGTTTGATTTTGAACACCCCTAGAAACATCCCAATTGTCCGGATCCAAACTTTACAAAAATTCAACATTTAAGTCTTAGATTTATGTATATTTAAATTCATGCCTTTAGGGAGTTGAACTATTATTTATTTCTCCTTGTAAACATAATATGTAATTAATAATATAGTGTGTATAAATATCATAGTTATTGAATGCTTTACTCACTCAAGCACATTCAAAAAATTCTGATTTCTATTTTTCACATGGTATCAGAGCTCCTAATTTAGGGGACTTGACTTCCGCTAATCATTATTTAGAAATCTGACTGGATATTTTTACGCTATCAAAACCCTTAAATCTTGACTGGGCATCACTTACTGTCAAGTTTTTGCAATTAAACGCTATCTATACTTTGCTGGAAGCTGTCCGTACAGTTTCATACAGTTTCCTACAGTCGTTGGTGCAACTCTGCATATTTTCCAGCCTCTGTTTGCACAGTTCCAGCCGCTGTCCGCACAGTTCCAGTCGGTGTCCCTATGTTTTCTGGGTTGATTTCTTCATTGAATTTTATTTTCTTTGATATCTTATACATAAATATTTGTTGGTTGCTTCTGTTTTCTTTATGACCAAAAGCATGGAAAAGTTGCCAGGTAATTGCAGTGTAGCGTATTCTGATAAGTTTCCATTCTCATTTGGATTTCATGTCTCAGAAACACCTTCTTGTTTATTTTGGATATTAGATTCAAGAGCCACAGACCACATGACACCCTCTTCGAAACAATTCTCCACATATTCCCCTTGTTCCAGTAATAAAAAAATTTCTACTGTAGATGATACTCTTGTAACTGTAGCTGGCATTGGAGATATTCAAATAAATCATTCTATAACCCTAAAAAGGGTCCTCCATGTTCCAAAGCTATCCATGAACCTTGTACCCATACAAAAAAAAATACAAACGATTTATCTTGTAGTGTGACTTTTCATAATGATTGTTGTATATTTCAGGATAAGGAATCGGGAAAGACGATTGGACGTGCTAGAGAAAGGAATGTCCTTTACTATCTTGAAGAACCAGATCAGTGTACAAAAATCCACTTGTCCCACTTATTTATGTCAGATTCACTACTCTCTAAAAAGGAAAAAAATCTTTCTTTTTCATTGTCGGTTAGGTCATCCTTTTTTTGGAGTCATTAAAGTTTTGTTTCCATCTTTATTCAATAAGGTAGATATTGAAAGCCTTCATTATGATGTGTGCGAGTTTGCTAAACATAAGTGTTTACCTTTTTCATCAAACAACAAAAGAAATATTTCCCCCTTCTATCTTATTCAATCAAATGTTTGGGGTCCCTCTACCAATCCAAATGTAACACGCGCTAGGTGGTTTGTTACTTTTATAGACGATTGTACCCAAGTTACTTGGGTGTTTTTACTCCAAAACAAGTCTGACGTTGATATTGTTTTTCCAAAGTTTTTCTACATGATTAAAAATCAATTTGGAGTAAATATCAAAAGGCTTAGGTCTGATAATGGAAAAGAGTACTTCAATCATGTTCTTACTTCTTTCTGTCAAAAAGAGGAAATTGTCTATGAGTCTTCTTGTGTTAAAACACCACAACAAAATGGAATCGCAGAAAGAAAAAATGGACATCTATTAGACCAAACCCGAGCACTGTTGTTTCATCAAAATGTTCCAAAATATTTAATGGGAGGTTGTTCTCACTAGCACATATCTTGTTAATTGATTACCCTCTAGAGTATTAGGGTTCAAGAGTCATATGGATGTTCTTTCTTCCTTCTATCCAAATTTGTGAGTAAGTAGTAATCTTAAACCTAGAATCTTTGGGTGTGTCTCATTTGTCCATGTGCATAGTTAAGACAGAAAAAACTCGATCCTAGAGTCCTAAGAAGTGTTTTTATCGGGTATTCCTCTACTCAAAAGGGATATAAGTGTTTCCATCATCCATCTAAAAAGTTTTTTGTGCCGCGGGATGTTACTTTTCATGAGTAGGAACCGTACTTCACTCAACCTTATCTTCAGGGGCAAATTTTCAAGGAAGATAGGCTTGAAAGTCTCGATCTTTCTGGTCTTGAGTCAAATACACTCAATCTGTCTAGTATTAAGTCAAATACATCTGGTCATTTTGATCATGACTCAAATACACTAAATCTCTCTAGTCTCGAGTCAAATCCACCAAATTCTTCTATTTTCGAGTTAAATAGACCCAATATTTCGGGTCCTGAGTCAATCACACTTGTACCAGAGCCATCTAAGGCTGAAGAACTAAAAGTTGAGTCAAATCAATCAAATACACTAGTAGTTGAACTTGAACCTGAAGATGTAAGATATGGAAAGAATCTGGTTTACAAGAGAAAGTCAAAGGCCATTCCTGAATCGACACAAGTTCAAGAGTTTGTTTCGACTCCTTTAAATGAGGTAATTAATTCTTTTGAGTTATAGGATAAAATAATGACCCAAATAACATATGGTGAACTAGACCTTCCAATAGCTATTAGAAAAGGTACTAGAAAATGCACCAAACAACCTTTATACCCTCTTTCAAACTATCTTTCTTTCCAAAAATTCTCATCTACCCATAAATCCTTCATTACAAACCTAAACACTACTTCTATACCTACTAATGTTTCTGAGTCATTATCTAATGAAAAATGGAAACAAGCCATGAATATCAAGATGAAGGCATTGAAGAAGAATGAAACTTGGGAGTCAGTGACTTTACCATAAGGAAAAAGGCCAGTTGGATGCAAATGGGTGTACACTTTAAAATATAAGGCTGGTGGATCAATCGAAATATATAAGGCCATGTTGGTTGCCAAAGGGTTTACATAAACCTATGGAATTGAATCAGAGACATTTTCTCTGGTTGTGAAGATGAATACAGTAAGAGCAATTTTGTCATTTGCTGCTAATTATGGTTAGAATTTACAATAATTTTATGTAAAGAATGCTTTCTTACATTGGGAACTTGAAGAGGAAATTTATATACAGGTACCACTGGGGTATGAAAAAAATGTGCGTGACAATAAAGTTTGCAGGTTGAAAAGGCGTTATATGGACTAAAATAATCACCTCGAGCATGGTTTGGAAGATTCACTAAGTTTATGACATATTTGGGGTACAAGCAAAGTCAAGAGGATCATACCTAGTTCATCAAAAACTCGCCACAAGGGGGAGTAACAATTCTATTAGTATATGTGGATGACATTATAATGACATGAGATGATTGGAAGATGCAACAAATCTTGAGTCATTGTTTGGCTAAGGAGTTTGAAATAAAAACTCTTGGAAAGCTGAAGTACTTCTTGGGAATCAAGATGGCAGATTACCGAAAAGGAATTTTTATATCTCAACAAAAATAAATTACAAATTTACTCAAAGATACTGGAAAAGCAACGTCTAAACCTGCAAGCGTTCCTATGGATCAAAATCTTAAATTGGGCAATACAGAAGAAGATGTTGTAGTAGATAAAGAAATGTATCAAAGTCTAGTTGGGAGATTAACTTACTTGTCTCACGCTAGACCCGATATTACATATGTTGTAAGTATAATTAGTCAGTTCATGCATTATCCTAAACAAAAACATTTACAAGCAGTTAGTAGAATCCTACAGTATCTCAAGGGAACTCCAGCAAGAGGAATTTTGTTCAAAAGAAATGGAAATACAACTCTTGAGGCCTACACTGATGCAAATTATGCAGGTTCAATTGTTGATAGTAGACCCACTATAGGGTACTACACCTTTCTTGGAGTAAATCTTGTGAATTGGAGGAGTAAAAAGCAAAATGTAGTAGTCCGTTCTAGTGCTGAAGCTGAATTTTGATCCATGGCACAAGGCATTTGTGAATTACTTTGGCTCAAAATTATTTTAGAAGATTTGAAAATGAAATGGGAAGGATCCATGAAGCTATACTATGATAATAAGTTAGCTATTAGTATAACACATAATCTAGTTCAACATGATCGAACTAAGCATATTGAGGTTGATAGACACTTCATTAAGGAGAAACTTGATAGTGGGATGATTTTCACCCTGCATGTGTCTTCACAAGGGCAACTTGCGGATATTCTCACTAAAGGATTGGGTAGCTCAAATTTTGAACGAATTGTATCCAAGATGGGAATGGAGAATACTTATTCACCAGCTTGAGGGGGAGTGTTGGAAATAGAAAAAATACATTGTATGCTTTCCACTAAAATAAGCATTTAAGTCTTAGGTTCATGTATATTTAGATGCATTTAGGGAGTTGGACTATTATTTATTTCTCCTTGTAAACATAATATATAATTAATTATATAGTATGTATAAGTATCATGGTTGTTGAGTGCTTTACTCACTCAAGCACATTCAGAAAATTCTGATTTCTATTTTACACACACACACACACACATGCACACACACGCACACACATATATATTTCAGAATATTTTTATCAAAGCCGAGACGCTAACTCAGATAGGGAATGGAATACAGGCCGGTGGACTAGACCATTCTTAGAAATTGGATCCAACTACCTAATCAGGTCATAGTCGAATATAAAATCAGATCTAGTTATGTAGGATAAAAAACCGGGATATAGTCTCAGACTGATGAAACACATAGGCAGCCGGGTAAGGGCGTGACCTGATTTACAAGAAGCCGGACCCGAGGAGACGAAGAGTTGTAACTGATGATTAATGACTAACACTTATGGGATACGTTACAAGTGATTAATGTCCAATTACTAACATTACGGAGCTGTTTAATGGTCATTAGATCAAAGATTACGCTATAAATAGGGGCTCCCGTATGAGGGATAAGCCATACATATTCTCTTGAGTGCATACGAACAAATTTCGTACTACTCGAATCCCTTAAAATTATCATATATTGCGACCCTCCTTGTCCCTAGGAGGAAGTTACCCAATTTAATGTTTTTCACAAGAAAATTTGGCGCCTACCGCTGGGCTCCGGTAAAACTTTCCCAGACCACACCTTTTCATCTACACGTTCCATCTCACCACTGGAGTTGGCAAAAACAACTGCAAATGTAACCAAGGTCGAGGGATTTTCATCACGAAAGGTGTCGTGAACTCCCCTATCACCACCGAGTCACTCTCTTATCCAGGTTGAAGATTAAGGTTAATTGTAATTGGAATCATCACAAAGTACTCCGAATATTGTTAGATCGAGGCATCGACAAAGTGGATTCATATTCAGATATCAGACTCTGATATGAAGATTTCCTAAAATTATGAAATTAGGGTTTCTATAATAAAAGGGGAAGAACACTAAAATAACTAAGTAAAATAAAAGGAAATAAAGATTTTTTTCATTTGATTCATGATATCCTTCAATATCAAAGAGATACTCATAATGGATACTAAATTAGAAGACCCAAATGAAAAACCCAACCATATAAAGGTCTAACTAATAATGATACAAATTCAAGCATAACTAAATAATTTATTTAAGGGTCATGCTAACATGTGTGCTAAGGGCACATGTTAAGGATACTATAATTAGAAAAATTTAAATATAACTAAATATAATAAAGTGATATTTAAAGTTTCAAAATATTGAATGCACACATTTCAATAAAATATGTTTACAAATAGTTTATTAAATTGTGCCCTTGGAGCATGTTGTACCTCAAAATTTTCCCTCTCTTTTCTCAAGACATTTCTCACAAAGATCTTCAAAAGTTCAAGCTTGCACAAGTATTGACTAGGTCAGGCCATCTCCTCCACACTGATACCTCAAATTAGGGTTTGAGTTTGCACAAGGAAAATTGGGATTCTAATGCTTCAAATGACTTTCATGGATCATTATGGACCCTCAAGATTGCTCATGTCAAGTTTCAAGTCTTGAATCACAAAATTGCTCAGTCAATTGATCAGATGACCTAAAATTAACTATATTGGGTAAAAAAGTCAACTGTGGTCAACCTACAGTCAAAATTCAAGATTTTGGACCAATATCAACATTTTGAAGTCATATGCACCAATTGATCAAATTTGGACCATAATTCCCCAAGAAAATTGTTCAAATCACCAAAAGGGCAAAATGGTCAAAATTAGGGTTTTGACTATATTTGACTGATAAGGGTTTTTTTAACCTAATACATGATCCAATGGTTTGAAGCACAATCTCAAGTATTCAAATACAACATATTGACCTTATTTTGTAGCTTAAAACATTTCTCAAGATCAATTGATTGATAGTTGAAATTCAGTCAACTGATACACCAAAAGTCAAACTTTGACTTTTTGATCAAAATTGAGTTTCAAAGATCACACTTCATCAAGACATTCAAAAATATGAAACTTGATCATCAATAAATCAAGAAAGTCAAAAGTCATTTTGAAAAAGTCAAACTTTTCAAGACTTAGAAAAATTTCTAAGTGCTTTAAGCATGATAATTTCATAACTTCATGCCAATTTTTCACTATGATGAAAATTGATTCAAGGAAAACTTTCAACATGAAAGTTGTAGATCTTAATGAGATCTACAACTTTGATTTAATGATTTTGTCAAAAATGGTCAACATGAAAGTACAATAGGATGTTTCAAGCTTTCCAAAATGTCCAAGAACTTGAAGAGATTATTTTTGAGCTAAGAGAATCTAAGAGATGAAGTTAGGGTTTCATGCTTGAATTACAAGGCAATTTTGTGATGAACACATAACCAAATTTATGGCCATGCTGCATAATCTTTGCTTTGCAGGCCTAAAACTTGTGTTTCACTCCATAATTAACAGTATACAAAATTGATTAAGCCCTTATCCAAGTGATTCAAGCATTATCCAAGATAATTTTCCATTTTGGGAAGAAAGTAACATATCTATTCTTGAAAAGTTCACTTTAATCACAAAGTCCACTCTCCTTAAGCTTTGCACTTCTTCCTTCTGCACAAACTTCATCTATAAGCCATAAGCAACATGTTTAAAGCTTCTAACCACCCTAGATAGCCTTTTACCACGCCTTAGAAAGATGTTTGTCAACTTTGCTTCAAAAATCAAGAAACCTAGCCATAACATGTGATTTTTGAAATCTGACCAGTTTGAGCACTCCAAACCTCTTTCTTATAAATATAAGCACTATTTATGAGATAAGACACGATATTACAAGCCCTCAAACACTCCCAAACTCCCTAAAGGCATAAATTGCCTAAAAAATCCATTTTGTGTCATTTCTGACTTTACACACCCATCTTCAAATCCACTCGTGCGTTTCTTGGCTAAACCATTCAAAAAGATTCGTTACCTCATATAGAAGCTATCCCAATCCCTGTTACAGTTCTGTAACACCTCCATCACCATCTTCCATTTTTAAAAACAGTTGCTTGCATATTGACTTCTCCAGAATAATTCAGGCACTTTCAGCACAAGGTGAGCATTGTAATAGCTTTATGGAGGTTCAGTGAAGCTAACCAAATCATTAAAACACCTTGAAGTAAGCTCATTTGCAGAACACGATTTCCAGTTTTGAGGTAAAATTTCTGACTCTCAATCTCTTCATATAGGCATCGTTAGACTTCCATTTTCAAAGATAAAATGTAGACACCATGGCCCTAAAGATGACCATGTTCTTAGATTTTATTAATATTGACTGAGTAGTAAGAATTTTAGAGTTGAGCTTTTTGAAAAAATTAGGTCAGATTTGGTACCATTCAAAATTCATGTTTATCTTTGATTTATAGTTCTAGTAATTTACATTTCTGTAACGGTGAGGAAAAATGGAACAACTTTCATGTTTACAGTTTTAATTGTTGTTGAGAAATGACAAAGTTACAGATTTGAAAATGAAGTTTTGAACATGGCGCGAGGAAGAAGATGAAGTGCAGGCCTAGAACTTGACTTGTAATATAATATGTTAGTTTCATTTTAAATACCAGATGTATAGCCACCCCATTGGTAGAGAGTGCGTGCGTTTAGGCTGAGGGCCTAGGTTCGAGCCCCAGCGCTGCTCTTTTATTTTATTTCTCTAACATTTTTCTCTTTTTTTTGTTTGAAACAACGCTTTAGGCCTTCCATCAGTGGACTTTGTTTTTTTACTTCCTCTAACACCCGTGATTGCTAGATAACAATGCAACCCATTCATTGTTTTTATTTTCTATTTTCTGATAACAAAAAAAAATGCTAATGGGCCTAACATTCAAACAAAATCAGTTTTACTTCTAAACCATCCAAACCATTTTCATACCTTCCTGACTTTAAACTTTATATTTTATTTTATTTTCTTTTCCTTTTTTAAACTATTATTATTATTATTATTATTATTATTATTATTATTATTATTATTATTATTATTATTATTATTATTATTATTATTATTATTATTATTATTATTATTATTATTACTATTATTATTATTATTAATAATAAAAAATGCAAAAAAATATTGTATTTGTTTATTTACATATTTAAAATACTTTTTATTTTATTTCTTTTAAAGATAAAAAGACCAAAAACATTTTCCTAACAAATTTAATTTCCTTTCTTAAATTTAAATAATAATTAGACTTAAGTCTATTTTATTTTATTTTAACCAAAATTAATTTAGAACTTAGGACTTTTAATTAATTAGCTTTGAATACTAGTTTAATTAAATTAAAACTATTTTCTACAAAACCCTAAAAAATTGCTTTCTTGATTAATTTTATTTATTTGCTATTTTAGACTTAGGTTTATTTCTTTAAAATTAATTTAGACTATTAATTGTTTCCTTTTAGTCAATTAGATAAAAAACTTTTTTTTAACAAAAATACAAATAAAAAAATCAATTTTCTTTTCCATTTATTCACTCTTGTACATTTATTCAGTCTTGAACATTATTATTCATTCAATATGGTTGTATAGTAATTAGGTTTAATTATTTGCTCCCCATTTGTAAATTTGTATCCCCATCCCCAAATGATGTAATATCGTAGGATATTTATATTCCGCAATTTATCGCTTTCATATAAATGCTAGTGTTGTACCCCAAAATTTGCCCTCTCATGTTTTCCAAGAACTTCCCTTGCATGGGTGGTTACAAACACTTGCTTAAAGAAAATAATTTTTTTGAAGATGTTCAAGTGTCTTTCGATTGGAACCTTAATAAGGTACTTCGATTGGGCATTTAAAATCCTTCGATGCAAGCTTGGCTCACCAATCTTCGATTGGGCATTTGGCCTACTTCGTTGTAGGCCTGATTCACAAGCTTCGATTGGACGCTGGGCCCCCTTCGATCAAGTTCAATTCACAAGACTTCGATTGTGCATTGGTTGCTTCAGGCTTGCCTTTGATTCACAAGGCAAGAACCCCCTACAAGTTTGCTTCGATTCACCACCAGTGGCCTCCTGCATGTTTATTTTGATTCACAAAGCAGTGGTCTCCTGCATGCAAGCTTCATTTAGGAAAAGGCCTCCTCAGATTTTCCTTCGATCCACAAGGCAAAGGCCTCTACATGCTTGCCTTTGATCCATAAGGCAAAGGCCTCTTCATGCTTGCCTTTGATCCACTGAGCAAAAGCTTACTCATGCTTACCTTGGATTCATAAGGCAAAGGCTTCCTCAGATTTTCCTTCGATCCATAAGCCAAAAGGCTTCTTTAGACTTACCTTTGATCCACAAGGCAAAAGGCTTCCTCAGACTTGCATTCAACCCACAAGGCAAAAGGCCCCTTTCAACTGACCTTCGATTCACAAAGCAATGGCTATCTACATGTAAGATTCGACAAGGCAATGTCTATCTTCAGGCCTACTCTGACTCCACCTATAAAAACCTTCAACACACAGTTTTCCATACTTCGACACACAAGATGGTCCCTTCCAAAGAAGCATTCATATGGTCCATTCAAAGAAGAATTCAAAGGCCCATTCGAAGGACATACAAGTGGTGCCTTCGAAGGACATATATTTGGTCCATTCGAAGGATACACAAATGGTGCCTTCGAAGGACATACATTTGGTCCATTCGAAGGACACACAAATGGTGCCTTCAAAGGACATGCATGTGGGGCATTCAAAAGAGCCTGGGGGCGAAATATGTCCAGGTTTACTCAAGATTTCAAAATGGAAAGAATTATCCAAATATGGCCAACTTTCAATATATTGGATTTTGTCTCATGGCCTTGAAAGCCTTTGTCTCTTTCCATACTTGCTCTCCTCACACCCATATAAATACAAGGCTAAGGGCACATTTCCAGGAGGACGAAAAAATAGAGGACATAAGAAACACATTGCCAAACAAAAACATTTTTGCCTATACACACATCAGCTAGAAGAAAACCTTTCCTCCAGGTACTCACATATTGCCCCATACCAGCCACACGAAGATTGCAAGAAATACACCAAAACTGCCAAAATTGAAGCGCACTTTCTAAGCCATCTCCATCCAAAATAAACCATCCCATTGGTAACAAACCTTCGATCTTAAATTCATCTCATGTATAATTTAATTTTGATTGTTGCATGACGTTTGTGATTGTTAAGTAACAAGATACTTTTATTAAGGCATGTGAAACAGATTCCTTCGAATCTCAATCCAGGCATCCCTGCCCTTTTGGCTTGTGTAGCATGCATGTAGGGATTTCGAATTACACACACACACACACACACACACACACACACACACACACACACACACACATATATATATATATATATATATATATATATATATATATATATATATATATATATATATATATATATATATATATATATATATATATATATATATATATATATATATATATATATATATATATATATATATATATATATATATATATATATATATATATATATATATATATATATATATATATATATATATATATATATATATATATGATTCGTTTGGTAAATGGAACGTTATGATTTTCTTTGTACTAACAATTGACCGACAACTCAAATGGAGGGGGGATGTGTGCAATTGAAAGGGCCTGGGTTCGATACCCATGCCTCACAATTTTGTTTTTCTAACTATTATTCTGCAGATCTTATGTGTGTCACATCTAGACGCTCACCATACATCCCCTAATCTTAATCAGGGGATCACATCAACTCAGATCCAGAAGATTCCAAATACGCAGAATATCATACACCTTCAGGAGATGTTCTCATTGGATCTAAGAGGCAATCTGGGCCTTGCGTTTTACAAAACATACACCCTTTTTGTTTCCATTCATTGCCTGACCCATTTGTACTTTTATTTTTGGTTTATTTCTTTTAATTGCTTAATTTTTTATTTAATTAACCTTAAAGCAAAAACATCACAAAAAAATTAGGTTAGTATTTTTCTTAATCAAATTAGCTTTGAAAATTAATTAATTAATTATTTTAACCATTTTTCTTTAAAATTAAAACCAAATAGATTTAGGTTTTTTTTAGTTTAATTCTCTTCATATTTTAAAAGACAACAAACAAATATTTTTTCTTATACCTCAGGATTTTTAGACGTCTTCTCCTAACTAATGCGCGTTTACATTTTATATTCTGTTTTCATATTATTGTATTTGTCTACTGGATGTAATAGAATTAACTAGGACTCCTTTACCGCTTTTATTTCTCCCTCAAATTTTGGACTATGTAATTAATCCCCCTCCCCGAAGCTTTGTAATAGCGTAGATTTAAATTCCGCATTTTAATTTCCTGTATATATTAATTGTTAGATGTATGTTAATAGGATTGTATGGCAAGAAACTAGAAGCAATGTTAGCAAACCTAACATCAAATAAAAATAACTGAAAATAAACATACTTGCACATGTGCACCTCTAGGGTATCCCACTTCTGTTGCCTTCGGAAATAGTCATAACTCTCGAAACGTGAGAGATTTTAGTGGCTACCCTCTGGTTTAATAAAAGATCATAAGTCCCTCAATGACCCTTTCGATGTTGCCTCGGTAAACAATAATCTTAAAACCCTAGGGTAGTTACTAAGGTTTCTCGCCCAGTTGCCTTTGTGACTATAAAACGTCCATTCAAATGTCCCTCAAATATCCAACGATAGGACTACTTACTCACTAATAGTAGGATAGCACTATCTAAAGAAAAAGAGGAAAAGAATGACCATTTCGAGTAAAGTAGATAGTTCCTAGATGCTTTCTCAAAAGCAAATTTTCACACTTACACAAAAAAAACTTTCAAAATTTTTTTAAAAAAAATGCTTTATCAACACTCTTGAGGATTGATACAAGAGTTATCATAAAGAAAATCGCCGCACTAAGGCACTTTCAAAAATACTTTTCAAAACACACAAAAAGCACACAGTATTTTTCATATGAGCTAAGCATCTAAGAGCCCGTAGATAGCTACGGATGGAAAGGCTGCTGACACCTTCCCTTTCCATAATCTACCCCCTTACTCAGAAAACTCTCGAAAGGTCTTTTTCTGTTCTTTTCACCCTTTCCTTTGTTGGATAAAAGAAAAGTCGGTGGCGACTCTTGCTTACCGCAACATTTGCAAACACAAACACAAAACCAGTATAACAGTCAGTTCTGCCACTGTATCACAAAACTGGCGACTCTGCTGCAGACAATAAATAAAAAAGTAGGGGTTACCTTAGAGCTTAGGTCATATTTCATTTGATTTCCTTGTATGCTTTTCTTGCTTTACTTTTGAGGGTTTTTGCTTGGGTTTACTTGTAAAGATCCTACACCCAGATCTGGGGCACCTTTTAGGTAAGCAGAAATAGATCATGAAGACTGTACTTTATAAACTGATATTAGTTGAAACAATAGATGGTTAGTGTGACACATTTGTTGGTACCAGTATCCCTTGTGTTAAATTGAGGAGAATACGGGGCCGCTGTGTGGTGTCATAAAGCACTAACGGACCTTAGAACCTTAGTTGAACAAACTTGGCCATTAGAAAATGGTGAGATAGCCGACCTCAGTATAAAGCTGAGGATTGGTTGATACTCGGCGCTACACTCATTGAGATCGGACTTTCGTGATATTTCGGCCGCGAGAAAAGATCACCTGAGCTGAAACAATACATGATAAAGAAAGATTAGTGTTATCAAGACTCCTTAGAACCTGATTAATATTACTAGGACAGGTTGAGCCAACTGAAACTTCAAGAGGGTACTTACCTTTAAACCTCATTCAAGCCTTTGAACCTAAGGCTAGTTGTGTGACTTGTTTTCCTTCATTATCTAACAACTTGAATTCCTTGTAGGATTTGTTTATAGTCATTATCCAGTAACCTGGACTTCTTCCAATACTCACTTGTCTTCATCACCTTACACTTTTACTTGGTGCATAGCATACACATCATGACATCATGACATGGCATTTTGTTAACCATATCAAGGATCTCAAAGGGCCTGTGATGTAGGTTATAATGAACCAGGCGTCTAGCAAGGGGCAATGGGATTTATTTTCTTCTATCCAATGCCGTCAAAGGACCAAAACACGATAACTTGAGTCAGAAGCTATGACCCACTCGACACAGTGAGATTGATTCTCATAGAAGGACATTCAACAATACGAAAGATCTTCCATTAAAGATGCAATTAAAATTCAAATATTTTTCTTGTGTTTACCCTGCAAGATCCTTGAAAACATTGCATGCATGTCATTACATAACAGGTCTTCCAGTATAGGTTTCTCATTTTCTCGCTGTTTATTTCAGCAAGGAAAATGGCTCTTAAACAGAATGACAGAGATCTCCAAATTCAAGATGCTCAGTTCAAGGAAATGTTCCTAATTCTATCCAAGGGGAAAGAATAATTGAAAGCACTCCTCACTGGGAACTTGACCAAGAAAAATCCTGAAAACAACAAGGATGAACAGTTGGAACAACTGCAAGCTGAGATGGAAAGGATGAGAATCCAAATGAGTAGTCAGAGTGTTCTTATCCAAAATTTAGCTCGGGAACAAGAAGAGTTGAGGATTCTCATCGGCAAGCTTCACCAAGACAAATACAACAGTCTGAGGCAAACTGCTAGAGCTTGGGGCCTAATTAATGATCAATCTCTCCTAGCAGATAGGGAATTGAGTGACATGTTCATGCGGGGGCATGTTGAAAATAAACTCAGGAGCGGTGACATTCAAGGGTCTGCATCTTCAAGTACTCAGAATAGACCATACAATGGGAAGAAATAGTCCAATTCCATGTACAACCAGATGGGCCGCAATAAGAGTAATCTCAACCAATCTGTGGGGGTAGTGCAGACCTCTATTCCAGCACTGATGTAGCAACAACGACAAGACAATCAGCATAAGCAGAACACGCCCAAAAGGAAATTCACCAAAATCAACATGTCCTTGTCTCACGTATTGAAACACATGTTGAAGATGGAATTGATTATGTTAAAGGATCCTCCTCAGAATCCCAATGTATTCGCTCCTAGCTATCATCCTGATGCAATGTGCGCATACCATTCCAATAGTCCTGGACATGATATGAATGAATGTTGGGCATTGAAAAGTAAGATTCAGGACTTGATCAACAGAGGGGTGCTAGAGTTCACACAAGATGGTCAGACTGAATTCTTCTGACATCCCTCAAAGGCACACCATATGAAGTGACAAGTTCAGACAAAAAGGCTTTTGTTCATTAGAATTTTCAAATTGTAATCTTATTTTGATTGTTCGAACACTTATTTATGTCAAACTTTGTTGTTTCATCAATGCATTGCATATGTTTGTCTTGAATTATTTCACGCGTTGTCACTATACTTAAATTGTGCTTTTACTTCCTTTTGGTGATATTCAACTCTCGATTAAAAGCTGTAAGCCTTTAGAGGGAGGATGACGAAAAGATACCATAATCTCATATAGTGTGCTTTTGAACAGACCTTGCTGACGATGTACATGCATTCTTTCAAATCCTAAACACTGGAATAATAAGGAAGATGGCCCCTAGTTAACCCCTTTGAGCCTAAGAAGTAGGAGTTTTTCTTTTCACACAAATTAAAACCCTTAATCATCACCTGGTGTAGGGTAGTTTCTCAGTTAATTCAAAGGTGCATTCAACTACAAACTTTCTCTTCACACACGACGAGTGGTATTGAAGATGCCCTTCCAAAAAAAAAGATGGTGATGGTTCCACATAATCATTAAAACATGCAGTCATCATCTCTCAAAAGAAAATCCCGCTAAGTCAAAATCTATGAAGGAGACTTAAGAAAAAAATTGGGGCACACCGCTGACTGTAATCATAAAAGAAATAATTCAGACAAAAGCCAGGGATAATAAAATACAAAAAAAGAGGTCCCTACAAATCCTCAACAAAAAGAAAAAGTTACAAAAATGATTGCCTTCTCAAACAAACATTCAATTTCTGGACCATCACCAAGTATCAGAGCAAAGATTCCAGACTCAATTGGGATCTAAACACACAGTTAATTGATGTTGCACCCCAAAATTTGCCCTCCCATATTCTTCAAGAAATTGCCAAGTCAAGCTGCAAGGTTCCCCAAAGATTGCACAGTGCAAAGGTCTCCCATACAGTCAAAACTAGGGTTTGGGTTCTGATCAAGAAAATGAAGTTTTCAAAGGCCCAATCAAGTCTCATATGCCTACAAAGATGGTCAAGTATCCTCATATCAAGTTTCAAGGCATTCAACTCAAAATTGCACAGTCAAAACCCTAAATTGCACTACAGTCAACTGTAGGGGCAAAATGGTCATTTGACAGTCAAAAGTTCAAATTTTTGGTCAACATATCATTTTGAAGCCACAAACATCATTTTATCAATGCTTGATCATGATTCTCAAAATTTGGCTCAGAAATAATCAGAGATGCAAAAGTTACTATATTTGGACAGCTGAAAAAGTCAAATGAAATTGACCAGGGCATAACTTTCACATGGATTATCAGAAAAATTCCATCCAAAGCTCATTTTGAAGAGAAAGACATTTCCTACAACTCATCTTCATACTTCAAGTCCAAGAAATGCTCTCACAAAAAGTTATCAATTTCAACATTATAGGTCATTTTCAAAAGTCAACAAAAAGGGACTTTAAGTCAAAGGCCATAACTTGAGATTGGTAAATCAAAATGACATGGGACCAAAGGCATTGGTTAAAGGACTCAAAGACCTTTCCACAATGTCCAAGAACATGTTAAAAGCTTAAAAATTGAGCAAGTTATGCCTTGTGGAAGTTGGGAAATTTTTGGGAATTTTGAAAAGTCAACTTTGATTCAAATGACCTAAATTTGCTAATGGGCCCATTTTTCTTCCATGATTCATCATTCCAAGCATATGCACGACCACTTGGCCCAAAGGGAAGTATTTTCTCAATTTTTATTTATTTATTTGAATTTATATTAATATTAATTCATTTAAATTATTTAAATATGTGAAAAATATCTACTTTGACCTAAAAAATCTTTTTATGCATGTTTTGCTTTCAAAATCTCGTGCACATCCCAAACATGGAAAAACTTGGACTAATTGATCATAATTGATACAAAATGCACATGAAAAGATTCAAAAAAGATCTTAAGGAAATCAAATATTGAAAACCATTATGGCCATGGATTTTATGCAATTTTGTTGACCTAATAGCTTCCATACATAATCAGGAATACAACCCTAAGCCTTACACACTCCAAGCTGCGCAGGAAACCATTGACCAAACTTGAAATTTTTTCATAAAAAGGCAATTCTGAAATCAGTGTTCTAGGGCGATTGAAGGCACAAAACCTATTCCAAAAGCTTCCTTGGCAGTTCCTGAACGTGTTCCAATCAAGAACAACAACCAAAGCTTCAAGAACTGGTAGTTTGAACTCAAACTGCATCAAGAAAAACTCATAGTCGTATACAACGATTCATGCATCCATTATCACTTTTAATGCTTGATTTACGTTCCTTGTAAAGTTCTAAAGCTAACCATTGTATTTAATTGGATTGTTAGGCATCGTATGTGATTTCACCATAGTTGATTTCTAGGGTTTTGCAGGACTCAAAATTGGGGTTTTTAAAAATAGGCAAAATTAATCCTCCAAATGACCACCAATGGACTCAGCGCTTGAAGACGAAGAGGATGGCACCCTCGCGCTTAATTTATGAGCGTCGAGGGGCTATTCGCTATTTTTTGGTATATGGTTTTAGGCAACGCTTGCAAAACCGTTGCCTCATGGTTATGTTTTCAGAAAAAAAGAGGAAGATGAACTCGTGGCAGGGAGTGGTTGGATCGTTCAAATTTCGCGCGCATTCCTAAGGCCATTGACATTTTCTTTTTATAATATTTATTTACTATAATATATTAATTGAAACTTAGTGGCTCAGCTGGCAGGTGTATGTGCGTGTGACCTTCATGACCTGGGTTCAAGTCCCAGGTCTGTACACTTTCAATATTATTTTTCTCTAATTATTCCTATGCAGCGTTTGTGGTGGAGTGCATGATATACCACCATCATCCAGATGTCCACGTGCTTAGTGGAGTCAGATCAAAGGCCAAGATTCAAAGAACACATTATGCCTTAGTCAACGCACCATATGGAATCTGGAAAAGTCAGCGAATTTCCAGAATAATGGGCCAGGCTTCTCAAGTCCATACCTCCATGTTGGGACTACACCCCCACCCTGGTTTGCAAGTTTTGTTTTATTTTTCTTATATCTTTTTTAATTATTATTTTTATTTGTTTTATTGTTTAATTTAATTCACTATTTTTACAATACATAAAAAATGCATAAAAAAAATCCAGAAAAAGACAAAAAATAATAAATATTTTTATTATAATTATTTTCTTGTAAATAAATTAACATATAATGAATTTAGTTTTAATTAGGATTTTTGCAATTTTAATTTTTTTTAATAAATCTAAAAGAGGTAGAATTAGGTTTAATTAACAATTTCCATTCTTTTTAATTTTTCCTTTTTATCATAATATTATTATTTATTTATTTTCATAATTAAATTGTACATAAATAATTTAGGTTTAAATTAGGTCAAAAATTCAATATTTTCTTAATAACTAAAAATAATTAGAATTAGGGTTTATTTTAATTTCAATCAATTCCTTTTTCTTTTAAATCTTAAAACATACAAAAATACTAAAAAACATGTTCTTTTAATTTTTAATTGTAATTTCTTATTAATTTTGCAAAAGGGTCCAACGCCCATTTTTTAATTGTTAATTTCGCGCATTTATTTTATATCGTTTAAATAATCATGTAATTCTCCCAAAGCGTTGTACAATTTATACTTTTCGCACTTTTATTCGCTTTATTTATTTTCCGTCAAATCGGGTCCGGTTTAATTTTGGCGATGTGGACCCGCGCCATTTGTAATAGTTGTAGATTTATTTTTCCGCAACTTTTTAACTGTTAAATGAGCATGCAAGAATGAATGGACTTAAAATAAAATCAAGCGTAGATCACAACAATCATGACAAGACAAATAACTGAAAAACAACACATGATTCGCACACACCACCCCTAGGGTACGCCTCACTGTTGCCTTTCGAAAGGTGATCGTCGAGTAGAGGATGTCTTAGTAAGTCCTCATGATCCGGGAACCTGGCATGAGGGTAGCTTCTAAGGTGTCTTCCTATTGCTCCGGTGATTACCATGTCCCTAAACTCGAATTGACCCGAACACCTCCAACGGTGGTGCTACCTACCTCTCAATGGTGGGATGGCACTACTTTAAAGGACATTTACACAGACGAATTCCTTAGGGTAGGTAGGTTCTCAAGGATACTTGCTCTAATTTCAAACAAATCAAAATCTTTTCACACCAACACTTTTCAAAAGCCTTCAAAGCAAATTTTTCAAACACTCTGACGTACGAGTCGAACTGGAATTTTCAAAGAAACTTTTTTAAAACCCACAATTGAAAAGCAAACAAACAATTTTGAAAACACAAATGAGCAAGTATCTAAGAGCCCATGGATAACCATGGATAGAAAGGGTGCTAACACCTTCCCTTTCTATAACCTACCTCCCGAACCGAGAGCAATCTCTTTAAGGAATTTTTTTGTGCTTTTGTCCTTTCCATTTGGAGAAAATAAAAGACGGTGGCGACTCTTGCTTCCGCGACATTTCGCGAACCAGCGTTAAACAGTCAGTTCCAGATCCACCGATCACAGAACTGGCGACTCTGCTGGGGACTAAAACTTAAAGTGAGGTGTACCTTAGGGCTAGGTCATAACTGTGTTTTCACTTGTATTGATTTGCTTGCTTTACTATTGTGGGTTGCATCGGAGATACATAGATCCTAACCCGGATCTGGGGATACCCTGTTTAGGTAGCATAAGCTGTGAGGGACCTGTCCGGCGTAGACCGACACAGGTGAAGCAGTGGCTACGTTGGTGTGGCACCTTAGTCTGTACCGATATCCCTTGTGTCACAACGAGGAGAATATGGGTCTTCTAAGGAGTCATTAAGCACCAACAACCTTAGAACCTTAATTGACACAACTTGGCCTTTAGAATTGTAGCAGTATGCTACGCCCATTGAGGCTAAACTCTCGTGATGGTTCTGGCCGCAAGAAAAGATTGCGATGCTGGAGTTATGACCGATTGAGGGTAGTCAATGATATTGGGATCCTCTAAGAACCCGGTTACTTTTGATTAGGACAGGTATGAACCAACAAACCGAAAGAGGGTAGTACCTAGACCTCATGCTGGCCTAAACTTTAGGGGCTTGCCTTGTGTGACTTGTGTGCCTTACCATGTTTGCCTTTGTATCTGTATGTGGTGTGCTTTATCATAACATCATAGCATCATGAGCATTGCATGCATCCTGCATAAGGACTGACTATTTCAAAGACAAGAGGGTTTCATCTTTGCTCTGTTTTGTAGGACATTATGATGCCTGTACGAAGGAATACTATCCGGTTCAACTTTGTGCGTTCACCTGAGTTGCTTGATGAGTTGGTTGGCAGAATTCCAAATACCACTTCCTTCATTCAGAGGCATGGCTCTCTTCTCAGTTTAGTCACTGCAAAGCGGGATCAACAGTTGATGAGTGTTCTGACCCAGTTCTATGACCCTCAGTACCAGTGCTTCACCTTTCAAGACTTCCAGCTGGTCCCTACCCTGGAAGAGTTCTCTAATCTGCTTGGTATCCCTATCTTGGATCAGACTCCCTTTACTGGTTGGGAAAAGACCCTCAGGCTTGAGGATGTGGCTGCAGCTCTTCCTTTGACCCATCAAGAGGTAACAGACAACTGGGTAACTAGAAGCGGAGTTAAGGGTTTCTTGGCCAAGTTCCTAATTGGCAAAGCTAACAATTTCTGGAATGACCTGGACTTTAGGGCATATGAAGACATCTTGGCTCTCCTAATCTATGGGTTAGTCCTGTTTCCTAATCCTGACAACTTCATCAATGTCACTGCCATAAGGATCTTTATGTCTCAGAATCCAGTGCCCACTCTCTTGGGTGACATCTTGCAACAACTTCATGCCCGTACTACCCGAAGACGAGGAACCCTATGGTGTTGTATCCCTTTGTTGGTGAGGTGGTTTATTTCGCACCTCCCTAAGTTCGTGCTGAAGAACCAAGAGGGAAGAGGTTAGGCTCATAGGTTAATGTCTCTCACCGATAAAGACATCATTTGGACTTGCAGAGGTTTGGATGAGATAGCTATTATTGATCGATGCGGGGAGTATCCTAATGTTCCTCTGATTGGTACTCAAGGAGGGATCTCGTACAATCCATGTCTAGCACTCCGTCAGTTTGGAAGAGCAAGAAGAGCAGGCCCCCATGAGATGTTGGTGCCTCACATCAGTTTCGAGTTTCAGGTGGATAGTGACGAGCTGCATCGTAGGTTCATCAAGGCTTGGGACAAGGTTCATAAAGCTGACCCACAAGAGCTAGGGCCAAAGACTTCTTTACCTATGGAAGCCTACTACAAATGGGTCCGCATCCGTGCTCAGAAGTTAGGTATGCCGTATGAAGCTGTCAGACCCGTCATTCTTGAGTGTCCTGACAAAGATGGTGTTCCTCCAACTGTCCTTCCTCCTCAGATACCTACTGATTATGAGACATTGAAGAGATCTTGGTCGCAACTGCAAGAAGAACGGGATTCTTACCGGGAAAAATTCAACGAGCAGGAATCAAAGATCCAGAAGCTGACAAAGCAGTTGGAGAATGAGAGAGCTCTGAATGCATACATCCGTACTGAGAAGAGGAGACCATGGGATCAATAAGGAGCTCCAGATGTGCCTTTACAGTTTTATTTCCTTTCCAGTATTTCCTTTCATGTAACGCCTATGGGCAACTTGTTGAATAATTTCAGTTACAAAGTTGAATCTAATGAAGTGTGTTCTCTTTTTGTTTACGAAGTTGATTCCCGATTGTCTTTGAAAACATAATCCATACGCATTTCATACATCATGTGCATAGCAGGTTTTTCCTCTTTTCAGGTTGCTTACAGTTCTTCGCTGTTTATTTCAGCATCATGAATCCCGGATCTGAATCAACAGAGACATCAATCAAGGCTCTTCAGGCGCAGAATGCGCAGTTTCAAGAACTAATCAAGGGTCTGGCTAAAGGCCAAGAAGAACTAAAGGCTATGCTCCTGAAGAAGGAGAAGAAGAAGAAGAGAAGAACTGTTCTGTTCAACTCGGGCCGAAGGTTTGGTAATACTCTGCAGCATGAAGAGGCTGGTTCTTCTGTTGGCAAGAGTCCTTCTCAGGCAGAAGTAAAGGTTCCTAGTCCGGTCGTCTCCGACAACGAGACAGATTTTGATGAAGAGCAATACCCTCCTGCAGATGACAGATACAAGCAACTGGAGGACAGGTTGAAGGCTATGGAGGTGCAACAGGCACCTGGGCTGGATTTCGGAGATCTGGGTTTGTCGACTGGTGTGATTATCCCCCATAAGTTCAAGGCACCAACCTTCTCCAAATATGACGGGGCGTCTTGTCCCAAGCTGCACTTAAGGTCCTATGTTCGGAAAATCCAGCCGTACTCTGCGGATAAGAATTTATGGATCCACTTCTTCCAGGAGAGTCTTTCAGGGACTCATCTCGAATGGTTCTATCAGCTGGATGGGACCAAAGTTCGTAACTGGGAGGAGTTGGCTACTGCTTTCTATAAGCAGTATCAATATAATGCCGACCTTGCCCCCACACGTACCCAACTCCAGGGTATGGCGTTAGGTGCAAGCGAAGGTTTTAAGGAGTACGCTCAGAAGTGGAGAGACCTGGCTGGCAGGGTGCAGCCACCATTGACTGATCGGGAGTTGGTAGACATGTTCTTGGGGACCCTATCTGGGCCATTTTTCAACCATCTCATTGGGAACTCTTCTGCTGGTTTCACTGATTTGATCTTGACTGGAGAGAGGATTGAAGCTGGATTGAAGTCTGGGAAGATTGCAAAGACTGCATCATCTAGCTCGGAAAAGAAACCATTCAAAAAGGAGTCTAGTGCCGTGTATGGTTCTAGGAAATCAGAGAGACCTGAGCACCGCCAATCTGTCAGCGCGGTGATGATTGCTAAGCCTGCTGCCGCTCCTCGGCCAAATAATTCTCAAAGGGCTGAAAGACCCCGGAGGGAGTTCACCCGGTTAAGCATGACCCTATCACAGATTCTGCCACAGTTGCTAGCCACCAACTTAGTGACTGTCAGGGAGGCTCCAAAGTTCCCAAATACCACATCTCCCAAGTACAACCCGAATGCTCGTTGTGCTTACCATTCAGAAAGCTCGGGGCACTCTACCGATGACTGTTGGGCACTAAAGAACAAGCTGCAGGATCTCATTGACGCTAAGGAGGTACAGTTTGAGGCGTCTGACAAGCCTAATGTGGTGACAGCTCCCCTGCCTGCTCATGGGATACATGCTATTGGGGATGAAGAGGAAGTTGATGAAGCTGAGTTCGATAGTTGGATCTACCCGGCAACCGACGGTGGACTTAACAATTGGAGCGCAAAGGACAATCTCCCTGTTTCTTTTGTTACTAAGTAATAAATTTCTTTGTTTTGTTATTTTGTAATAAACAATGATAAACTCTATGGCCCGGTGTCTTACCCGAGGCACCGTGGTTCTATTTGTGAGGGCATACAAACTGTCATTTCATATATCATGAATGAAAATCTTGGACGTATTTTTCGCATTGCAAATATTGTGTTCCTTTTCTGTCTTTCTTTTCCTTTACATAATTTTCAAAAACAGCTGTATTTACACACACACTCACTCATACAGGTTCCAATCCACTCTGGATCTCACTGATAACAACTCTGCTAATGCCAGTTATGACTTCGAAAATCCGATCAACTTAGCCGAAGACGAAGGTGAAGATGATTGCGAAGTGCCTGGCAAGCTTGCAAGACTGTTGCTTCAGGAAGAGAGGGCAATTCAACCCCATGAAGAGCCAGTGGAAACAATAAACCTGGGTACTGAAGCAGACAGGAAAGAGGTGAAGATTGGTGCTAACCTAGAGCTCAGCGTGAAGCAACGGTTAACCAAGATGCTACATGACTATATGGAGATCTTTGCCTGGTCCTACGAAGACATGCCAGGGTTGGATACCGATATTGTTGTCCATCATTTGCCGACTAGGGAAGACTGCCCTCCAGTTAAACAAAAGGTCCATCGGATGCGTCCAGAGATGTCCGAGAAGATTAAAGCCGAGGTTATGAAGCAGTTTGATGCCGGGTTCCTTGCAGTGACTTCTTACCCTCAGTGGGTTGCTAACGTGGTGCCGGTACCTAAGAAGGACGGTAAGGTCAGAATGTGTGTCGATTATAGGGATCTGAACAGGGCCAGCCCCAAGGATGACTTCCCCTTACCTCACATTGATGTCCTTGTGGATAATACAGCTCAACACAAAGTATTCTCTTTCATGGATGGCTTTTCAGGTTATAATCAGATAAAGATGGCACCTGAAGACATGGAGAAGACTACATTTGTTACTCAGTGGGGCACCTTCTGTTACAAGGTCATGCCATTCGGGTTGAAGAATGCTGGGGCAACCTACCAACGTGCCATGGTTGCCTTATTTCATGATATGATCCATCATGAGATAGAAGTGTATGTGGACGACATGATCGCTAGGTCCCAAACTGAGGAAGAGCACCTAGATCATCTGCAGAAGTTGTTTGACCGGTTGAGACTGTACAAGCTGAGACTGAACCCGAACAAGTGCACCTTCGGGGTAAGATCTGGGAAGTTGTTAGGCTTCGTGGTCAGTGACAAAGGTATTCAAGTGGACCCTGCTAAGGTCAAAGCTATTCAAGAGATGCCAATTCCCAAGACAGAGAAGGAGGTCAGAGGCTTTTTAGGACGCCTGAATTATATTGCTCGGTTCATCTCTCATCTGACTGCTACCTGTGAGCCAATCTTCAAGCTGCTGAAGAAAGATCAGGTAGTACGTTGGAACGATGAATGTCAGGCTGCTTTTGACAAAATCAAAGAGTATCTCCAAGAACCACCCATCCTTATGCCACCGGTTGAAGGGAGACCTATGATACTATACTTGACAGTACTTGACAACTCAATGGGGTGTGTGCTGGGGCAGCATGACGAGTCTGGCCGAAAAGAGCATGCCATTTATTACCTTAGCAAAAAGTTTACCGACTGTGAGACCCGATACTCACTGCTTGAGAAAACTTGCTGCGCTTTGGTATGGGCTGCTCGCCGGCTGAGACAGTATATGCTGACTCACACTACCTTGTTGATCTCAAAAATGGATCCTATAAAGTACATATTCGAAAAGCCTGCTCTGTCCGGGAGAATTGCAAGATGGCAAATGATCTTGACGGAATACGACATTCAGTACACAACCCAGAAAGCCATCAAGGGGAGTGTATTGGCAGACCACTTAGCTCATCAAGCTGTAGATGACTACCAATCAATGAACTTCGAGTTTCCGGATGAAAGCATCATGATAGTAACAGATTGTGAAGTACCTGGACCGGATGAAGGACCTGAGCCAGGATCCCGATGGTCTATGCACTTTGACGGAGCTTCTAATGCTTTGGGAAATGGTATCGGTGCCATAATCATATCTCCACAAGGTACTCATACTCCACTCACTGCCCGACTATGTTTCAACTGTACCAACAACATGGCGGAGTATGAGGCGTGTATCATGGGTCTTCAAGCTGCGATCGACCTAAGGATCAAATTTCTAAGTGTCTTCGGAGATTCCGCTCTTGTGATCAATCAGATCAAAGGAGAGTGGGATACGAAACATCCAAACCTGATTCCTTACAGAGAATGTGTGTTGACCCTGATTCCCCACTTTACAGAGATAACCTTTGAGCACTTTCCAAGAGAAGAGAATCAGTTAGCGGACGCGTTAGCTACAATGTCTTCAATGTTCAAGGTCAAATGGGATAATGAGGCTCCCCGAATCATCATCTGGAAACTGGACGAACCGGCATACTGTTGTGATCTCGAAACTGAATTGGTGACCGAGAAGCCTTGGTACCACGAAGTGAAGAGATATCTGGAAGCTCAGGAATACCCTGAAGGTGCCTCTGTCAATGATAAGAAATTCCTGAGGAGGTTTGCAGCCAAGTTCTTCCTAAGCAACGGCATCTTGTACAAGAGAAACCATGATTCGACCTTACTGCGTTGTGTGGACAAAACTGAAGCAGAAAGAATCATGGAAGAGCTACATGAAGGGACCTTTGGTACGCATTCCAGTGGGCATACAATGGCTAAGAAAATCCTACGGGCAGGATATTACTGGTCCACCATGGAAGCTGATTGCTACCAACATTCTAGGACATGCCACAAGTGCCAGATCTACGCAGACAAGGTGCATGTTCCTCCGGTTCCCCTGAATGTTCTGACTGCGCCTTGGCCGTTTGCAATGTGGGGCATAGACATGATCGGCGAGATCAAACCTACAGCATCCAATGGACATCGCTTCATCCTAGTGGCGATCGACTATTTTACGAAGTGGGTTGAATCAGCATCCTATGCTACAGTAACCAAGACTGTTGTGGCACGGTTTATTCGGCACAATCTGATCTGTCGGTACGGCGTCCCTGAGCGGATTATTACAGACAACGGTACCAATCTGAACAATAAGATGATTGCTGAGCTCTGCGAACAGTTCAAAATACAGCACCACAATTCTTCTCCTTACAGACCGAAGATGAATGGGGCTGTAGAAGCAGCTAACAAGAACATCAAGAAGATCGTGCAGAAGATGACAGTGACGTACAAATATTGGCACGAGATGTTACCGTTCGCTCTGCATGGGTACCGTACCTCAGCCAGGACGTCAACCGGGGCAACTCCTTTCTCTCTGGTTTATGGCATGGAGGCAGTCTTGCCGATCGAAGTGCAAATACCTTCTCTCCGGATAATGAAGGATGCAAATCTGAACGAAGATGATTGGATCCAGACACGACTTGACCAACTCAGCCTCATTGATGAAAAGAGACTTGCTGCTATCTGTCATGGTCAGACGTATCAGAAACGAATGATCAGGGCATTTAACAAAAAGGTCAGACCACAGGAATATCAAGTTGGGGATCTGGTTATCAAGCGAATCATCCTTCCTCAGAGTGATCCAAGGGGCAAATGGACCCCTACATACGAAGGGCCATTTGTAGTTAAGCATGTGTTCTCAGGAGGAGCCATGATATTAACTAATATGGATGGTGACGACCTTCCTCACCCCGCCAATGCAGACATAGTTAAAAAATACTACGCATGAATAAAGACCCGCTAGGCTGACATGCCTAGGCAAAAATTAGGGCTTCCCGTCGAACCAAAAGGGTTCGGGCAAAATGAAGGGATGAAAATGAAAAATCTGTACACCCGGCAAGTCGAAAACCTGAAAAGGCGGCTTGGGCAAAAATGGGTATCCCGGTGGACTGAAAACCCGAAAGAGCGGTCCAGGCAAAAATTAGGGATAAAAGTGTAATACTATGTCTCATTGATCACTTTGCATCCAGAATCCGGTATCTACATCAAGTTCACACGGCATCGATCAGTCAGCTTCACCTTCAACCAAGGTCATCAAGTGATGAGACGCTCAGAGTTATAAAGGCGATAGCAGAGTTGAAACCCAGTGGGATCATTCATATTTCACACAGCTGTTTTATTTTCTCTTGTACAAAATTTGTATAAACTCTCTTATTCGGCGGCGTTCTCTTACTAGGACGTCAGCCTCTTGTATACAAAACGCCTATTCACAGGCCATTCAAAAATCAATACAAATATATTTTCAGCTAAACGTGCCAAGTATTTTTCTTTTTCTGTTTTTGTTTTGCGAAGAACGTCCAAGGTTCAATTTGTGATATATGCATTGACAATAATTTGCTAACTCATAAATATTTGCATACGAAACAAAGGAATTAATTGCAGGTGACACTAGAAACAGGGGCAACAAAGAGTTGTCCAAGCAGCCTAATTGTTCTATCCTCCAAGGTACCAAGGTAGGTTCAGCTAAAGAACACGGCCAAGTGTATCTTAATTCCCCAGAGAGTGGTTCAGTAAAACAATACATTCTTCTCCAAGTAAAGCTATCAAATCTCAAGGAAGTTGAGTATCCTCCGTAGATCTCAATACTTCCCCAGCAGCAATACATATATCCTTAAACAAGCATCCCCGGCAGTCTTGGCCTAAAGATTGTTCCCCGGCAGTATATCAACATTCAAAGGAATCACTTCCCCAATTCAAAACTCCCCAGGAGAGTCCCATCCAGTCCCCCAGGAAGGTTGGAATCCACATATCCCCAAGCAATAAGCTTATCCCCAGTAGATTCTGGAAGCTTATCACCTCGCAGAGCACGAACGCGTCGTCCGGCTTGATTTAAAGAGTTATTTCCTTAACAGGATATAACTGGGTTATCCTCAGCCAAAAGCCACGGAAAGAGCGTCCTCGACAAAGCCTTCTTACCCCAGCGAAGTTCACCAACACTTCCAACAACAAGACATCCTCAGCAAGTTATTATCTACACTCAGCAAAGCATCTCTCTCCCCACAGAGTATTGCTTCCCAGCATGGTCGTCAGAGTATCTTCTCTCCCCGCAGAATCCTCTATTTGCCAAGTTTATTCCGCAAAGGAGTCATCTTCTCCTACCGGTATTCCTGCAACTATCATCCCCAGCGGAAGCAAAAATCTATTCTCCAACATCAGCCCAGGATATGACTTCCCGGCACCCGTCAAGGATTTACTTTCCTAGACGAAAACATTCATAAAACATCACATATATCATTATAGCATGCATAGACGCATCATATCATACAAATCTCATTTATGTTGAGAACATCATTGCTTGATCCATATCATGCATCGCATAGGACTGACCTTTACCTTTCAGGAAAGATGCAGTTAAAATGCTCAAACATAGTTCAAAGCCTTCTCTAGTCCAGCTAAATCGACTCCCAACAGATTTTTCTGATAAAGACTCAGTAGAAGTTATCCCTATGGTCCCCTCTCCGGCAAGTGCGTGAGGTGGTAATTCCTTCTTCAGATGTTCCCCTCTCCGACGATGAGTGTGAGGTGATAGTCTCCTATGGTCCCCTCTCCGGCAAGTGCGTGAGGTGGTAATTCCTTCTTCAGATGTTCCCCTCTCCGACGATGAGTGTGAGGTGATAGTCTCCTTATGGTCCCCTCTCCGACAAGTGCGTGAGGTGGTAATTCCTTTTTCAGATGTTTCCCTCTCCGACGATGAGTGTGAGGTGATAGTCTCCTTATGGTCCCCTCTCCGACAAGTGCGTGAGGTGGTAATTCCTTTTTCAGATGTTTCCCTCTCCGACGATGAGTGTGAGGTGATAGTCTCCTTATGGTCCCCTCTCCGACAAGTGCGTGAGGTGGTAATTCCTTTTTCAGATGTTTCCCTCTCCGACGATGAGTGTGAGGTGATAGTCTCCTTATGGTCCCCTCTCCGACAAGTGCGTGAGGTGGTAATTCCTTTTTCAGATGTTTCCCTCTCCGACGATGAGTGTGAGGTGATAGTCTCCTTATGGTCCCCTCTCCGACAAGTGCGTGAGGTGGTAATTCCTTTTTCAGATGTTTCCCTCTCCGACGATGAGTGTGAGGTGATAGTCTCTTATGGTTCCCTCTCCGACGGTGAGTGTGAGGTGGTAATTCCTTTTTCAGATGTTTCCCTCTCCGACGTTGAGTGTGAGGTGATAGTCTCTTATGGTTCCCTCTCCGACGGTGAGTGTGAGGTGGTAATTCCTTTTTCAGATGTTTCCCTCTCCGACGTTGAGTGTGAGGTGATAGTCTCTCATGGTTCCCTCTCCGACGGTGTGAGAGGTGACAATTCCTTTTCCTATGATCCCCTCTCCAACGGCGAGTGAGGTGATTCCCTTTCAGATTATAATTTTATATGGTTCTCTTCCCGATATTGCAAAGATGGTAATTCCCGCCAAGATTTTTCTCAACGAGCGTTGTTGAAGTTAAAATCACCCAAGGTTCTCTTACCATTTATGCTAAGGCAGTAATCATCCCTGGTTCATTCATCAGCGTTTGAAGCTCCAGACTCAGCTCCTGTAACCAGTCAGGACACATCTATACCAAGCATCTTAAATCAGCTCCTGCAACGTGTCAGGTACTCATTTTTCTGTTTTGCAGGTATGCAGGTTCTCGCTAAGGAACCTCTTACGCGATCAACGTCCAGATGGCATCTATAATCCCATCACCCTATCCAGCAATCTCTAAATGGCATCTATAAGCCCATTCCCATCACACTGCTAACATGTGAGCGCAAATTTCTGGGCACTCTAGTGTTCAATCATCTTCTACCCTCGGATTACGAAAGGCACGTCAGCCAATCTGCATCCTCAGGTCTAAGAAGATTGAACAGGGGCAACTGTTGCACCCCAAAATTTGTCCTCCCATATTCTTCAAGAAATTGCCAAGTCAAGCTGCAAGGTTCCCCAAAGATTGCACAGTGCAAAGGTCTCCCATACAGTCAAAACTAGGGTTTGGGTTCTGATCAAGAAAATGAAGTTTTCAAAGGCCCAATCAAGTCTCATATGCCTACAAAGATGGTCAAGTATCCTCATATCAAGTTTCAAGGCATTCAGCTCAAAATTGCACAGTCAAAACCCTAAATTGCACTACAGTCAACTGTAGGGGCAAAATGGTCATTTGACAGTCAAAAGTTCAAATTTTTGGTCAACATATCATTTTGAAGCCACAAACATCATTTGATCAATGCTTGATCATGATTCTCAAAATTTGGCTCAGAAATAATCAGAGATGCAAAAGTTACTATATTTGGACAGCTGAAAAAGTCAACTGAAATTGACCAGGGCATAACTTTCACATGGATTATCAGAAAAATTCCATCCAAAGCTCATTTTGAAGAGAAAGACATTTCCTACAACTCATCTTCATACTTCAAGTCCAAGAAATGCTCTCAAAAAAAGTTATCAATTTCAACATTATAGGTCATTTTCAAAAGTCAACAAAAAGGGACTTTAAGTCAAAGGCCATAACTTGAGATTGGTAAATCAAAATGACATGGGACCAAAGGCATTGGTTAAAGGACTCAAAGACCTTTCCAAAATGTCCAAGAACATGTGAAAAGCTTAAAAATTGAGCAAGTTATGCCTTGTGGAAGTTGGGAAATTTTTGGGAATTTTGAAAAGTCAACTTTGATTCAAATGACCTAAATTTGCTAATGGGCCCATTTTTCTTCCATGATTCATCATTCCAAGCATATGCACGACCACTTGGCCCAAAGGGAAGTATTTTCTCAATTTTTATTTATTTATTTGAATTTATATTAATATTAATTCATTTAAATTATTTAAATATGTGAAAAATATCTACTTTGACCTAAAAAATCTTTTTATGCATGTTTTGCTTTCAAAATCTCGTGCACATCCCAAACATGGAAAAAATTGGACTAATTGATCATAATTGATACAAAATGCACATGAAAAGATTCAAAAAAGATCTTAAGGAAATCAAATATTGAAAACCATTATGGCCATGGATTTTATGCAATTTTGTTGACCTAATAGCTTCCATACATAATCAGGAATACAACCCTAAGCCTTACACATTCCAAGCTGCGCAGGAAACCATTGACCAAACTTGAAATTTTTTCATAAAAAGGCAATTCTGAAATCAGTGTTCTAGGGCGATTGAAGGCACAAAACCTATTCCAAAAGCTTCCTTGGCAATTCCTGAACGTGTTCCAATCAAGAACAACAACCAAAGCTTCAAGAACTGGTAGTTTGAACTCAAACTGCATCAAGAAAAACTCATAGTCGTATACAACGATTCATGTATCCATTATCACTTTTAATGCTTGATTTACGTTCCTTGTAAAGTTCTAAAGCTAACCATTGTATTTAATTGGATTGTTAGGCATCGTATGTGATTTCACCATAGTTGATTTCTAGGGTTTTGCAGGACTCAAAATTGGGGTTTTTAAAAATAGGCAAAATTAATCCTCCAAATGACCACCAATGGACTCAGCGCTTGAAGACGAAGAGGATGGCACCCTCGCGCTCAATTTATGAGCGTCGAGGGGCTATTCGCTATTTTTTGGTATATGGTTTTAGGCAACGCTTGCAAAACCGTTGCCTCATGGTTATGTTTTCAGAAAAAAAGAGGAAGATGAACTCGTGGCAGGGAGTGGTTGGATCGTTCGAATTTCGCGCGCATTCCTAAGGCCATTGACATTTTCTTTTTATAATATTTATTTACTATAATATATTAATTGAAACTTAGTGGCTCAGCTGGCAGGTGTATGTGCGTGTGACCTTTATGACCTGGGTTCAAGTCCCAGGTCTGTACACTTTCAATATTATTTTTCTCTAATTATTCCTATGCAGCGTTTGTGGTGGAGTGCATGATATACCACCATCATCCAGATGTCCACGTGCTTAGTGGAGTCAGATCAAAGGCCAAGATTCAAAGAACACATTATGCCTTAGTCAACGCACCATATGGAATCTGGAAAAGTCAGCGAATTTCCAGAATAATGGGCCAGGCTTCTCAAGTCCATACCTCCATGTTGGGACTACACCCCCACCCTGGTTTGCAAGTTTTGTTTTATTTTTCTTATATCTTTTTTAATTATTATTTTTATTTGTTTTATTGTTTAATTTAATTCACTATTTTTACAATACATAAAAAATGCATAAAAAAATCCAGAAAAAGACAAAAAATAATAAATATTTTTATTATAATTATTTTCTTGTAAATAAATTAACATATAATGAATTTAGTTTTAATTAGGATTTTTGCAATTTTAATTCTTTTTAATAAATCTAAAAGAGGTAGAATTAGGTTTAATTAACAATTTCCATTCTTTTTAATTTTTCCTTTTTATCATAATATTATTATTTATTTATTTTCATAATTAAATTGTACATAAATAATTTAGGTTTAAATTAGGTCAAAAATTCAATATTTTCTTAATAACTAAAAATAATTAGAATTAGGGTTTATTTTAATTTCAATCAATTCCTTTTTCTTTTAAATCTTAAAACATACAAAAATACTAAAAAACATGTTCTTTTAATTTTTAATTGTAATTTCTTATTAATTTTGCAAAAGGGTCCAACGCCCATTTCTTAATTGTTAATTTCGCGCATTTATTTTATATCGTTTAAATAATCATGTAATTCTCCCAAAGCGTTGTACAATTTATACTTTTCGCACTTTTATTCGCTTTATTTATTTTCCGTCAAATCGGGTCCGGTTTAATTTTGGCGATGTGGACCCGCGCCATTTGTAATAGTTGTAGATTTATTTTTCCGCAACTTTTTAACTGTTAAATGAGCATGCAAGAATGAATGGACTTAAAATAAAATCAAGCGTAGATCACAACAATCATGACAAGACAAATAACTGAAAAACAACACATGATTCGCACACACCACCCCTAGGGTACGCCTCACTGTTGCCTTTCGAAAGGTGATCGTCGAGTAGAGGATGTCTTAGTAAGTCCTCATGATCCGGGAACCTGGCATGAGGGTAGCTTCTAAGGTGTCTTCCTATTGCTCCGGTGATTACCATGTCCCTAAACTCGAATTGACCCGAACACCTCCAACGGTGGTGCTACCTACCTCTCAATGGTGGGATGGCACTACTTTAAAGGACATTTACACAGACGAATTCCTTAGGGTAGGTAGGTTCTCAAGGATACTTGCTCTAATTTCAAACAAATCAAAATCTTTTCACACCAACACTTTTCAAAAGCCTTCAAAGCAAATTTTTCAAACACTCTGACGTACGAGTCGAACTGGAATTTTCAAAGAAACTTTTTTAAAACCCACAATTGAAAAGCAAACAAACAATTTTGAAAACACAAATGAGCAAGTATCTAAGAGCCCATGGATAACCATGGATAGAAAGGGTGCTAACACCTTCCCTTTCTATAACCTACCTCCCGAACCGAGAGCAATCTCTTTAAGGAATTTTTCTGTGCTTTTGTCCTTTCCATTTGGAGAAAATAAAAGACGGTGGCGACTCTTGCTTCCGCGACATTTCGCGAACCAGCGTTAAACAGTCAGTTCCAGATCCACCGATCACAATTGAGTATAGGACTAAAGAACATTATAAAGAACGAATTGGGTACAAATAAATTTCGAGCCTTTATCCTTTGTTTCTTAAACCGTGAACCAGGTCACGTTATAACCCCTAAAAGTCCTAGCTGAAGCATGGGTTAATTCGAAAGCATATTGTTACAAAAAGGTATCCTGACTCCTGTAAGGTTTGCTATAAATCCTGAGTTGATATCACATTCTTGCAAATTTTATTTTACTAACAAATGAATTTTTAAAAACTTCAAGACAAACATAAGCTTTGCATTTTTAAAATACTATTGTTTGCATATGACTATTTGTTCAACAGCAGAGAAATTCGCACGACGGATATTCGATGAACAAAATCCCTCTCAGTAGACATAATCACCTCAGATGGAAAGACATTTCCAGTAACATGCCTTTCATAATCAAGGGGCATGGCATGGTGTCTAACTGATCTGGGGTAGTCAAGTCAAGATTCAAGGAATCTCTCGAAAGTGCCAAATAGCCAGGGGCGGATCTCCATCTGAATCACTTGGGGAATTGGACATGAATTCCAGCAACAAATCACGTGCAATCAAGTAAACATCTTCTGGAAATGTGGCAACACTTACTACTATGGACAATGACAATTCTCTGCACCTGATGAATGCAGACATAGCTAAAAGATACTACGCATGAGCAAGGTCCCGCTAGGTTGACTGGCCTAGGCAAAAATAAGGGCATCCCGCTGAACCAAAAGGGTTCGGGAAAAAATTAGGGATATACATATGAAAAATCTGTACACTCGACAAGTCGAAAACCTGAAAAGGCGGTTTGGGAAAAAAGGGTATCCTGGTGGACTGAAAATCTGAAAGGACAGTCTAGGAAAAAATTAGGGATTAAAGCGTACAAGTATGTCCCGTTATCTCGTCACTTGTCTATCAGTAGAAGGGTTATCACCTTGATCAGCATTCACCAAGGACTCCAAGAGTTAGGATAACAGTCAAACCATCTACAAAATCCCCGACAAATATTTTCTCCAGCTGGTACCGAGGCAGGGACATTCTACCATAAAGTCACTGCCATATCCTTAATTCACAGCCTAATGATGTCAAAGTTTTGACAACCCCGGCAGAATAAAGTTTCCAATTACTTACCTGACATCTCAAGGAATTCCTTAGCCTGGTTCATAAGCTTTTCAGGATTCCCCAGCAGGATTTCAACAAAATCCCTAAGCAGTTCATGGAGTTTCCTTCCCTAAACAGAGTTTATTTCCCTAACAATGGAAATCCATCTCCCAACATTTCAACTTCAACAAAATTTGAAGACTTACACTCTTCATCCCCAACAATAATCAGGGATTTATTGTCCCTAATTCAACAACACTGTAATAAAACAGCTGATACGTTCATACATTGCATTCATGCATCATTCTACAAACATCATAGCATATGCAACACAAATGCATATATCACAATCTCATTTATTTTGAGAGCATCATGCAATTCATACATCATGACATTGCATGAAACCAGTTTTACCTTTTCAAGTTAAATTGGCAGACAGACAAACACTATCAAATTATACAGCAGGTCAAAGATTAATGCCCGAAACTAGATAGGGAAACTATCTACACGACCAAGTGGTATGAACTCTCGAAGAAAGAAGGGTTTGCCAACAAATGCAGCAGGCCATGAATTAATGCCCGAAACCAGACGGGGAAACTATCTATGTGACCAACATTGCTAAGTTCCAGATTAATACCGGTAACAAGCCAATACAACTATATATGGACGACTGATTGTAGATTAATACCTGAAACCAGACAGGAAAACTATCTACATGAGCAGATTGAAGATTAATACCCAAAACCAGATGGGAAAATTATCTTTCTTTCTAAGGTTAGAGATTAATACCTGAAACCAGCCAGGACAACTATCTCAATGAACGACAAAAACAAGTTCCAAATTAATACCTGTAACAAGCTAGGACAACTATCTGTGGATGACCGATTGTAGATTAATACATGGAACCAGACAGGAAAACTATCTACATGAGCAGATTGAAGATTAATACCTGAAACCAGACGGGAAAATTATCTTTCTTTCCAAGGTCAGAGATTAATAGCTAAAACAAGCCAGGACAACTATCTCAACAACCGGAAAAAACAAGTTCCAGATTAACACTTGTAACAAGCCAGGACAACTATATGTGGACGATCGATTGTAGTTAATACCTGGAACCAGACAGGAAAACTATCTACATGAGCAGATTGAAGATTAATACCCGAAACCAGACGAGAAAACTATTTTTCTTTCTATGGTAAGAGATTAATACCTGAAACCAGCCAGGACAACTATCTCAACAACCGACAAAAATAAGTTCCAAATTAATACCTGTAACAAGCCAGGACAACTATTTGTGGACGACTGATTGTAGATTAATACCTGAAACCAGACAGAAAAACTATCAACATGAGCAAATTGAAGATTAATACTCGAAACCAGACGGGAAAACTATCTTTCTTTCTAAGTTGAGATGGATGGAAGGAATGATGCTGCACTTGCTGCTGCTTTAGAAGAAATGGCGCATGCTATGGAGAATCAGCCGAACACTAACGGGAATGCTGGATCTCGTAGTTTGGCAACATTTGAGAGGGAGAATCCTTCTACGTTCAAGGGAAAGTATGATCTTGACGGAGTGTTAGATTGGTTGAAAGAGATTGAAAGAATATTACGTGTGATGGACTACACTCCAGCGCAGAAGTTTCGGTATGGTACTTATATGCTAGCAGTAGAGGCTGATGACTGGTGGCTAGAGACATGTCAGAGGACGGAAGCTGCAGGTGAAAATATCACTTGGGCTGTGTTCCGTAGAGAATTTTTGAGGAATTATTTCCCCGAAGACGTTCTTGGTAAGAAGGAAATTGAATTCCTTGAGCTGAAGCAAGGGAGTATGTCGGTTGTAGAGTATGCTGCAAAATTTGCTGAGTTAGCTAAGTTTTATCCGCACTATAGTAGGGAAAATGCTGAGTTTTCTGAGTACATCAAGTTTGAGAATGGGTTGCACCCAGAGATCACGAAGGCACTTGGATACCAGAAGATCCGTGTCTCTGCTAATTTGGTTGATAGTTGCAGGATTTACGAAGAGGATAATAGTGCTCACTACAAGATTATCAGTGAGAAGAGGGGTAAGCACCAACATAATCATGGTAAGCCTTATGATGCCCCAACTGGTAAAGGTAAACAGAAAGTTGCTCAGGGTCAGAGGACTAGTGGGGGAGATGCTCCTGCTGGTGTGGTTTGTTTCAAATGTGGAAAACATGGGCATAAGAGTAATGTGTGTGCTGCTGAGGTGAAGAGGTGTTTCCGTTGTGGTAAGACTGGACATGTTGTGTCTGAGTGCAAGCATAAGGAGGTGATTTGTTTCAATTATGGTGAATAAGGAAACATTGGTAGCCAGTGTCAAAAACCAAAGAAGGCGCAAACCAGTAGTAAAGTGTTCGCTTTGGTTGAGGATCAGGCAGCTATTGAGGACAGACTCATCAGAGATACATGTTTCATTAATAATACTCCTTTAATTACTATTATTGATACTGGTGCTACTCATTACTTTATTGCTTCTGATTGTGTTGAAAGATTGGGTCTTATGTTATCTTCTTTGAATGGAGAGATGGTTGTCGATACTCCATCCAAGGGGTCGGTGACTACTTCTTTTATGTGTTTAAAGTGTCCTTTGTCGATTATCGACAGAGACTTTGCTGCTGATTTGGTTTGTTTGCCGTTAAGAGGGTTGGATGTGATTCTGGGTATGAACTGTTTAGAGCATAACTATGTTCATATTAACTGTTATAACAAGTATGCGAGGTTTTCTACCCCCGAGGAAGAGGAAGCTAACCTGTTGTCTGCTAGGCAGTTGAGGACTCATGAGAAGAACTATCCTACACATGGTTTAGAACTTGCTGCAGTTGTTTTTGTATTAAAAGTTTGGAGGCATTATCTTTATGGTTCTAGATTTGAAGTGTTTAGTGACCATAAGAGCTTAAAGTATCTATTTGATCAAAAGGAATTGAATATGAGACAACGAAGATGGTTGGAGTTGTTAAAGGATTATGATTTTGGTTTGAATTATCATTTAGGAAAAGCGAATGTGGTAGCTGATGCATTGAGTCGAAAGACTTTACATATGTCAACAATGATGGTTAAAGAATTGGAATTAATTGAACAGTTCAGAGATATGAGCTTAGTTTGCGAAGTGACACCGTAGAGTGTTATTTTGGGAATGTTAAAGATTAATAATGAATTTCTGGATAGTATCAGAGAAGCTCAGAAGTTAGATGTGAAACTGGTAGATTCAATGGTTGGGATCGATCAGTCTGAGAATAGTGATTTTAAGTTAGATGCACTAGGTGTGTTGAGATTTCGTAATCAGATTTGTATTCCTGATGATGCAGAGGTAAAGAAAGTGATCCTTGAAGAGAGTCATAGAAGCAAGTTGAGTATTCATCTAGGAGCTACAAAGATGTATCAGGATTTGAAGAATTTGTTTTGGTGGCCTGGGATGAAGAGTGATGTGGCTCAATTTGTGTATGCATGTTTGACTTGTCAGAAGTCGAAAGTTGAACATCAGAAGCCTGCAGGGTTGATGCAACTGTTAGAAGTTCCAGAATGGAAATGGGATGACATTTCGATGGACTTTGTGACGAGGTTACCTAATACTTTAAGAGGACATGATTATATTTGGGTGATTGTTGATAGGCTTACGAAGTCGGCTCATTTTATTCCTATTAACATCAGTTTTCCAGTGTCAAAGTTGGCAGAGATTTACACTAGTGTAATTGTGAAACTGCATGGCGTTCCTTTGTGCATTGTGTCAGATAGAGATCTGAGGTTTACTTCTGATTTTTGGAATAGTTTGCAAGAGGCGTTGGGTTCTAAGTTATGGTTGAGTTCGACGTATCATCCTCAGACGGATGGTTAGACAGAAAGGACTATTCAATAGTTGGAAGATTTGTTGAGAGCATGTGTTCTTGAGCAGGGGGTTCGTGGGATACTTATCTTCCGTTAAAAAAGTTCACTTATAATAACAGCTACCATTCTAGTATTGGGATGGCACCTTTTGAAGCGTTGTATGGTCGGAGATGTAGAACTCCTTTATGTTGGCATGAATCTGGAGAAAAGGGTAGTGCTTGGACCTGAACTTGTTCGTGAGACTACTGAGAAGGTGGAGATGATTCGGGAAAATATGAAAGCTTCCCAAAGTAGACAGAAGAGTTATCATGACAAGCGAAGGAAGGATTTGGAATTTCAAGCTGGTGACCATGTGTTTTTGAGAGTTACACCCGTAACTGGTGTTGGGCGAGCATTGAAGTCTAAGAAGCTCATTTCTCATTTTATTGGTCCATATCATATTTCAGAAAGAGTTGGGAATGTGGCTTATAGAGTGGCTTTACTGCCTAATCTTTCGAATTTTCATAATGTGTTTCATGTGTCACAACTCTGGAAGTATATTTCAGATCCATCTCATGTGATTCATATGGATGATATGCAAGTACGAGATAATCTTACTGTTGAGACACTGCCTATACCAATCGAGGATCGTGAAATGAAAACTCTGAGAGGCAAGGAGATTTCTTTGGTGAAACTTGTATGGTTAGGAGCTACTAGAGAAAACATGACTTGGGAGTTGGAAAGTAAGATGCGGGACTCGTATCCTGAGTTGTTCAAATGAGGTAAATTTTCGAGGACGAAAATATTCTAAGTGGGGGAGAGTTGTAACGCCCGTAATTTAATTAATTAATTATTTATTTAATTGAATTATTTTTGGATTATTTGTGAAGTTGCATGATGTTAAGAATTATTGGTGTGAGTTGTTGGATTATTATTAATTAGTTAATTAGTTGATTAATAATAATTATATTGTGGGATTAAAAGGAATATATGAAATAATGTTGGAATTATGTTATTGGTTGGAAGTAGTAAAGTGGGGGGTGTAGGTTAGGCCCAAAAGGATGGATATATAAGGAGAAGTTAGCACAAGAATTTGTTTTAGTTGGAGAATAAGGATTTCTGTACTCTGACCGGTAGAGCTGCACGGGCAAGGAGCAAGCTGCTCGGTGTCGAGCAGAGCGGATCAAGGATTACGACTAGAGTTTTGGTTGAGCGACCTTCAATCCAGGTAAGGGTGGGGTTCTGACCTTATAATGGGATTTATGATGGGTATTATGGGGGAATTGGTTTTTTTGTGATTGTTGTGCGTGGATATTCTGAATTGCTATCGAAGTTGCTCGTTTATTCATGTTGTGGCCGTTGGGAAGAACTGTAAGACCGTTTAATGAATCAGTTTTAGGAAGTTGCCCGATTATGTGTTGTAGACATTTTGTGTATCTGTATGACTGCCCGATAGAGTCGATGAGTAGGTTAGTGTAGATTATTTCCTGTTGTTATGGTCGTTAGGTTGTTGTGGTTGTTAGGTTGGTGTTGTCGTTATGATGGTATGATTGTTGTAGTCGGCCTTGTATAATGAACGAATCTGTCGATAGGAACATAGTTACCCGTTACTATGTTATTACGAGTGGTTGGCCGGAAGTTATGAATTATAATGGTGTGGTCGTTAAGACGTTGTATCGTACCTGTGTTGTTGGTCGAATTAGTGGTCGGGGAGGATACTAAAGTTGTAGGTACCGAGCGGAATTTTAGGCTGCAAGGCGTGTCGGGGAATGATGTGTTGAGTTTTTCGAGCAGAATTAGGTTGCAGGACGTGTTGAGGAGCACAATTCGGTAGTTTCCCTATTTTTCTCAGTGCGCGTCGAGTAGTATATATTAGTTGTTATGCTGTCCTAGTTGTTATGCATGTGAAGGGGCACGTAGTTCCCTATCCCTTTTGCCTGTACATACTGCGTTTTGATCGTTAACTGTGTTGTGTGAGTTATGTTAAGTTACTGTTTAATTATGTTAATGACTGAATTGTTGATTGATGTGATAGGCTTATGGCCAATGTTGATTTATGTTGAGTTGTTGTGATGTTGTGATGTTGTGAATTCTCGTTGATAATGCGAAGTTGCATGGAATTTACATGATGATGAATTACCTCTATTTACTGGTAATAATGGTGATATGGGCTTATGACTTGCGATGGATGACGATTTTTGTGAGTATGTGATAGTGCATTCATTGAGTCACATACATTTGCATACTCTCTGATGGCCTGGATTGGCAAACTGCAAAGAAGGCTTATGCCTTTTTGATGCCTCTATTAATGGGAAATTATTAAGATGGGAGTTCAGCTTCATTTTTAAGATGGGAGTTCAACTCCAATGGTACCACATGCATTCACATAGTATTGGGTCGCATTCTAAGTTGTATAATTGAGCTGTTGTGATGATGAATTAGTTGTTGTGTTTTATTGATAGCCTGTTGTGATGGTTGCTGTTTATAAGTTGTGAAGTGGTGATTTTTGTATGAACTGGTTCTAGTGTAATATTTATCATACGTTCTATTATAGTGTTCGATATCTCACCCCTTATGTTTGAATGTTACCCTTATGTTGGTAACGTGCAGGTAATCCAGAGTGAAGGCGGTTGACCTTCAGTAGTTCGAGTCGGTGTTATTGCTCTGATATGTAACACTCGGGGAGATGAATGCTTGTTGCTTTAGTATTTGTTATTTCAGTTGTTGAACTTTAAGTTGATTGTTTTTAAGCACTTTTTATTCAGAAGTTGCTTTCATAAAGATGTTATTATGATTCCGCTGTGTAGTTGTTCAAGTTGTTGATTTAAAATATTAATTTATTTTGCTGTTGGTTCATCCAAAGTTTTAAAGTGTTATGTATCCATGTTGAATGCAATAGTTTATTAGTTGAATTTGTGGCATCCTGATTCAGTTGCATAATTTTTATAACTCTGATTTACATTATATTGTCGGGTAGAATTGAGATGTTACACCTTCCCTTTACATAATCTAACCCCTTACTCAGAAAACTCTCGAAAGGTATTTTTCTGTTCTTTTCACCTTTTCCTTTGTTGGATAAAAGAAAAGTCGGTGGCGACTCTTGCTTACCTCAACATTTGCGAACACAAATGCAAAACCAGTATAACAGTCAGTTATGCTACCACATCATAGCTAGTAATTAGGGTTTGTATGGCAAGACTAAAATCAACAAGTAGAAAACCCTAGTTCAAGATAAATAAAGCATGAAAAACAAACACTTTGCACACTTGCACCTCTAGGGTTAACCTTACTTGTTGCCTTGAGAATAAGTAGACATGTTATGCGTGGGGGACACCTTAGCAAAAAACACTCAAATACAAGATTATAGTCCCTCGACGACCCTTCAAATGTTGCCTTATAAATGATCTTAGACCCTTAAAAAATTACTAAGGTATCTCACAACATTGCATTATATGACTATACGATGACCCACGCCTATCCCTTCACATCCAATGATAGGGCTTCTTATCAATCAATGGTAAGATATCAACATCTAAAGGAGGAGGAAAAGAACTAAGACTTTTTGAGTAGGTAGAACGTTCATAGTTGCTTGCTCACAATCATCTTCAAAACAAACATCTTTTCAAATACACCAACACATTTCCAAAGAAAATATTTTCAAAATTCAACACTTTGTATGCATTCTTATAGAGACGAGAATCATTACAAAGTTCAGCTGAAAGAAGGCATTTTTCAAAAATACTTTCAAAACCACCACAAACACATTTCAAACAAAGAATTTCAAAGTGAGCTAGAAACTAAGAGCCCATAGATAACTACAGATTAAAAGGGTGCTAACACCTTCCCTTTTCATAACCTACCCCCCGAACTCAAGAAAAATCTCAAAATGTCTTTCATGCTCTTTTCACCCTTTCCTCTATTGGATAAAAGAAAAGTCGGTGGCGACTCTTGCAATCCGCAACAATTGCGATAAAATGCAAAACACCCAAGTCAGTTCTCCCACCGTATTACAAAGCACATGTTAGGTTTTTCCTTTATTTAATTATAATTTCTTACTCTATTATACTCCCTAAGAGACGTCTGTACCAACTTCTTCCCCTTCCAATGCTTTATCATATGCAGAGGAGGCGAGTTCATGATTGCCAACTCAAATTCAATCCTAAGCGTCCCGCCGTGCCGATATGAACTTTTCGCTTGTCATTACCGCTCTATCTGGTTGATATATTTCAATGATTGGGGCTTGAATTATAGTTTCATTAGGTCAATCTGGGATGGTATATGTCAACAAATGATGTTCAAATCTCATCAAGATTCCAATGCTACAAATTGGTCTCGACTGTGCAACTGAAAGAAAAGTGAGAATGATAGGAGGTGTAATTAGATATTTTAATTAGTAATATAATTAAGTTAGTTATTATTTTTAATGTTTTGTTGAATTAGGATTTTAGTAGTATTTGGGTCTTTAAGTTTATTACCCATTAGAAGTATTATATATTGTAGTCTCATGGAGACATTAGCATAAAGAAATCAAATGAAATGAAAATTGTCTTTAATTTTTAATATCTAGTTTGCTTTGTCTTCTCTAATTTGAGGGTTCTCTTAGTTTTGATAGGGTTCATGTTTTAGCTTCCTACCAATTGGTGCTTTCATTGAGAGATCTCACTTCCGCTTAAATTCATGACAATATTATTGTTTGACGGGGAAGAAGATGCATATTGGTAGATTATTTGTGTTGAGAAATTTTTCAAGGAGCATAAAGCACCCGAGTCATTAAAGGTTTTAAAAGCTGTTGGAGCATTGAGAGCTTCTCTCAAATGGTGGATATGGTGGTCTTGTGTTCATCACATATTTAATTAGGATACATTTACAATAACGTTTTTATGGTGTTTTAAACTTGAATGGCGAGAAATTTTACCAATTTTGGATGAGGGAGAGGAATCGAATACATATTCGTCATCCTTGATTGAGAAAATTGTTACGGTAGATGCAAATTTCTCAAGTTTTGTAGAGGATTTTGACAAATCACATAATGCAATATCTCCATAAGAATCATCAAAGGTAATTTCGTTCACTGAGGATCCACACCTAGAAATTCAACTCTTGCATATGAAAGATTATGTTTCCACAACTTCAACAATTACTATATACCAAATTCCTTTACCATTGATGGCAGAAGTGGATGTTGTACCACTTGAAATTACAGACTACATTATCCATGAACAACATAGAAGCATCATTATTGCAATGAAAGAAAATAAGGTCAACAATCATGCTCTGAGTCCACCATCCCCAAAACCACAATATTTGGGTCTTGTGGAGATTCTTCTGAAACCCCCAGATCTTGATGTAAAGAAGAAAATCGGTTCATTTTTTTCATCCACTTTCATTTATCTAAAATTTACGAGTTTTATTTTTCTCTTTTTGTTAAGTTATTTTTCGATGATAGAACATTCTCAAAAAGAAAATAAGGTTTTCTGCACAATGGAAAATGACAATGTCATTTTTTGAAACAAAAATCAAGGTCTCATCACTCAGAAACTCACCGTTGTTCGTGCCCTAACTAGCAACAATGGTGCCCGCGTTCTTGCAATTCCGCCTAACCTGAACCCTAACTCTGACGAGTTCGATGCATGAAAAACTTCGATGATCAAAGTGAAAGACGATCTACAAGAAGAAGATGTCAAACCCTTCGTTGTTGGATCTCAAACTGTGGCAGGTGTTCCCAAGGAGCGATGTTCAGTGCTTTTGTTTGATGATTTTGTTAAGGCTACGAATACACAAGTTGCCACTGTTGAAGAATCGATGAAATCAATGGAAGTTAAATCAACGATTAAAAATAATACGAAGAGTGCCGATAGCATTATCATGGTGTACGAGACGAAACGTTATCAAAAAGAAAAGAGAAGTATTGATACAAAGTGTAGAGAAGGTGATCAATTACTAGTTTGTAAAACTACCACTTGCTCAATGATAGTGCATAAAAACTACATGGGTGCATCTGTTCAGTTGAATGCAAAGGTAAACTTTTTCTGCCCATTTTGTGCTTATTCTCACACTATATCAGAATATCTCGAAGCCAAGTAAATAGCTTCATTGTCAAGGAAAGAATTAAATATCTTCATTAGTAAGGGTATAAGAAAAGAAGATGTAGAACATGTTCATGAATCAGGTAGACAAGAATGTACTTTTTCAAGAAAGAGTTATAAGTGCGAGCATACTCCGTTAACAGTGAATGATGAAAATAAAGATCGAGCTGGTGAGAATTAGAATAAAGTTGGTAATTTTCCTTTTGAGAGAAGTCAGCAACAAGTTCCTATTTCAGTGGTTCACTTACCACCCTTCAGAGAAAAGGAAAATGTAAATATTGGGTTAGCAGGTGATGTAAGAAAAGAGGATGACTGTGAAATGCTGAATGCAAGGAGCTTAACTGGTGAAAGAGTTGAAGAATAAGGAAATGGAAACCGATCATGCATGTGAACATGGAAATAAAAAGTTTTCTTGTAATAAGCTAAAGATTGTGTCTGCTAATGAAATTAATGATGAAAAAGTTCTACAGAATATGACAGAGCATAATATGGATGGAATAGTAGAGCCAATTTGGGCTCACAACATCGTTGATGAATCAATAGATGAATCAGTGAAATCAAATGAAGTTGAATCACATGTTTAAACTGATGAAAAAGCTACCTATTTCAATGTGGCTTGCAAGACACAAGAATCGATTATTATTGATCCAGTTAACAAAACAACGCGGATTCCACCAAATGAATAAGCTTCCAAGGAGGAATAAATAGATAACTATTGATCTAGAATGGGCCAGTGCTTACCCCACCGTTGAGGAGGCCCAGTCCAGTGCCTCTATCAAAGGCCCAAAGCTACAGCCCAACATAATGACCGTTGGGCATTTCCCCACGTGTCCGCTAAGAAGACGTCGCCCACGTGTCCAAACTGTCATCATACAACCCTCAAGGAATAACGGGACCAATACCCACTTTCTCGGGGCAGTTGACCAGGGACGCGGCCATGTGCTGAACTCCATACACACGTAAACCTTGTCAATCTTCCTTGTTGGGCCTCCTCATGGCCCATCATTGAAGACCTTGGACCAACGCTGGGGGATACAAATACCCTCTCATTTGAATCATTCTATCTCACTCACTCATAGTTTCTTGCATCATTATGAACCTTACTTTGGCATCGAAGTGTCTTGCAGGTACCCCTCCATCTCATCTACAACTGCCGTCCAACTCAAAGCTTGTGGGCTTTGACAATCCATTCTGGTCAGGTACGATCAGTGACACCATCTGTGGGAAACAAGCTTCCCCGTCTTTCATTTACCTAAGACTAAAGCAGCTATTAAACTCTGATTTTCATGGCCGACCCAGCTGCCAACAATAACCTAAACACCCATCTCGCCTACCCTAACAACAACATCGTCAACAACATGGGCAACAACAATAACAACGGGAACAACATCAACATGGCCGGTCACAAGCAGAAATACAGAGACGGCATGACCGCCTTTTCATCATCACACTCTCGGCCACACGAGGATGCCCATTTGCCCCAAAAATATGAGTCAAACATTTTCTAGGAGGTCCCCGTCTCCGTGGACACTGATGCCACGACCAAGGCTCTATTCGCGACCATTAACCAAACAAATTACTTAATATTCTCGCAAGGTGAAAAATTAAGGGTGCTCGAGGATTCTCTCTGAGCCCTCAGAAGACACAGAAGACCTGACACTCTGTTGGCTCCTAAGTTCGACACCCTTGTTTTTATTAATATAAACCATTAATCACGAGGGATGGTTTCGACCAGCTGATTCTGTCGAAATGCTCATCAGAAGATGGCAAGGTACTTGGAGAATTTCTTCTAAATAGGAATCTTGTTGCCTTCGACGTCGAAGGTGCTTCTCGACAAAGGTATTCGATGCTCAGAGTGGAACGGTTTGAGATTCAAATGTTTGGAGGGAAAACGGTTCCCAGCGGTTACCAAGTGCAACGTGCCAAGATCAGGAGCGTCGAATGCTGTGAGCATGCCAAGTGGAGTCATCTCGAAGCAGCGTAACTGCCCGACGGTTACTTGAGATGTGTTTAGTATAAATATTAGTTGTTCACGTAGTTTTTCGCGTGTGTTCACAATTATATACAAGTCACTCATTTAGATTCAAGTACCCAGTGTGAGCGAAAGAATTGTTGAGAATGTATGTGTGAAACACCATTTAAATTAATCAAAGTCATTTATTTTCCAGAACTTTATTGCCTTTCATTTACTTTTCCAGTCGAAGCCTTTACTTAAAGCTTTCCTTTATTCTGTCAAGTTTTCTTCATGCAATTTACATAAAGTGTCTTTATTTTCTTGTCATTAACCATCATTAAACTTAGTCAAAACCCCAAAAATCAACCATGTCTTAGGATCAATCTGATCGATCCTGCGAGTCACCAAATAAGTAACCTTTTAGAGGATCAGCGGTTGTTTACCAATTTCCACGGTAAACAAATTGGCACACCCGGTGGGACCTTGTGTTGATTTTGAAGGTTAACCGTATAGATACAGAGTATCATCTTTTTCGAGAAGTATTGCATGTTATTGAGAAGTGGTAGAATATACACTAACAATACCAATACTTCTAGAAGAAGAGAAGCGATGGCAAATCCGTCAAACAATAACAAAATCCCACAAACGAATGTGGGAACAACGGTTATCCCAACCGTAAGTGAAGCGATAACCGCTGGTTCAACACCAGCAGTAACGGTCACACAAACGGGGCTATTACCTCCGTCCACTGGCCCCAGAATGCCTTTAGGAATCCCCCCACCAAGGGGAAATCCAGGAACTAGGCCTTATGTTCCCCCAGGATTTGTGACAGGCGGTCCAAATCGAGAACCACTCTATGGCATGCCAACGTCTGAATTGGCTAGCCTGACGAACGTTGCGTCCACTTTTTCAGACCCTTTAGTGAGTGCCTCTTCGCCACTCCAAGGTTCTGGAGTTGGTATGGCGAACAAAAATAGGACCCAACTCTTAGGAGGAACGTCCCAAGTAGCGCATGGCCTTACAAATGCCTCGACAGCAGTCTTGAGGCAACAAATGGACGAAAGCAACCACGATATGGTTCAAATGTTGGCACAAACTTTAAGTACAGTGTTGAACCCTCTAATACAAAATACCACCCAGTCGAACCAGCAGACGACAGCGCAAATGACGCGTCTGGCTGATTTCTTTGGGGTACCCCAACCTATTCGACAGCCCCAAAGGGTGCAAATAAGGGGAAACTAAGGTATACTTCAAGAGGAAGAAACCACTATTAACCAAGTCCAACAGCCTGTCGAAGAAAACCTTAGGGCACGATTGGAGCAGCCTGTCGAAGAGCCTAGGGTCATAGCCCCAGAGTTAAGGATAGTCAATAGAAACCAAAATGCTGACGAAGTAGTTCAGCACATCCAATACCAGAATATGGGTTTGGAAAATAACCTGGCAGCCATGATCGAAAGAATCATGACGCAAAATGGGATGAATATGGGCTTTCGTAGGCCCAACTTCACATCCCCACTGTCAGAATATGTGTTACAAACAGACTTACCTCCTAGATGTAAAGTCCCTAAGTTCACTAAATTTTCAGGGGACACGACAGAATCTATTGTCGAACATGTGGCGAGATACTTGATCGAAGCAGGAGATATTTCAAACAACGAAAACCTGAGGATTAAGTATTTCCCAAGTTCTTTAACAAAGAACGCGTTTACTTGGTTCACAACTCTCCCCCCCAATTCGATCCATCATTGGACCCAGTTGGAGAGATTGTTCCATGAGCAATTCTACATGGGACAAACCAAGATAAGCCTGAAAGAATTGGCCAGTGTAAAGCGACGTTTCACTGAACCTATAGACGAATATCTAAATAGGTTTAGGTTGCTCAAAGCAAGATGCTTTACGCAAGTGCCAGAACATGAGTTAGTCGAAATAGCCGCAGGGGGCTTAGATTATTCCATTAGGAAGAAATTAGACACTCAATACCTGAGAGACATGGCCCAATTGGCCGATAGAGTTCGACAGGTAGAACGCCTTAAGGCTGAAAAAGCCAAGGCGACAAAAACTCACAAAAGAGAAAGGATAGCGTATGTCGAAATGGATGATGAAGATCCAGAAACCTTCGACGAAACTATAACCGTCGAAGAAAGCGAGGTCGATTTAGCGGAACTAAAACAAGGGCCACCATACTCTTGCAAACTGTTAGTCCCCTCAAGTGGAAAAAATCCCACTGGTCCGGAAAGGGCCAACGATAGGTTCCCCAAAAAGATTTACAGTTTTGATATTACAAAATGTGATGAAATTTTCGACTTACTTGTAAAAGATGGCCAAATGATAGTACCCCCAGGGGTAAAAGTACCTCCTCTTGATCAAAGAAAGAAAAGAGGCTTTTGTAAATATCATAATTTTCTGGGCCATAAAACATCTCAATGTTTTCTTTTCAGGAATCTCGTGCAAGACGCTATCGAAGAAGGGAGGTTGAAGTTTGCTGACAAGACCCCCATGACTGTGGACTCTAACCCTTTGCAGGCTGAAGCCCATTATGCTGAACCTTCAGAGGTGAACGTGATCGAGGCATCCAGAAGCCAAGCGAAGAGGCCAGGAATAACTATGGTCGAAGTCACCAAGGATCATGTCAACATGCCAATTTTTGGCAGTTTTTCTGGGAATCTATCTAGAAAGACAATTGAAGCGGTCCAAAAAGCGGTCGAAAGCCCAAAGCTGGAGACAGTTGGAGCCCAAAAATCTGGAACAAAACCCAGTTCTTACTTGGATGCAGTTCAAGGCCAGACAGAGGACTTGGAGACTCAGATGAAGCAGTTGACTCTTGCCACCAAAGACACCATGAATGTAAACATGGTCGAAGTCTCTGAACCAAAAGCATCAGAGGAGGCCATTAGGCAAGAACAAGCCAACAAAACTGCTTTCCCTCGGGAAAATGAAAATCTGGCAGATTTCCTGCAAAGATGCCAGAAGAAGAAGTCAGAAGTGATGTTGTGTCCTCGATGCAGCTCGATCTTCGACAAAAAAGCTGCTGAACATATCCAAGGTGTAAGAGCAGCAAACAGAAAAAGGGAAAGTGTTGATACTCGACATGACCCCAGAAGAACCTACCAAAAGGGTTCAAATCAAGAAAAGAGGCCACTGACTTTCAGGCCTCCAACCAACGTGCCAGTTGATATATGGTACAAAACATCAGGTCGAAAGAGGCCAAGCGAGGAAAGATGGCACTCCTTCGAAGTGCCAAGAGGTTCATCTTTTACACATAAGAAAGAACCTCAGGTTGCTACCCCTAAAGTGACCCAGGTATCAAGCAACTACAAAGGAAAGAATCCCATGTCTCGATCTCAATGGAGAAGATACCAGAGGCGGCAAAAGACTGAGAGGGAAGCTGCTAATGAACCAAAGCCAGAATCAAGTTCGAATGTCCCTCAGAGAAAGCAGAGGAAGCCTCTGGAAAGACAACCAGTGACCAATAGGCTAGTCTGGCCTAACCAGGGTGAAGTTGATAACGAAGATGGCTCTGAGTCTGATGACACCCTAGATATCATGGTGAACATAGTCTCAGTTTTGCCAAGAGAGTTCAACCGCCAGGTGGAGGTCGAAACAAGCGATTGGGAAGTCGAACAAGAAATGGCCAAACATAGGCCAGTGTGCTACTTCATCATGGATAATGGCGCTACTGAAGAACAAAATGGGTTCTTCGAACCTCCTACAGAGGCGATGAAAAATCACCTCAAGCCTTTATTTATAAGGGCTAAACTCGAAGAAACCATAGTAAATAAGATCTTGGTGGACTGTGGGGCAACCATCAACATCATCCCTCACTTTATGCTGAGAAAAATAGGCAAGAGCGATGAAAACATCAAGCCTCACAACATGGTCCTGTCGAATTATGAAGGCGGCATAGGGACCATTATGGGTGTGATCCAACTGGACATCAAGGTGGGATCCATCCTTCGACCAACTATGTTTATGGTCATATCGGCCAAACCTAATTATAATCTTTTGTTGGGCCGAGAATGGATACATGGTGTTGGAGCTGTACCATCATCAATGCACCAAAGGTTGATACTATGGCGTCCTGATGGAATGGTCGAAAACATAGAAGCGGATCAAAGCTATTACTTAGGCGAAGTAAATCACCTAAGGATGGCAGACTTCGACAAAAATCTGGCTCACATTGGGCCATGCCCATCACCTGACTTCGACTTGGCGCCAGCGCCAAATGCCTTTTGTTCCTTATACCTGCACCCTGAGCATGGTTTTCAATGGGACAGAGAAGACTTGTCCCACATTGATTTTAGTGGGCTAACTGATATCTAGCCAACTGGTTGGGGAAGTGAATTCAGTGACAATGACTGAGTCACAATCACTGCAGCGAATTTCTGCTTACGTAGCCGAAACAAGGATGATAACGGCTCTCGAAGCCGAAGTAAAATATATGGCCACACAGGCCAATGATCAAGAGTTACCTTCTGCAGGTCCTGGAAAGGATTTCGATCCAGAACCCCCTGATATCATGCCAGAAGGAATGCAGGAACAAAGGCTCGACGCCATCTACGACGATGAGCCTTTGGGATTCGAAAAGGACCCCTTAGCGAACAACATCAAAATGTTAGCGCAGGATCCTTTAGAGGAAATCAACTTGGGCGAAGGGTTAGAGAAAAAGCCAACTTACATTAGCGCAAAAATAGACCCAGAACTCAGGTTGGAAGTGATCCATTTGTTAAAGGAGTTCAAGGACTGCTTTGCGTGGGATTACGACGAGATGCCTGGTATCGACAGAGGATTGGTGGAACTTCAGTTGCCAATCAAACCTGGGAAGAAGCCAGTCAAGCAAAGTCCAAGACGCTTCGCTCCAGAAATACTGTCGAAGATCAAAACGGAAGTCGAAAGACTGCTGAAGTGCAAATTCATACGAGCTACGAGGTATGTCGAATGGATTGCAAACATTGTGCCAGTGATTAAGAAAAATGGTACATTGAGGGTGTGCATAGATTTCAGAGATTTGAATGCTGCTACACCCAAAGATGAATATCCTATGCCTGTGGCAGAAATGCTAGTCGATTCTGCCGCTGGCTATGAGTACCTGAGTATGCTCGATGGTTATTCAGGATATAATCAAATATTCATTGCTGAAGAGGATGTGTCGAAAACAGCTTTTCGATGCCCTGGGGCTTTAGGCACTTACGAATGGGTAGTGATGCCTTTTGGCCTAAAGAACGTTGGGGCAACATATCAGCGAGCAATGAACTCTATCTTCCATGATTTTATTAACACTTTTATGCAAGTATATATTGATGACATTGTTGTAAAATCTGTTTCCAGGAAGAACCATATAGACCACCTTCGACAATCATTCGAAAGAATGAGAGAACATGGTCTGAAAATGAACCCTTTGAAGTGTGCATTCTGTGTAAAAGCTGGAGATTTCTTGGGCTTCGTCGTCCACAAGAAAGGAATCGAAATCAACCAGAACAAGACGAAGGCAATTCTGGAAGCGAAAGCGCCAGCAAACAAAAAGGAACTGCAATCTCTGCTGGGCAAGATAAATTTCTTAAGGAGATTCATATCTAACCTAAGTGGAAAAGCTCAAGCCTTCTCACCCTTACTTCTATTGAATAAGGAAAGATTCGAATGGGGGCAAGAGCAACAAGAAGCCTTCGACAAAATCAAAGGGTATCTCACAAAGCCACCTATTTTGGTGCCTCCTTGCAGCAACAGGAGTATGAGATTGTACATAGCTGCATCCGACAAAACTTTGGGAAGCATGTTAGCCCAAGAAGATGAAAATGGAGTCGAAAGACCCATTTACTATCTTAGTAGAGTTTTGAACGATGCAGAAACTAGATATAGCGAAGTGGAAAAATTATGTCTATGTCTTTATTTCTCTTGTACAAAGCTCAAACAATATATAAAACCAATTGATGTGTATGTTTCGTCTCATTTTGATGTTTTCAAGTACATGTTGTCGAAACCCATCCTGCACAGCCGAATTGGCAAGTGGGCGCTAGCGTTAACTGAGTACTCCTTGACCTTTATGCCTCTTAAGGCCGTGAAAGGGCAAGTGGTGGCAGACTTTATAGTCGACCACTCAATTCAGGTTGAGAGTATAAATTATGTGGAGATAGAGCCTTGGAAATTCTACTTCGATGGTTCCAGTCATAAAGATGGAACAGGAGTAGGGGTCTTGATTATTTCTCCAGAAAAAATTCCAACAACATTCAAGTACAAGATATCAGGTACTTGTTCGAACAATGAGGCTAAGTACGAAGCTCTAATTACTGGCCTTGAGATATTGTTGGAATTGGGGGCAACTCGAGTCGAAATAATGGGAGACTCAGAGTTAGTCATTAAGCAAGTCACAAAAGAATATAAGTGCATAAGAGAAAATCTTATTATGTACTTTGTGATAGCAAATCGTTTATTGAAAAAATTCGAAATGGTCAACATTCGACACATACCCAGATTGGAAAATCAAATAGCCAACGATTTGGCACAAATTGCATCTGGGTATAAAATTTCAAAAGCGAGATTACAAAGAGCAATCGAAGTCCGAGAAAAAATAAAAGCAACTTGTCTGTCACCAACAGATTTGAAATCGACAAGACTAGGGTATGCTGATCAAAGGAACTTTGAAATATCGTTCATAGACAATTTGTCAGAGCAAGATTGGAGGAAACCCATTGTGGATTATCTACAAAATCCAGCAGCTTCGACAGAACGGAAAATAAAATATAGGGCGTTGAGTTACGTACTCATGGGTAATGAGTTATTTAAAAAGACGCCTGAAGGGGTATTGCTAAAGTGCTTAAGTGAAACTGAAGCATACATAGCCCTTTCGACTACGCACGCTGGAGCATGTGGGGCTCACCAAGTAGGCCATAAGATGAAATGGTTGTTGTTTCGACAAGGACTATACTGGCCCACCATCTTGAAAGATTGTGTCGAGTTCGCGAAGGGTTGCCAAGAATGTCAAGTCCATACAGGCATCCAACATGTACCAACAAACGAACTTCACTCAATAGTGAAACCATGGCCCTTTAGAGGATGGGCGTTGGACCTTATTGGAGAGATTCGACCAGCATCATCAAAGAGCCAGAAGTATATATTGGTAGGCATTGATTATTTCACTAAGTGGATCGAAGCTATTCTTTTAGTCAATGTAGACCAAGAAAATGTCATTGAATTTATTCAAAAGAACATTATCTTTAGATTTGGAATCCCTGAAACTATAACGACTGATCAAGGATCAGTTTTCACCGGTCGAAAGATGCAGGAATTCGCTCAAGAAACAGGCTTTAGACTCCTAACATCAACGCCTTATTATGCACAGGCAAACGGTCAAGTCGAAGCAGCGAATAAAATAGTGATTGGCTTGATAAAAAAGCATGCAGGGAAGAAGCCAAAAAATTGGCATAAGACGTTAGACCAGATCTTATGGGCCTGTCGAACGTCCCCAAAAGAAGCCATAGGTACAACACCGTATCGGCTAACGTTTGGTCATGATGCAGTGTTGCCAACGGAAATTTGTCTTCAGTCTGCAAGGGTTCAGAGACATCATGATATCCCCTCTGAAGTTTATTGGGATATGATGTTAGACGAACTAGTAGATTTAGACGAAGAAAGACTACGCGCTCTCGACCTACTAAGGATTCAGAAGAAAAGAGTAGAAGACTCTTACAATAAAAAAGTAAAACCTAAGGCATTCTCGCCTGGAGAATTAGTTTGGAAGGTGATTCTTCCCATGGATCGAAGGGATCGAAGCATGGGAAAACGGTCACCCAAATGGGAAGGACCATTCAGAATTATCCAAACTTTTTCTGGTGGAGCTTATGAAGTCGAAGAGTTAGGTGAAGATAAAAGACTCTTGAGAGTAAACGGCAAATATTTGAAAAAGTATAAACCTATGCTCCAAGAGATCAAAATAAATAGCAAGTAATGATCAAATTAACCATAAATAGCCAAAATGGAAAATTTTATAAGAATTAGCCAAAATGGTTACATTGTCAAATAAATATTACAATACATGGTTAATAAATGGCTGAGTAATTTAGAAGGGGATAGAATCTCTAAGTCGAAGGTACTTGGCCTGCTGCAACTCCAGTCTTTTGTTACACAAGGCATTCGCCTGGGAAAGTTTGGCAATTTGGTCATCGAAGGCTTGGGCTTTCTCAGCAAACTCTAGGCCTCGTGTAACTTCAGCTTGGCTCTCTGTGTCTGAAACAGTCGAGAGAAGCTCCTCCTTACGCTTGGTATTAGCATTTATCTTGGCCTCCAGCTCTTCGATTTGCGCCTTTATAGAGGCATTGTCTCGATCTATGGTGTCAATTTCTTCTTGCTTGGATGCTTTCTGCTTCGACAACTCTGCAATTCGAGAAGTCGTCTCAGCTACCTCAGTCCAGGCAGAAGAACTTTTGCCATGTAGCGCTTCGAGCTGGCTGTTGAAGCCCCTTTGACGTCGATAGTCTGCAGAGACTTGATCAACAATGGAGTATAACTCCAAGATAAAGCTCGAAACCTCTGGAGTCACAGCAAGCAAGTCGACTGCATTCAAAACAGCTCCCAAACAAGACGGAGCAGTAGGATCCCCCTCCAAAGCCTTCATCAGATATTTCTTGAAGAACTGAGCCTTGACCTTCATCAAAGCCTCATCAAGAGGAGAAGTCTAAGAAGACTTCCCCGATGCAGTAGAAGCATCATGACTAAAGTCAGATGAACTTCCCCTACTCTCGATAATGGCGTTCAGGTAGCCAATGGGATCAGTTTGCTTCAAGAGTGCCAAGTCTTCTTTAGACTTAGGCTTTGTCGAGGTGGTAACCCTTACAGCAGCGTTGGCTTGGGGTTGAAGTTGTTGAGTAGCGTTTGCATCGACATGACTCTCTTCGACCTGAAGTTCAGCAGTGCCAGCATTAACATGATCCCCTTCGTCATGTTGTTCCTCTGACAGATCGACCACTTGAATTTCCTTTGGTTGTTGTTCCTCTGCTTCGGCATTGGCTTCATCGTTCGCCAATTCCTCCTCTTGTTGCCTACTGTGTTCAGCAGAGTCTAGTGTCTCTGAAGTCTTTGGTGCTGAACTTTCGGTGGTCTCCTGAAAATAGAAAAGGTTTAGAAAGAGACACAATCGAACATGAGCATCGACACCTGAGTTAAAAAATGGTCAGAGAAATTACCTGCAGAGGAACTTCAGCCCCAGGGCTGGAATTATCACTTTCAACGGGTTTATTGAGCAAAACATTTAGCTCCTCCTCCGTTGGCTCTTCGATAATCACGGGAGGTGGCCTGGGTCTTCTCCCTGCAACCTTTATTCTGATCATGGGTCGAGACTCAGGAGAAGGAGCATCTTTCTTCAGTTTTCTCCGTTTAAGAGGAGCGGGGGGAGATTCGTCCTCGTCGTCACTCCCAGATTCGACCGTTAGTGCAGGTCGTTTCTTGGGTGAAGGTGCCTGAAAGCCAATTGGAGTTCGATTTAGAACGCTACATCGAAAATCAGGATGTTAAAACCAGAAGGAAATAATAAAAGTTTGGTTACCGGTGCTGAAGGTTTTATCGAAGGACCTCCCTGATGGCTTTCTGTAGTTTTCGCCGGTGCTGAAGGTTTTGTCAAGGGACCTCCTCCCTGTTGGCCTTCTGCGGCTTTCTTTGCTGCAGGCTTTCGAACAACTGAAAGAAGATGCGTTCACAAGTTATAATTAACAAGTTACAAGTCGAAATGGAAAGACAAAAGTAATTTGGAGAGTGAACATACATTTCTTTATTTTGTCAAGGACTAGAACGAAGGATTTCTGAAGTTCGTCCACAAAATCTTTTTCGTCGAAGAACTATTCAGCATAATAACTCTTCCACCAATCTTCGAAAGATGGTGAACAGAGGAAGTTAAGTTGATAGTCGAACAGTGAAAGTACTGTTCGACCAGCATACCTGCCAATATGCTTGGTGGCAGCATCTTCAGTATAATCATTGCAAAAATATAACATTGATTTCTCCCTAGGAAAAATAGGAGAAGGAAGTGATTGAATGATACCAAACTGTCGAGAGACCAAGTTTGGTTGGTAAGCGATCAAGCTCAGGTGATTCTTGGAGCTCTTAAAGCGCAGTGGCATTATTCTGGGTGTGAGAAATGCTTCCCACATTATTGTGTGTTCTTCGACATGAGGGTCACCTGACGACTTGGGATGGGGCCTGGTGAACCATTCTGGACCAACCTTTCGACGAGCGAAAGGAGCCATGGTCGAGGTGAATTCTTTTCTTCTTGCAAACATCAAGACGAAGTTTGAAAAAGTCTGTTGAAGTTCCAACCCATCTTCGGTCGGAGTCAGTAACGCCAGTCTGGTGCCTTCGATACGCCTTTTGGCTATCTCAGGAGCTTGCTCATTTATCTGAGTTTTCTGAGGTAAGAAAGACTCAAAAGTGGCATTTAGCCACAGTTGAAGTAGCCAAAAGGGTCATGCAAGCAACAAACTGGCTCTATTTTCGATGACCTTTAACAGAGTCGCTCCACTGCTGATCGACTCATACAGATTCGCCAGGATTAATTCTGCCAAACAAATGTTTTGGCCATGGTGAAGCTGGGTAGCAAGGGTGACCATTTTCTTTGTCACCTGTAAAGACTTCGTACAGAACACAAAGCGTGACAGCCAAAGGGCTAGAAACGCAATGTGCTCCACATCCGTCACATTGGCTGTCGACCTATCATGGTAGTGGTTGATATAGGTGGTATAGGTGGGTTTAGTAGCTGAAAACCCAATTTGGTCCTCCGACATTTCCTCTGGGTCGAAATAATCCCCAGTTGGTCGAAGGCCGGTGATGGCAGCCACGCCGAAAAGCGTGGGTGTTAGCATTCCACAAGGAAGGTGGAAAGTGAAATGAGTGTAATCCCAGAAAAGCAAAGAGGCTATCAGCATCTCAGGGGAGTAGTTGAGACCAGTCTTCGATAGCATGACTAGGTCGTATATCCCCAGATTCTTCCAGATCGAAGCCTGGATTTTTTCCATCTTCTCTAGCCAAGCGCTGTAGTCTGGTGTGAGGCTAGGGCTAGACCTAAAAGCCCTAACACCTCTATTGAAGAAGCGAAGATCTATCTTCTCCTTAGCGGGATCTTCGTTGTCATCTGCAACTTTTTTAGAGCACCCAACAGGTTTGAGCGCCTCAAGCACCGGGAAGAAGTTCTTGATCTTCGTGGATTCATCAATGCATGGGGATAACGGGCCAGACATGGCGAAAATCTGGTTGGAGTATCCAACTGGAATCAGTAGTTGAGAGGAATAAGCTTCGCGCTCAGCAGTTCCAAGGGGTTCAGGAACCCTTCGCAAGCCTGTAGAGGTAACTGTTGGAACAGTTGAGAAGATTTTTGGTTTAGCAGTTCTAGAAGGAATGTTGGAACTGGGAGCATTAGAGGAACCTGAAGCCATTTTTGGGTTAAGATTGAAGGTGGAGTGAAGAACAAAGTGTTTGCAGGTTTGCAGAAGATTTTGTTCAGACAATAAGGTTTGAATGCAGAATAGCGTGAAAAAGTCCCACAATGGGTACCTAGCGCTATTTATAGTGGTTGGGTAATCACAAAATTCGAGGCCATTTAATGTTGCAGAAGATAGTGGGACACGTGGCGCTCCTTCGCTGACATAGCCGTTATGCAGAAACGAAACGGTGCAGCGTGCACCCTCGTTTTTGGGAAATTGTCATGATGACAATCTGTGAAAAGACATTGGGCACGCTAAACGCCTTGCTAAGGTGACGTCTTAGGTACAGATGGAATGATGGCTTTTTCTTGGGATTGTCAGTTGGTTGGTAGAAGACAAAAAGCGCACAGGTTAATTTGTGGCTAAGAATGAAGGACAGGTGTCGAGTGGAATCTCAAAGAATGCCTTTTTCTTTTCAGCGTCGAAATAAGGCATTCTTGGGGGGCAATTTGTTGGCTCCTAAGTTCGACACCCTTGTTTTTATTAATATAAACCATTAATCATGAGGGATGGTTTCGACCAGCTGATTCTGTCGAAATGCTCATCAGAAGATGGCAAGGTACTTGGAGAATTTCTTCTAAATAGGAATCTTGTTGCCTTCGACATCGAAGGTGCTTCTCGACAAAGGTATTCGATGCTCAGAGTGGAACGGTTTGAGATTCAAATGTTTGGAGGGAAAACGGTTCACAGCGGTTACCAAGTGCAACGTGCCAAGATCAGGAGCGTCGAATGCTGTGAGCATGCCAAGTGGAGTCATCTCGAAGCAGCGTAACTGCCCGACGGTTACTTGAGATGTGTTTAGTATAAATATTAGTTGTTCACGTAGTTTTTCGCGTGTGTTCACAATTATATACAAGTCACTCATTTAGATTCAAGTACCCAGTGTGAGCGAAAGAATTGTTGAGAATGTATGTGTGAAACACCATTTAAATTAATCAAAGTCATTTATTTTCCAGAACTTTATTGCCTTTCATTTACTTTTCCAGTCGAAGCCTTTACTTAAAGCTTTCCTTTATTCTGTCAAGTTTTCTTCATGCAATTTACATAAAGTGTCTTTATTTTCTTGTCATTAACCATCATTAAACTTAGTCAAAACCCCAAAAATCAACCATGTCTTAGGATCAATCTGATCGATCCTGCGAGTCACCAAATAAGTAACCTTTTGGAGGATCAGCGGTTGTTTACCAATTTCCACGGTAAACACACTCCACCTCCCCGTCAGAACAAAGACCATCTTCATTCTCCCCCGCGTAGACACAGACGAGACAGATTGTGAATCTACTCTCCCCGACGGACTGGGAGACGCCCCACTTTTAAGTGACCACTTCCCGAAGCTAATGGGAGACGCGCCCTCACCCCCCTGCGCAGGGAATGAAGATCCCCTGAAAATAGAAATATAGGCAACAAAGAAATGCTGCCTCGGCCAAGGGATCCTCCTCGAGACCAAAGCCATCACTACAACCGCCATTACAACCGCCCCCCTTCCCACTCTCCCTACAGAAGCAAAGAAGACGACCCCCACGATCTCCTATCACAAGCAATCTTGGAGGCTCCCATTCCTAGGGGAATGTAGAAACCTTCCCAACTGAAGGAATATGACGGCATTGAAGACCCTGTCGACCACATCGACGGATTCGAGGCAATGCTCCACTATCACAACATCGGGGACCGATCAAATTCCGTTTGTTCCCCATGACCTTGAGGAAAACTGTAATGGACTGGTACAAGAATGTCACCCCAGGGTCGATCACCTCCTGGAGAAACCTCAAGAACCAGTTTATCATCTCTTTCACAATGTCTTATCGACATCCGAAGACTGAGGCCGCCCTTGAGGCTATTGTCCAAAGAAGCAACGGAACCCTCAGGGAGTACATTGATCGGTTCAACCGCGAGGCCATTCAGGTCCCGTGTACCGATCACATGAAAAGATATTTTCTCGAGAGAGGAATCCTTCCAGGCAGTGAGTTCAAAAAGGCCGTCGACATAAAACCACCCCAAACTTTCGATGCTCTCGTCAAAAAAGCTAGGGCCTATATAGACTACGAGGAGAGGGAAGATGCCAATAAAGCTCAGGACTCGAGGAATCATGAACCAACCAACACCATGCGACACCAGGATGCAGGCCCTCCTCGATGAATGGACGAGAAGCGAAGGGATGATAAACCGTGTGATCCCCGCGAGCACATGGGACCTATAGGGTGATTCACCGAATACACTCTGCTGACCACTTCCCGCGAGTGCATCCTGGCAGAGTGCTCAAATACCGACTTCAAGGACGTAGGCATCAGACGCCCTCGACCTTCCCCTACTAAGCCCGAGGCTGACAAAACAAAATACTGTCAGTACCATCAGAGCCACATGCACCTAACTGAAGACTGCGTCCACCTCAAGGATGCCATTGAAACCCTCATTAAGGGTGGCAGATTCAGGAAGTACCGACAAAATGATGCCCCTCGTTGGGATACCCGCGAGGCAAAAAAGATCAAGGAAGAAACCCGACCATCAGACGAGTCAGGCCCTATCCAGATAGCTTTCTCCATGACAAGGCCGGAGGAAGAACCTCTGTCCAGATGCGAGGAAGAACCTCTATTCATGCGTAGAAGATGGGAGAAATTCCCCTCTGCCATGGTTAAAACGGGCGAGGGGTTCAACAACCTATCCATAAACTCCACGAAAAGGAAGCTCGACGAGTTGGTCGACGCGGCCCCGACTCAAGCAGTGACACTGGAGAGGGTCAATGGCAAATCAAAACCAATCACCTTCTACCTTGAGGAGTTGCCCGGAGGGCCCCCCAACTCAAGCATCCCTCTGATGGTAAGGGCAATAATGGCGAATTTCGATGTACACCGTATCTTGGTCGACGAGGGAAGTTCTGTCGACGTCATGTACATCCATCTGTTCTGAACCTTGCAGCTCGACGACACCCACCTTTCACCATACTTGGGGTCTAACTTGTAAGGATTTAATGGCTCGACCTCCAAACCATGGGGATATATTGATCTTTTCGTCACCTTCAGGGAAGAAACTACACCCATCTCTCTACAACTGCATCCTAGGGAGACCGACGCTGGCCGAATTAACCGCCATGCCCTTCACTATCCACCTGAAGATGAAATTCTACACCCGAAGAGGGCGCGTCGCCACCATTCACGGAGACATCTCAGCTGCCAGGAGATGTTTTCACACAGCTTCCAAGGGGAAGAGCATGGTCGACACTGGAGCCTGACCTACCAAAAGAGTTAATAATGCTCGACCTGAATCGCAGCCTACTCGGAAAAAGGAATAAAGGGCTCCCCCAAAGGTCGAATCAATCTCGCTCGACACCCACTTCGACAATGATGAAGTCCCTAACACAGAACATGAACTCCTCCGACCCATCTTAGACGGAGACTTCAAGTTCTTCCCCCTCGCTGAAGACCCTTACAAGGGCGTGAAGATCGAAACCTGACTCCCCGACTTGGCGTGGAAGTAGGTCAAAGATTGCTTGCGGGAGAATGCGGACCTGTTCGCATGGAGCATTGCAGAGATGCCCGGACATGACTCCAAGGTCGTCTGTCACCAACTGGCCGTTGATCCAGCCTCTAGGGCAGTGGTGTAACATAGATGTAGGAAGTCTCTCGAGAAAGTAGAGGCTGCTGAAAATGTTGTAAAAGACCTCCTAGATGCAAATTTTATTTCCGAGGCCCGATATTCAACCTGGCTCTCAAACGTTGTACTCGCTAAAAAGAATAATGGAAAATGGAGAATGTGTGTTGATTATAGTGATCTTAATCGGGCATGTCCCAAAGACGCTTTTCCTTTACCTAATATTGACATGTTGGTCGACAACTCGGTCGACTATAAAATTTTATTGTTTATGGATGCCTACTCGGGCTATAACCAAATCCCAATGGTGATGAGCGACAAGCATTACACTGCTTTCATGACCAGCTCGGGCAGCTACTACTACAATGTAATGCCCTTCGATCTAAAAAACATCGGGGCAACATACCAACAGATGATGAACAAAGTCTTCTATGACGAGATCAGTGATATGCTCGAAGTGTACATGGATGACTTGATCGTCAAATCTAGAATAGATACCGATCACGCTGCCCACCTCAAAAGAGTCTTTGCCCAAGCGCGGCAATGCAAAATGAGATTTAACCCCGAGAAATGCACCTTCTGGGTTAAGGCGAGAAAATTACTCGGTTTCTATTTGACTGAACGGGGAATTGAAGCCAACCCCGACAAGTTTCGAGCATTCTCTGAGCTTCTTACACCTAGCTCGAAGAAATCCTTACAAGTCCTAAATGGTATGCTCATCTCGCTCTCTCGTTTCGTGGCAAAATCCGCACAACACGCTCCATCATTTTTCAAACTTCTGTGCGAAGAGGCAGCTTTCGAGTGGACCTAGGAATGCGAGCAAGCCCTCCTCAATCTCAAGAAAATCCTTTTGCAACTGCTCGTGCTGTCGCGACTTGAGAACATGGAAACCTTATTCCTTTACCTGGCCGTCTCCGTCGAGGCCGTAAGCGCGACCCTCGTTCGTGAGACTCTAGACAGGCAAAAACTAGTGTATTTTACGAGAAAAGCGCTTCAAGGGCCCGCAGTTAGGTATCAACAGATTAAAAAATTGGCCTTGGCCTTAATCAATGCAGCGAGGAGACTTAGACATTACTTCCTGGCCCACACGATCATCGTAGAAACAGACCAACCCATAAGATAACTCATATGCCGACCAGACATTGCCGTCCGAATGCTAAAATGGTCCTTGGAGCTCTAGGAGTTCGACATCTAATATGAGAGCAGGAAGACCCTCAAAGCCTAAGCGCTAGCCAATTTCATCACAAAGATGACCGCTCATAATCCCCCATAGGGAAGAAGCATAAGTAGACCATCTTTGTGGATGGAGCTTCCAACTCGACAAGGAGCAGAGCGTGAATCCTCCTCGAGAATGAGGGGGGCATCGTGATCGAACACTCCCTCACCATTTATTTTCCAACATCGAACAATCAGGCTGAATAAGAGGCCCTGCTCACAGGATTAAGGTTGGCCGAGGATTTAGGTGCCCGAGAAATACAAATTTTTAGACTCCTAACTCGTGGCATCTCAAGTTCAAGGGGATACCAGGCTAAAAACAACAATCTCTTCAAATACCTAAACCTAGTCAAAGAACAAATGAAGAGGTTCAACCGGGTAGAAATCAAACACGTACCACGCGAACAAAACAAACATGCCGACATACTTTCAAAGCTCGCGAGCACAAAGAAGAAAGGCGAGAACAAATTCGTCATCCAAGAATCCCTTTCTTTCCCGAGTATTGAAAAATCCACTATGCAACCCGAGGTAAATGCCATCGGGGACAACTCATGTTGGATGACCCCGGTGTTCAACTTTCTTACAAAGGGGGAACTTCCCGTTGACCAAAGGGAGGCAGCCGCAACCAAATGTCGAGCATGTTCATATATGGTAGTCAAACACAAACTTTACCGTCGAGGATTCTCCATCCCGCTCCTAAAATGTGTCGAGGAATCCAGAATCCCCGAGATACTGCAGGAAATATACGAAGGAATCAACGCCTAACACATGGGCGAAAGGTCCCTGGAACGAAAGGCACTGAAAGCAGGCTATTACTGGACGACCATGCAGAAAGATGCAAAGGAGCATGTCAAGAAATGCGACAAGTGTTGGAGGAACCTCGCACACCCGCGGACATGCACCTCGCACGAGCTCAAAAATTGTCCTCCCTGTGGATGTTCTCCTGGTGGGGAATGGACATCCTTGGACCTTTCGTGCAAGGGTCGTATCAAAATAAATTCCTGATCGTGGCCGTCGACTATTTCACGAAATTGATAGAAGCCGAAGCTCTGGATAAAATCACTTCACATAACATCCTCCTTTCTACAAGAGAAACGTGCTTGCCTAATTTGGGCTACCATTAGCGCTCGTCATTGACAACGGGACACAGTTCACCAATCATGGTTTCCAAAGCTTCGTCGCCAAACTTGGCACTAAGCAGCACTTCACCTTAGTAGAACACCCCCAAACTAACGGGAAAGTCGAGGCCGTGAATAAAGTCATCCCTCAAGGACTCAAGCGCAGGTTGGGCGAGGCAGAAAGGGGGTGGGTCGAAGAACTGCATAGCGTCCTATGGGAATACCGAATGAGACCCCACTTGACGACGGGCACAACCCCATTCCAGCTAACCTATGGCACCGAGGCTATTATCCCTATAGAAATCATGGAGCCATCAAGACAAACTAAAGTTCCTCTAGACGAGGAACTAAATGACGAGGCCCTAAGAGAAGAGCTCGACTTAGTCGAGGAAATTTTATCAAGAGCAGCTCTTCGTGAGGCCACACTGAAACAACAGATATCCCTTTGCCATGACAACAAAGTCATAAAGCGCGAATTCTAGGTCAGTAGCCTAGTCTTGCAGAGAAATCAGAAAGATTCCCGCAAAGGGAAACAGGCTGTGAACTGCGAAAGACCATACCGCATCCACGAATCTATGGGCACCGGGGCCTACTACCTCGAACACTTGAACAAAGAAGCACTACGTCGACCATGGAACTCTATGAAACTGAAACAATATTACATTTAAATCATTATCCCACTACGGGCATTAGCAGTTGACCAGTCCTCTCCAGTTGATGGCAGGACAAGCTCGACCATGTAGGTATGTTAAGGTACAAACACGGCCTCCTAACATTAACAAAAGGAAGGTTTGTTATTCGTTTCTCAATTAAAACTTTAGCCCGACAAGGACACCTCAATCGAGCTCTGTTGTCGAAGTACCCAACTGGAAGAACACCCAGCTCGTGATGGGAAGTTCACGCCACGAGTTCAAGATCCCGACCGTGAACTTGATCTTGTTCTGTGGAATGATAAATTCCACCACCTCGACACATCCTAACATGTGTCGACCACAACCAAGGTCGAGCACAAATCTCCAGTCATGGAAAATACGAAAGTTTCATGGAACAAACAGGTCAAGCACAACGACAAGCAAATATTTGTATAAATAGACATGAAGGCAAAATAAAAGCATTCATAAATGCCGACCACGAAGGCTGGCGCCATTTAAATAATTACAAATATAGGCACGAAGGCTACAAATCCAAACTAAACAAAAACAAGCACGCAGGCCCAAAACATTTCAGATCTTATCCTCCCCATTGCTATCCCTCGCGGGAATATCATCGGGAGGATAAAAGATTGTTCCATCAACCACTTGATTAAACGGCCCCGCGCCTTCGACCACTAACTCGACCCCCGTGTTCAAAGTTTTTAGCTGCTCCACGACTGTGTTCAATCCATAACTTAGGGTGTCCATAACATCTTGCTCGAGTACCCGGATGCGCGCGATTAGATCTCCCCTGGTCACCATGGCTTTTTCCGCATCAATATCTTCTTCAGTCGGGGCCATGATCCCTTCTAGCTCCTTTATCCTGGAGACCAAGCGTTCATTTTCTTTAGTCGCAACATCGAGTTAGGGCCGCAACTCATTCAAATCCTTGAGGAGTTGAACCTGAGCCTAAAACTTTGTCTCATGGTTGAGGGTGTCTCCCTTCAGCTTCCCATTTATGCCCTTCATCTCATGAATCTTGGAATGCGCCTTATTGAGGGTGGCCTAAGAGCACGCAACCTCATCATTCAGCATCAAGGCCGTCTCGAGCACCCTCATCACAACGGCCATGTCCTCCGACAAGTTCTTCCATCGGGTTTCCTTATCTTCGGACAAGATCACCCCCATCTCTTCCTCGTGAACACCTAAAGAGCTCTCCCCACTAAAGATATCATGGTTTAGGTAATAGGGAGGCAACACGAAGACTCCCCTGGACCCCTTATCACTTTCGGGCACGACACGCTCAGTATCCTCCACACGCTTCCTCTTTATTGCGGGCTCGGTAGGAGGAACCTGGGTCTTTGAGGAAGAAGAGGAACCACTTGCACGGGAAGCAAATTTCGTCTGCTCTTGGAGTTGGGCGACCTTGTTCTTTGGCCCTGAGGTGGAAGCGTTCTTGGGCCTCAACTTTAATAGATGCTCAGAGAGGGACGCCATTTGACCTGCAATAAAAAGGAAACTATCAGTCACGGGCTAAACAAAGACAATATCATGGGCATATCCCCTCATAAAGGCCAAACAAAAATAAGATCGCGGCCACATCTCTTACCTAAAAGCCTCATGGCTTCCTCGTCTGAAGAATATTAGAGCAAAGCCTTCGTATTGATAAACCTATTAAAGAGGAGATACTCCCCTTTGTCATCAAAGAGGAGGTTATTGTTCACATCCACACACCTCGCTGGTGAGAAACTCTTAACATAGGACACCAACTTCTCATAGGAGAGCTAGTCCTAGGCATCTAAGTCCTCAGGTTTTACTGCATAGCATTCAAGCTTTTGTTCAAAATGTTTCCATTGCCATTCAAGCGGAAATCTGGCCACCAACCGGGCTACTAGCCGACCATCCTCCATCTCTTTCGAGCATTCGTACAGGGAATCTACGGCCGCATCCGTCAGAGGCTTCATGACAAAGTACCTCTCTTTAAAATGGAAAATAGATTCCAAAAAGGCCGGAAGAGCTTCCCAAACTGTTTGAAAGACACCCATGCTTGCCCCCTCCAATGGTGTGCCTTTATAAGTGGAAGATACGAAAAAAGAGGGACAACGTAGTGCCTATTTGTAGGTATTGACAGACGAGCTCAAACGCCTGCATGAACGTAAGCGCGTTCGGGTGAAGTTGGGAGGGTGCCAATTGTAGCCACTGGAAAACCCCCACTTGGAAGTCATTGAAGGGAAAACACATCCCCGCCTCCTTGAATGCAAATTCGTACATGGGGAAGCGCTTGCTCAGATATGAAGAGCATATCCTCCTGTTACAATGAGGGATTTGTAGAATCCAGTTGGCGGGGCCCCCCTCAGCTCGAACCTCCGGACAGTTGAACGCGTCCGATGCATTGTACGAAAACCACGACCTCTTATTTTTAGGCTCAGGTGTGACCTAGGCCAAAGGGTCCTCCTCGAAATTAGTTTCATCTTCATGACTGGTAGGCACGATGTCCTCCTCAACTGGACATGCCATTATACCTGAAAAGCAGGGAAAATAGTGAATTCGACATCATTAAATTCACCCTTCCACCGGAAATCAAGTGAAAGGGCGATGAATGCGTCGAGGGACAAACGTCAACCCAAGACCTCGAGTGCTATGCTGAAATAAACTGTGCCGTGCTCGGGAACATTTAGTCAAATGGGTAGGGCGCCCGGATTAACCTCACTATCCGGGGAAAATGGCCCCGACAACATGAACTTCATCCACTATCATGAACTTCAATGAACATTCATGGGTGTTCATCGCATAACCCATGAATGTTCATCCAAGATTCTTCCAATAAAGATGAAAACTAAGCGTTTAATATACTAATTCTAAAGAAAACATGTTGGGAGGATATGACTTACTTGGATAAGAATGCCTTGAAGAACTCTAAGGAGAAGTTGAGGGGATATGATCCACACGCAAACAAGGAAGATTGCAGAAGAAAACTTGAGAATAAAAAATGAAACCCTGGTGTTGTAACCCAAAATTTTACCTCTCACTTGTCAAATATTTTCTCACAAAGATCTCTCTTGGTTCAAGACTGTACTAGGGTTGATCAGCTCAAGACACCTTGTGATACGGTGGGAGAACTGACTTGAGGCTTTGCGTTTTTTATTCGCAAATGTTTCGGTTGAGCAAGAGTCGCCACCGACTTTTTATTTTATCCTAAGGAAAGGTTTAAAAAGCACAGCAAAAACCTTTGAGATGTTTTCTTGGGTTCAGGGAGTAAATTATAGAAAGGGAAGGTATTAGCACCCTTTCTATCCATGGTTATCCATGGGCTCTTAGTTACTTGCTTAGATCAACTTGCCTTTATTTTCAATTGTTTGAAATGGTGCTTTGTGTGTGTGGGTTTGAAAAATGTTTTGAAAAGAGGCCAATGTGGTGGCAACCTTTGTAATGATCCATGTTGGGATGTATACAAAGGTGTATGTCTTTTGAAAAGGTTTTCAATGTTTTTTTGAAAGTTGTTTTGAAAGTGTAGTGATGTGTGGTTTGAAAAATAGGCAAGTGTTTTTGTTTTGCAAGGGGGCAAGTAACCGAGAGCTATCTACCCTATATTTCTCAAAGATCTTTGCTATGTTTTAACCCTTTTAACAATTTTGTTCCACCATTGCATTTGGTGGACAATCTTGTGTTAGGATGCGAAAGGGACGGGCGTGGGTCATCGTTTAGACCATAATTGCAATGGTGCCAAGTATCTTTGGGCAATTTTCTTTAAGGGACTTGATCATTTTTAGGCAACTTTCGAAAGCGTCATCGAGGGACTATGATCATTTGAATTGTGTTTGTTTTGCCCAAAGAGACCTAACATGCAATATGGCCCATTATTGAAGGCAACAAGTGGAATACCCTAGGGGTGCAAGTGTGATTAGTGTTGTCCATTTTCATGCTTGTTTATCTTGAAATTAGGTCAAGCTATTTTGGTCAATTGATTTGCATACAAACCCTAATTCTAACATGGCATAATTAGAAAGCTTTAAAGTGCGAAAAATAAAGTTCCTAAGTTATTACAACACAATATATGGGAAGGGGGTACAAATGTTCAAATGGGGGTATTTTGACAAGGAATTTAAACCTAGACTATTACAACCCAAATGGAATTATACAAATTATTTAATATGCAAAAATTAAATAAAATAAGATAAATATGCAAGATGCAAAAATGATTTTTTATGTGTATGTAAAAAGTGTTTTTTATGTGTCAAATAAACAAAATAAAAAGTATTAATTTTTCGGTATTTTTCATGTTTAGGGCAAAATCCTAATTTATTAAATAAAAGGTATTAATTATTTAATATGTATAATATTTATTAGTTATGTACAAAAAATAAATAAAAGAGAAGTATTTTTGTCAAAAAGGTATTTTTAATGTTAAATATTAATAAAAATAAAAATATATATATTTTGTATTTTTTAACCTAAATATACTAATATATATGTATGTATTTGTATTATTTACTAAATATATTGAATATGTACAAAATAATAATATTTAATACTTATAAAAAAAGTATATTTTATATAAAATATTTTCAGAAGATAAAATAAAATAAAAATTAGAAAATAAATGTGTTTGCATTATTTTTTAGTATTTTTTTAAATAAAAGTATATCTAGGTATTTATTTATGTACAAATATCTATTTAAGCCAATAAATGCTTAATAAATACAAAAATGGTTTAAAAAATATTTTTTATATTTTTAATATTATGAGAAAAAATAAATAAATCAGAAATAAAAAGAAAAAATCAAAAAAAGATCAAAATAAGCATAATGGGCCTAGGGGGTGTAAAAGTAAAAAAGGGGTGTAAACAGAAATAACAAATCAAGCCCAGCCCACGTGGAGCTTCTTCAACCTCCAGCCATTCTTGTCCCAAAAACGCGCGCTTCTCAGGCTTGTTCAAACATCCTGATTCTTTGATTTTTAACAAAAACTTACAACATCAAAAATGTTAAGCATCAAACAACGAATCCATACATACCAAAAACTTGATCTAACTCTCAGAAATGAGAGAGAATTTCTTCTCCCCCAATTCCTGACCTAGTTTTTGTTCCATGTTCAGACATCAAATTCTCACAGCACACATAACATAAATGAAAACTAATTATATGGGCATGTTCAGGGCCATGAATGTGACATAATTTCTTCACAAATCTAAACCTAACAATGCCGGGATAGAGAGATAAGAGTTCATGAACTTACCTGTTCAGTTGGAATCGTATTTGGTGATGGATGTGTTTTCAATGCAAGGTGATGATTGGTATAGCTTCCTTGATGTCCAGGGATGCTATTCCAAGCTTTAGTTTGCTTTGAAACCAAGTGAATCGTGTTATGGCACTTCAACTGCAAAACAAAAAAATGAAAATGGTGATGTTGATTGGGAGTGTTACAGGTCGTGTTTGAGGCTTGGAATAGTTTCAAGGGATGTTGTGGGATGTGTTTGAAGTGGTTTCAGCAAGAATGCACGAATGGATTGAGTTATGGAACTCAATCTGCAGCAGGTCCCCTGTTTTGGCAGTTTTAGGGTGATTCTGTGTTTGAGAAGGTGTAGAACTTGGTTGGATTGTGTTTCAGCTTAGGTTTGATGATTAGAAAGTGTTTGATAACTTTGCTTAAGCTCTGGTTCACAGGAATGAGAGTTGTGTGTTGTTATGCAATGTTTCTTCAACTTTAAGCAACAAAGTGTCAAGTGGTGTTTCTAGCTTGTACAGGCCCCCAATCTATGCTGCATACCTTGGCCTTGATCAGTGTAATTAGTTCATAAACTTGTCCCAAAAGGATTTTCATTGTACTTGCTTGGATTTGCTTTTGACATAAAGCCATACCTTTTCAAAAATGGATAATTAGCTTTTTCTATTTAAGGGTTAAACTTCCATGTAATGCTTAAACACATAAAACAAGGCCTTGGCACAATGAGTTAGCATTAAATTATTGAGTGCAAATGGGATATAGGACCTGTAATCAAGGAATGCAAGCTGAGTTCAAAATGGCACAAGTGTATGAACATGTAAATTGGCCAAATCAAAAGTGAATTTTTCCCAACTTGCCAAATTCGATTCTCCCTAACCATGAGGTTGTTTGATGAGTTCTTGGACATTTTGGAAAGCTTGGAATGTGTACTACAATCCATATTTGAAATGAAAATTGAAATTCCAAGTGGAAGCATGTGAAAAATGGTCTTGAAGTTAGGCAAAAATCCTGCCTAAAATAGGTCAAATTTCTCTAAGTTAAGAATGGTTTGGTACCCTTGTTCCAAAAATTGTAACTTGAGATACAAGCTTCTTTTGAGGAAACTTTGTGAATCAAAGTTGTAGATTTTTCAATGGACTACAACTTTCATGTTTTGACTTTTCCTTGAATCCAAATGAATCTTGGTGAGAAAGTGGGACAAAGTTAGGAAAAAATTAGGGTTTTTCATAACTTAGAAAAATTCTAAGTTATGAAAAATCTTCATTTCAAACCCTAATTTGCAATTCTTGATTTCTTGATGAACAAGTTTCATGATTTGGCATGTTTTGATGAAAAATGAATCTTGACACTTGATTTTGACCAAAAATTCAAAGTTTGACTTTTCAGTATACAGTCAAAATTGATCAATTGACTGGGAAATTCAACTGTCAATCTTGTGCATTTGGGATCTTTTGAACTTGTTGGGTATGTCAAGACAATTCCATGGGGTCCTTGAGTCCATATGTGAGTTTGGTTTGCCATTGGCTAGGTCAAACAGTCAAAAATTGCCTTTGTGCAGTCAAAACCCTAAAAATGACCATTTTGCCCTTTTGGTGATCTGATCAAATTTCTTGTGGAATTGTGATCCAAACTTGATCAAATGGTCCATGTGAGTTCATAATGTTAATGTGGGTCAATTTTCACGAGGTTTGACTGTCAATTGGCCACAGTTGACTTTTTCCCCAATACAGCTGATTTCTAGGTCAACTGTCCAATTGACTGGGCAAAGTTTGGAATCAAGGCTTGAAACTTGGTATGGATAAACTTGGGAGTCCAACATGAAGCATGAAAGTCATCTTAGGCATTTTAGGTCAAAATATCTTTGTGCAAACACAAACCCTAATTTGGGTCAACAGTGCAAGAAGAAGTCTTGAGCAGAGGGAACCCTAACTGGACCTTGAGCTCCAACGGTCTTGTGATGAGAAAATGTTGAGGAAATGGGAGGGCAAATTTTGGGGTACAACACACCTCCTTAAACACTGATGACCAAAACTAGGATTTGAGATTGCACAAGGATAATTGAACTTTCAATGCTCCATATGACTTTCAAGGATCATTATAGACCCCAAATATTACTCATGTCTAGTTTCAATCCTTGGATCACACTTTTGCTCAGTCAATTGAGCAGTTGACCTAAAAATCAGCTATATTGGGGAAAAAGTCAACTATGGCCAATTTACAGTCAAACTTCATAATTTTTTATCCACATCAACATTATAAACTCATATGTATCATTTGATCAAGTTTTGACCATAATTCCTCAAGAAATTGGATCAAATCATCAAAAGGGCAAAATGGTCAAAATTAGGGTTTTGACTAAGAAAGGGCAATTTCTGATTTTTGACCTAGAAAATGGTCAATTGGTTTGAAGCATGGTTTCAAGAGTTCAATTGCATCTTTTTGACCTAATGGCACGACCTAAAACATTGCTCAAGATCAATTGGATTGATAGTGAATTCTCAGTCAACTGATCAAAAGTCAACTGTACACTGAAAAGTCAAACTTTGACTTTTTGGTCAAAATCCAATGTCAAAAATCACAATTCATCAAAACATGTCAAAATATGAAACTTATTCATCAAGAAATCAAAAAGTCAAGATTTCATTTTGAAAAGTCAAAGTTTTTTAACTTAGAAAATTTTCTAAGTGTTTAAAACTTCATGTTTTTTCACAACTTTGAGCCAAATTTTCACCATGATGCAAGAGGATTCAAAAGAAACTTTCAACATGAAAGTTGTAGATCTCCATGATATCTAAAACATTGCTTTTACACAACTTCTTCTAAAAATTCTTGGATCTTAATTTATTAATTCATAAAGTCATGGTCTTGAAATTGAACACTTAGTGAAATTTTGCCCTAGTTTTAGTCAAGATTTTGACCTAACTTCATGGCACTTTTTCATATAGTTCCAAAGGGAATTTTCAAAAGTGATTCAAAGAGGGGTTGTATAGCACACTACAAGCTTTCCAAAATGTCAGAGAACTCCTTGAGATCATTTGTGAGCAAGGAGAATCGAAGAGATGAAGTTAGGGTTTTCAAACTTAAATTACAAGCCATTTCATGATGAACAAGAATTCAAATCCAAGCCTATGCTGCATAATATTCACTTTACATGCCTCAAACTTGTTTGTCACTCCATAATTAAATGTTTACACAACATATGGAGCCATTTTCCAAGTATTTGAATAATTATCCAAGTATTTGAATAATTATCCAAGTTACATTTCCATTTTTGGAAGAAAGTAACCATTCCATTCTTGTAAAGAAGCTTTAATCACAAAGTCAATGCATAGAGCTTTGCACTTGTTCCTTCTGATCACAAGCAATGTCAAAGGCAAAAGCAACATATCTAGAGCCTCCCATAAACTCAGGTCATGCTTGTACTATGCCTTGAAACCATGTTTTCACTTTTCTTCAAAATCAAGTAACATAGCCATAACTCTACATCTTGTGCTTCTGACCTCCTCAAGTACTCTAACCTTTACCTTACTTATGCACATGTATATTGCAACATAACACACGATTTTGAAACACTCCCAAACTCCCTGAAAACTCAAATTTCACAAAACCTCCATTTTTGTGTCATTTCTGACTTTGAACTTAAATCTTCAAAACCACTCATGCATTTCTTGGCCTTTTAGTTTCAAAAGCTTCCTCATATCAAATACAAACCATCCCTGTTCCTGTTTGCAGACTGTAACATCATCTTCATCAACTTCCATAGCCAAAAATAGAGCATTGTAGTTGGACTTCTCCAGGACATTTCAACCACTCTCAACTCAAGCTAAGCATTGCATTAGCTTCCTAGAGATCCAAGGAAGCTAACCTGATCATCACCACTGCCTGAAACAAGCTCAAATCCATTTCACGATTTCCAATTTTGAGTTACAGATCCTTTCGCTGGAGGTTGAAGATGAAGTGTAACCAGGGTACATTTTGTGTTATGTATTTATCCTTTCACACAAGTTAACGGATGTATCACCACCCCAATGGTTAAAGTGCGCGCCTATCACCCTTAGGTCCTGGGTTCAAGCCCCAACGTGACCTTTTGCTATTTTTTCACTATTTTCTGACTTTTTGTGTTTTTTCGGTAGCGTTTGGGCTTCTCATGTGGGCCTAATCATTTTTTCTCATAATACCTCTTGTATTACTAATCCACCTCCCTGAATTTTTTTTAATATTATTTCATTTTTTTATTTATTACTATTAATAATAATAATAATATTATTATTATTACTATCATTATTTTCATAAATCACAAAAAATCCAAATTTATTTTTATTTATTATTTATACTTCTATATTTTTTTTCCATAAAACAAAAAGATTAAAAAAACATTTTCTTAAACAAATTAATTTATTTTTCTTAAGTATATAATTTTTAGACTTAGGATAAATTAATATATTATTTCATTTTCTTAGTTAAAATTAATTTAGAACTTCGGTTATTTTAATTAATTAATCTTCATTTTATTTTCATTAATTTAAAATCTTTTCATAAAAAACCCTAAAAATCCTTTTCAAATTAATTTATTCTCTTAATTAGTTTAAGTTAATTTTATTTAATTTTAAGTAATCATTTTCTTTAATTAGGTCAAGACAAAATCCCTTTCATAAAAAACAACAAAAATTATTTCTTTTTCTATTTATATTCTTGCATTTTATTTTCAATTTTGTACAACATTCAATATGGTTGTAATAGATAATTAGGTTTAATTTTCTTGCAATCCCCATTTGTAAATTTGTACACCCCCTCTCCTAATGATGTAATAGCATATTAATTTTACTTTTCGCAATTTATCGCTTTATATAAATGCTAGTAATTAGGGTTTGTATGAGAAGATAAAATCAACAAGTAACAAACCCTAATAAAAGACTAAACAAAGTATGAAAACCAATACACTTGCACACAAGTACCCCTAGGGTAAAATCCACTTGGTTGCCTTATAAAAATGACAACAAGACTATTGAGTTTGATCCTCCTTCAACGCCGAATGTAATTACCACTCCGATGTCGAAGCATGACAAGAGCGTTAATGCTATTGAAGATACAATTTTGGTTGCCTCTGTTGAAGAATTGACTACTCCGTTGAATGTAATCAAGAACAATTTGTTGAAAGCTGGGATCTTCCCTGGCTGTGTAAAAGACTGTGTGTGCTGTACAAGACAACTCAATGGATGTGAAGGGATAAAGAAAGGCATACAACTCCTGATGGATAGCCACAAAATTCTATTCGAGAAGACCCCACTTGCAAAAATGTTTGACTAACAAATGTGAAGACCTCTCCATTATTACCATCTCAAACAAGCCTCTTAGGATCACCCCCAAAGGTCCTATTAGGATTTCAAATGAACCCACTGTTTCTCCCTTAATAATTACCAATCCCGGACCAATTCCCTACTCTTCAAACAAAGCGGTACCATGGAATTACGATGCTGAGGTGTTCTATCATGGGATTAAACAAGATGCCTGGATCAGAGAAGAAAAAAATGAAAATGTTGGCAACATAGCTGAAGGTTTCCACACTCCTTCAAGGTTGTCATCTCTCCTGAAGGTTGCCACACTCCTTTCACTTCCAGATTATACTTCGATTGCACAAACAATATGGCCGAGTATGAAGCATACATCTTAGGTCTGAAAGCTGCTATTGACTTAAGGATCAAGAATTTGGATGTGTTCGGGGATTCCGCCCTAGTGATCAACCAAGTAAAAGGAGATTGGGACACTAAACACCCTAATCTAATCCCTTACAAGGAACTTGTGCTATCCCTGATTCCCTACTTCGAAGAGATCACCTTTGAGAACTTCCCTAGGGAGGAAAACCAATTGGCTGACGCTTTGGCAACCATGTCTTCAATGTTCAAGGTCAGATGGGACAACGAAGCCCCTATGATAACAATTGAAAGATTCGATGAACCTGCACATTGATATGAGCTTGACACCGATGTGCAAAAGCCATGGTGCCATGAGGTGACGAGATACCTTGAAGCACGAGAGTATCCAGAGGGAGAATCTATCAATGACAGAAAGTTCTTGCAAAGATTTACAGCCAAATTCTTCCTAAGTAACGAGATATTGTACAAGCGCAACCATGATTCAACTCTACTCCGATGTGTGGACAAGAAGGAGGCAGAAGAGATCATGGAAGACATGCACGATGGTATCTTCGATACTCACTCAAGTGGACATACGATGGCTAAGAAAATCTTAATAGTCGGTTACTATTAGTCAACGATGGAGACTGATTGCCATCAACATTCAAGAACTTATCACAAATGCCAAATCTATGCTGACAAGGTCCATGTGCCTCCTATCCCTCTGAATGTCATGGCCGCTCCGTGGCCATTTGCAATTTGGGGCATTGACATGATTGGAGAGATCAAGCCCACCGCTTCCAACAGATATTGCTTTATTCTTGTTGCTATCGACTATTTTACCAAATGGGTCGAAGCCGCCTCATTTGCCTCAGTCACCAAGAATATGGTAGCCAGATTCATCAGACACAACCTCATTTGTCGTTATGGTATCCCCGAAAGGATCATCACTGACAATGGGACTAACCTCAACAATGCTATGATCACTGAGCTTTACACTCAGTTTAAGATCAAACATCACAATTCTTCTCTGTATAGACTGAAAATGAATGGCGCAGTTGAAGCGGCCAACAAAAATATCAAGAAGATTGTGCAGAAAATGGTAGTAACCTATAAGGATTGGCATGAGATGTTGCCATTTACTCTACATGGCTACCGTGCTTCATCTAGAACATCAACTAGGGCAACTCCCTTTTCTCTAGTCTATGGCATGGAAGTCGTTTTTCCAGTGGAAGTTCAGATTTTCTCGCTGAGAATTATGAATGAGGCAGGCCTAGGCGAAGACGAGTGGATTCAAACGAGATTGGATCAGCTGAACTTGATCGACGAAAAATGGTTAGCTGTTGTTTGCCATGGTCAAACATACCAAAAACGGATGATCAAGGCTTTCAACAAAAATATTAAGCCTTAAGTATATCAAGTTGGTGACTTGGTGATAAAACGCATCATTCTACCACAAGGCGACCCCAGAGGCAAATGGACTCCCACCTATGAAGGGCCATTTGTTGTCAAGAGAGTTTTCTCTGGCGGTGCCATGATGTTGACTACCATGGATGGTGAAGATTTCCCACATCCTATAAACACGGACATAGTTAAAAAGTACTATGCATAAGAGACCCGCTAGGTTGGCACACCTAGGCAAAATAAGGGCATCCCGGCAAACCAAAAGGTTTAGGCAAAAATTAGGGATATATGCAAAAGATTATACACCCGGCAAGTTGAAAACTCGAAAAGGCGACTTGGGAAAAAAAGGGTATCCTGGTGGGTTGAAAACCCGAAAGGGAGGTCCAGACAAAAGTTAAGGATTAAAAGTGTATGACTATGTCCCGTGGAATCAACACAATCAATTTTATCACCAAGGTCCAAGTTCAAACGGTCCAAGATCAATCCAATCAAATTCTATCAACGACAAGGGACATTCGAAGACATTGGGGCAATAGTAGAGTTGGAAGGAAATGAGATCATTTCACATGGCTATTTATTTTCATTCTCAATTTTGTTTTCCTTTCGACGATTTCCTCTTACTAGGATCTCTGTCTCTCTGTATAAAAACGCCTATTCATTGGCAAAATATCAATACAAATATACTTTGAAGTGCAAAATTCCTGTCTTTGTTTTGAATGCAAATTTGTCCAATGACTAAAATTGAATGAAATATGCATATGAACATAATTAAAACTATTTGGCACATGTGTCCTGCTAAGCAGCAGCAAGCATGTCTTTAATGTATATGAAATATCCCCACAGAGTTATCTCATTATCATTATCCCTACAAGGACGGCTACAATAAACCTTTCCCCAACAGATTTGCCCACAAAGTCTCTTTGCATAGGACAATCCCCGACCAGAGTCTCAATCTCTTGGCAGCTCTCTCTCTCTCTCTCTCTCTCTCTCTCTCTCTCTCTCTCTCTCTCTCTCTCTCTCTCTCTCTCTCTCTCTCTCTCCAGCTAAGTCAATTTTTACAAGTTGAAGCCTCGTTGATCTCTTCCTAAAAGAAACTCACTTCTCCAACAGGGTTTATTTCCCCAACAGAGTTTATTTCCCCAACAAGTTTTATTTCCCCAACAACAATCGAGGAACCACAAAATTCCTCAGTCGAGTACATCCCTGAGTCTGTATTCCCCCAGCATAGTCCATCCTCCCCAGCTGATCCCGTTATTCCCCAGCTGTGTATATCCTCCCAAGTTGAGTGTATCTTCCCTAAGCTGAGTCTGTCCTACCCGAATGAGTCTATACTCTCCAGTTTGAATTTTCCTTTCAGATTATTGCAAATCATAGGGCCACAACCCCTGATCCCCAGTAAAGCCGTTAACAAAGCCTTTACTACCTCCAAAAATATACTATGAAGCCTGGACCCGACGAGATATTAGCATAATTTTCAAGTTATTACTGAAGCTTGGACCCGACTAGATAATAGTTGGACTTCTTCAATTGCCGAAGCCTGGGCCCGACCAAATAGCAGTTTAATTCCTATAAAATCATTAGTAAAACTTCTCTTCTCCAGTAGAGTTTGCCACTATACCTAGTAAATTATTGAAACCTGGACCCGACCGAATAACAATTTGAGTATCTGAAACCTGGACCCGACCATATAACAGTTGATCTCAATTTCAAGATACTATGAAACCTGGACCCGACCAGATAATAGTCTAACTCTTCAAAGATATAGAAGAACCTGGACTCAACCTGACCAAGGTTTAACTTCTTTTCCCCAGTAGAGTTTGCCTCTGCCCCAATGAATTACTGAGAAACCTGGATCCGACCAGATATCAATTTTCAATTTCATCTTTTCAAGCAAGTTGTTATGAAGCCTGGATCCGACCAGATAACAATTACCCTTAGAGACTCGTTGTGAAACCTGGACCCGACCAGATAGCAATTGACCTCATCAACCTCAAAAATATGCAAAGCCTGGACGCGACCAGATAACAGTTTTTTCAAACAGTTTATTGTGAAACCTGGAGCCCGACCAGATAACAACTAACTATGATCCCCAGCGAGACACTATGAAGTATGGACTCGACCAGATAATAATATAACTTTCCAAATACCATGAAACCTGGACCCGACCAGATAGTAGTTACCACTTCAAGTTACTATGAAGCCTGGATCCGACCAGATAATAGTTAACTTCCGTATCCCCAACAAGTTGTTGTGAAGCCTAGATCCGACCAGATAACTAGTCAATTTCAAGAAAATTTTCTGCAAAGCCTGGAATCTGACCAGATAACATTTAATTCGTCTCTTCCCCCAGTAAGTTTCCGTGAAGCTTGGATCTGACCAGATAGCAGTTGACTACTTCATCCTCAGCAAATTGTGAAGCCTAGATCCGACCAAATAACAACTGCCATTCAATAGATATTCTCCAGTGAAAGCATCCTTTCAACAAAGTTTGAAGATATGCATATTCTTCATCCCCAACGACAATCAGGGATTCAACCACCCAAAATTTCCTCAACAACAGTCAGGAATTTATTTTCCCAGACAAGAACACACATCTCACATTCATACATCATATCATGTACATACCATATACATTTAACATAATACCACATCTGGTGAACATCATGCAGGCATCTGCATTTTACTAACTCTTTTTCTCACAGGTAAAACATCAAGTTTTAGTATAAATCAACAAGAGATTTGTGCTGGTACTTCTTCCAGTGTTCACCAACATTCCTCCAAATGGCATCTATAAGCCCATTCACCATCCATCTTCGAATGCAAATTTCTGGGCACTCTAGTGTTGAATCATCTTCCACCTTCAAGTCACGAATGGCGGATCCGCCAATCTAACTCTTTAGGTCTAAGAATATTGAACAGGGGCGGCTGTTGTACCCCAAAATTTTCCCTCTCACTTGTCAAATATTTTCTCACAAAGATCTCTCTTGGTTCAAGATTGCACTAGGGTTGATCAGCTTAAGACACCTCCTTAAACACTGATGACCAAAAGTAGGGTTTGAGATTGCACAAGGATAATTGAAATTTCTATGCTTCATATGACTTTCATGGATAATTATAGACCCCCAAGATTACTCATGTCAAGTTTCAAGCCTTGGATCACACTTTTGCTCAGTCAATTGAGTAGTTGACCTAAAAATCAACTGTATTTGGGAAAAAGTCAACTATGACCAATTTACAGTCAAACTTCATAATTTTTGATCCACATCAATATTATAAACTCATATGTATCATTTGATCAAGTTTGGACCATAATTCCTCAAGAAATTGGATCAAATCATCAAAAGGGCAAAATTGTCAAAATTAAGGTTTTGATTGAGAAAGGGCAATTTCTGATTTTTGACCTAGCAAATGATTAATTGGTTTGAAGCATTGTTTCAAGATTTCAACTGCATCTTTTTGACTTAATGGCATGACCTAAAACATTGCTCAAGATCAATTGGATTGATAGTGAATTCTCAATCAATTGATCAAAAGTCAACTGTACACTGAAAAGTCAAACTTTGACTTTTTGGTCAAAATCCAATGTCAAAAATTACAATTCATCAAAACATGTCAAAATATGAAACTTATTCATCCAGAAATCAAAAATTCAAGATTTCATTTTGAAAAGTCAAAGTTTTCTAACTTAGAAATTTTTCTAAGTGTTTAAAACTTCATGTTTTTTCATAACTTTGAGCCAATTTTTCACCATGATGCAAGAGGATTCAAAAGAAACTTTCAACATGAAAGTTGTAGATCTCCATGATATCTACAAAATTGCTTCACACAACTTCTTCTGAAAATGCTTGGATCTTAAGTTATTAATTCATAAAGTCATGGTCTTGAAATTGAATACTTAGTGAAATTTTGCCCTAGTTTTGGTCAGGATTTTGACCTAACTTCATGGCACTTTTTCATATAGTTCCAAAGGGAATTTTCAAAAGTGATTCAAAGAGGGGTTGTAGAGAATATTACAAGCTTTCCAAAATGTCCAAGAACTCCTTGAGATCATTTTTGATCAAGGAGAATCGAAGAGATGAAGTTAGGGTTTTCAAACTTAAATTACAAGCCATTTCATGATGAACAAGAATTCAAATGCAAGCCTATGCTGCATAATCTTCACTTTGCAGGCCTCAAACTTGTTTATCACTCCATCATTAAATGTTTACACAACATATGGAGCCATTTTCCAAGCATTTGAATCATTATCCAAGTTGCATTTCCATTTTTGGAAGAAAGTAACCATTCCATTCTTGTAAAGAAGCTTTAATCACAAAGTCAACGTATAGAGCTTTGCACTTGTTCCTTATGATCACAAGCAATGTCAAAGGAAAAAATCAACATGTCTAGAGCCTCCCATAAACTCAGGTCATGCTTGTACTATGCCTTGAAACCATGTTTTCACTTTTCTTTAAAATCAAGTAACATAGTCATAACCCAACATCTTGTGCTTCTGACCTCCTCAAGTACTCTAACATTTTCCTTACTTATGCACAAGTATATTGCAACATAACACACGATTTTCAAACACTCCCAAACTTCTTGAAAACTCAGATTTCACAAAACCTCCATTTTTGTGTCATTTCTGACTTTGAACTTCAATCTTCAAAACCACTCATGCATTTCTTGGCCTTTTAGTTTCAAAAGCTTCCTCATATCAAATACAAACCATCCCTGTCCCTGTTTGCAGACTGTAACATCATCTTCATCAACTTCCATAGCCAAAAACAGAGCATTGCAGTTGGACTTCTCCAGGTCATTTCAACCACTCTCAACTCAAGCTAAGTACTGCATTAGCTTCCTAGAAGTCCAAGGAAGCTAACTTGATTACCACCACTGCCTGAAAGAAGCTCAGATTTCCAGTTTTGAGTTACAGTTCCTTTGGCTGGAGGTTAAAGATGAAGTGTAATCAGGACGCGTTTTGTGTTATGTATTTATCCTTTCACACAAGTTAACGAATGTATCACCACCCCAGTGGTTAAAGCGCGCGCCTGTCACCCTTAGGTCCTGGGTTCAAGCCCCAGCGTGACCTTTTGCTATTTTTTCACTATTTTCTGACTTTTTATGTTTTTTTGGCAGCGTTTGGGCTTCTCATGTGGGCCTAATCACTTTTTCTCATAATACCTCTTGTATTACTAATCCACCTCCCTGACTTTTTTTATTTTATTTCATTTTTTTAATTTTATTTTTATTTATTTATTATTATTATTAATATTATTATTATTATTATTATTACTATTATTATTTTCATAAATCACAAAAATTCCAAAATTATTTATATTTATTATTTATACTTATATTTTTTTTTCATAAAACAAAAAGATTAAAAAAACATTTTCTTAAACAAATTAATTTCGTTTTCTTAAGTATATAATTTTTAGACTTAGGATAAATTAATATATTATTTCATTTTCTTAGTTAAAATTAATTTAGAACTTAGGTTATTTTAATTAAGTAATCTTCATTTTATTTTCATTAATTTAAAATCTTTTAATAAAAAACCCTAAAAATCCTTTTCAAATTAATTTCTTTTCTTAATTAGTTTAAGTTAATTTTATTTAATTTTAATTAATCATTTTCTTTAATTAGGTCAAGACTAAATCCCTTTCATAAAAAACAACAAAAATCGTTTCTTTTTCCATTTATATTCTTGCATTTTATTTTCAATTTTGTACAATATTCAATATGGTTGTAATAGATAATTAGGTTTAATTTTCTTTCAATCCCCATTTGTAAATTTGTACACCCCCTCCCCTAATGATGTAATAGCGTATTAATTTTACTTTTCACAATTTATCGCTTTATATAAATGCTAGTAATTAGGGTTTGTATGAGAAGATAAAATCAACAAGTAGCAAACCCTAATCAAAGACTAAACAAAGTATGAAAATCAATACACTTGCACACAAGCACCCCTAGGGTAAAATCCACTTGGTTGCCTTATAAAAATGGTCATATTATGTATGTGAGGTATCTTAGCAAAAACAAGCAAAAATACAAGATCATAGTCCCTCGATGACGCTATCTATGTTGCCTTTTCAAAATGATCTTAGTCCCTAAAAGAAAGATGCTAAGATACCTTGCAACATTGCTAATCATGGTTATACGATGACCCACGCCTGTCCCGTTTACATCCAAAGATAGGGTTGCTTACCAAATCAATGGTAAGATAGAAATGTCAAAGAAAAGAGGAAATAAACAAGAAAGACTTTTGAGTAGGTAGAATGTTCCTAGCTACTTTATCCATTTCAAAACAAAAACATCCTTGCCCTTTTCAAAACAAACACAAACACTTTCAAAACATCTTTCAACTTGAAACATTTCCAAAAGATCAACACTTTGTATACATTCTTACAAACGAGAATCATTACAAAATTTTCCTAAACGATGACACCTTTTCAAAATACTTTCAAAAAACCACACAAAGCACATTTTCAAACAAAAGCAAGTGATCTAGCAAGTAACTAAGAGCCCATGGAAAACCATGGATGAAAAGGGTTCTAACACCTTCCCTTTTCATAATCTACCCCCCGAACTCAAGAAATAATCTCAAAGGTCTTTCCTATGCTTTTTCACCTTTCCTTTTAGATAAAAGAAAAGTCGGTGGCGACTCTTGCTAATCGCAACATTTGCGATAAAACACAAAACACCCAAGTCAGTTCTCCCACCACACCACACATGAGGTCCCATTTTTATAGATAGCTCACACCCCACGAGGATTCACACAAAAAGTCATCATTAGTTTGGGCCTTTTGGACTCCCCATGAAAATGTGGAACCCCAAAATAACAGCCATGTGGCACAACAACCAGCCACGTGCCCATTCTTAAAAGACAAACATGTCCCCGTCTTCCACACGAAATGTCGTACTCAAGCACGACGAAGACGTCTCGCATGACGAAATGCTCGACACCATGGCTAATACATGCATACGAGCATATTCACCATGTTCCACCTCACAAGGACAAAATAACGCTCGACATCGTAGAGACACCTTGAGGACGGGCACATCGAAAAGGAGTAAGGGAAAGGTCCCTGAAGCCTATATGTTCCTGATGGGTGCCAGACGAACAACTGACCTAGTTAGCCTCACAATCACGTGTTCATGAGATCCCCGACACAGTTAAATAGGTTGTCCCCGACAAGGGCGAAAAACTCATTTCGGTCAGAGGGTTATGATCTCCCTTCTCAAGCAAATTCTCCCCGACCATAAGGCTGAACTTAAGTCATCTCCCTTTCACCTAAGAACAATAGCTTGGGGGGCTTCTGATCTGGTCTGAGCTAGCACTTGCCCCACCATTGGGGAGGCCCAGTCCAGTTCCTATATCAAAGGCCCAAAGTTGCAGCCCAACATAATGACCGTCAGGCATTTCCCCACGTGTCCGTTAAGAAGATGTTTCCCACATGTCCAAACTGTCATCATACTTCCCTCCGGGAATAACGGGACCAGTACCCACTTTATCGGGACAATTGACCAGGGAGAGGGCCACGTGCTGGACCCCATACACACGTAAACCCTGGCAGTCTTCCTTGTTGGGCCTCCTCATAGCCCATCATTGAAGACCTTGGCCCAATGCTGAGGGCTATAAATACCCTCTCATTTGAGAGGGTCAGGTATTGAATCATTCTATCTCACTGAATCATACTTTCTTGCATCATTCTGAACCTTACTTTGACATCAGACTGTCTTGCAGGTACCCCCCATCTCATCTACAACAACCATCCAACTTGAAGCTCATGGGCTTTGACAATCTATTCTGGCTAGGTACGACCAGTTATGAATTGGAGGGGTTGAAGGGAGTGAAAGGAAATTAAGTTGTTATTCAAATGAATCTAAAAAAGCCTTCTGGTTGGATTGCTGCTGCCAGGTTGGAGACGTTGGCAGGAAAGCTTCAGGCTGCTAGACAGTTGATACAAAAAGGGTGTGAAGAATGTCCCAAGAAGAAAATGAATCTTGATAATTGAAGGTATTTGATGTTAGACGTGGTTGATCGATTGGTAGATTTTGGATTTGAAGATGATATAAGAGATTTCTTTGATCACTTCAAAGCTTAACGACAAACTCTCTTGTTTTCTGCTACTATGCTAACAAAAATTCAAAAATTTGCTAGAATTGCTTTGGTGAAATCATTTATTATCAATATGGGGTGTGCGAGGGTAGAAAATCATGATGTAATTCAAGAGGTAGAGTATGTTAAAAAAGAGGCAAACATAGTTTACCTCCTGGTGTGTCTTCATAAAACGCCACCTCCCGTTCTAATTTTTTGCGAGAACAAGGTTGACGTCGATGACATTCATGAGTGTCTTCTCTTGCAAGGAGTTGAACTTGTGGCTATTCATGGAGGCAAGGATTAGGAAGAGAGAGAATATTCCATTTCATCATTCAAGGCTGGAAAGAAAGTTGTCTTGGTTGCAACTGATGTTGCATCTAAAGGTTTGGATTTTCCTGATATTCAACATGTCATCAACTATGATATGCCGACTGAAATGGAAAATTACATCCATTGGATTTGATGTACTGGACGATATGGTAGAACGAGTATAATGACAAAGTTTATTAACAAGAACCAAAATGAGACAACATTGCTTGATTTGAAACACCTATTGTAAGAAGCAAAACAAAGGATCCCATCAGTTTTAGGCGAGCTGAATGATCCAATGGAAGACACAAATGCAATAGAAAAGGCACCTGATAATTTTATGTTACAAAAGGCTTACAACATACTTAGTTTCAAGGATTTGGAACTTGAAATCCCAAAGCTATTCCTTGGAGGAATGAGTCTTGAAGATGTGAAAAACATAAGAAGGGGGGGTTGAATTGAAAAACTTGGATCAAAAATAGCTTAATGACACAATATTTTTATCTTGGTTTGTTTGATCTCAAATTACTCCAGTCCACCCGTCAAGGTGATTTCGCCTCTCTCCAACGAGGCCTTAATCCACTAATCTCAAAAGATTACAACAGCTACTTTAACAACTGTTAAAGTCTTCTTGAGTACAACCACAAACCGATTAATCTCAAGGAAATCTTTTACAAATAATTGAACAAGAATGTGTTGTTGTTTTCTAACAAAACAGTTTATCACAACTGTGATAATTACACAGGTTAAGCTTATAGTATATAATAAATTTGCTAGAGCTTGAATATGCATCTGCAAATTGATGTGTGCGTACGTACGTGCTTCTTTTGCAAGCAGGCTTGTTTATATAGGCAAGCAAGAGAAGTTGTCCATAAAGCAAGTTTAATGTTAATAACACACTTTCCTTTTGTAGAAGATCTTGTATGAAGAAAGCCGTTGGCATTTAATTCTGTCTTGAATAATCAGTAACGCTTTAGAGTCTTCTTTGCTTTAACTGCTGATGACGCTTCAGAGTGTTAATGACTTGGTTGATATGTCTTTGTTTAGAGTCAGAGTTTACTTGTTTAAGCGCAGATTCTGGTCATCAAACTTCAGTGTAAAAATTGTTTTGCTTCAGCGTGTAATACTTTAGCTTATCTTCTGATGCTGATCCCATCAGAACTTCTGCATACATAAAACATATTTTTAAGGTGCATATTTGTTCTTTGTATATATTCTTTGTATTTATTTATTCTTTGTATTTGTTATCATCAAAACTCTAATCAAGGGTTGTAGAATCAAACAATGTTCTAACAATCTCCCCCTTTTTGATGATGACAAAAACCATATTTTTCAATTAAAAAAAGAATAAAAAGTATAGAATTAAGAAGAAAAAAAAACCCCCCCTGAGTTGATTATTTCCCTTAAGTTCTTTGAGTCCTTGAGCATCAGAATTTGACTACGTCTTTCATCAGAGTTTTGTACCTGTTCAAGCTTTTCAGAAGAAAGAAGTTAAGTAGTTCAGAATGTTTGAGACTTCTGTCTTAGTAATCCGTTATTGAAAATATCTTATTCTTTCTCCCCCTTTTTGTCAGTTATCAAAAAGGCTATATAATCAGAGCTAAAAAGGATTTATATTAAAAATAAGAAGCAATGATAAGAAGTTCAGAACAGCAACAATGTAGAACAAATATTACAGATAAATAGATTTTAAAAACAAAGGAAAATCTAAGAGGGAGGAGGAAGGCGCGTGAACAAAGCTTCCAACAAGCCCTTGATCTGGGTGTTAGTTTCCTCTTGTTTGCTTAACATGCTCTTGATTTCCTTGATTGTATCATCCTGTTTATCCAACCTTTCCTGAATAACAATATCCGCTCTCTTCAGTTCTTCCAGAGTTTTCCTTTCATAGGAGGGGGCTGGAGAATCTTCAGTAGCTGGATGCTTCTCAAAGCATTCTGCAACATGGTCATTTTGAACCAATTCCTCTATAGAAATCATCTCATCTGGAGAAGCAGTTAGAGTGAGACCTTCTGACTCTGGTTGAACATTGTCTGATGAACGATGTTCTGACCAGGGAGTATTGTCCAGAGGGAGAATCTCTTCCTTGAGAAGTTGGCTCAAAACTTGGTCTCCGAATACCTTTAGCAGATTACTGAAATTCTGTTGAACTTGTCCGTAGCACTGTTCTTGCATCTTATGAGTTTCAGAACTTATCCATTTTCTGAAACTTGTCCAAAGATAATCTGAGGCAACATGATTGGTCATCTCAAGACTAGCTTGCTTCAGGGAGGTTATCCATTTCTGCATTTCTGTTTCAAACATCAATAAACTAGTACTAACATCTGGTGTGGGTTCAGATGGTTTTGGTTTTGGAATGGCAGTTTTATGAGTTATGGAAGCTAGGCGTTCAAAAATAGTTAGGTCAATGACATGTTTAGCGTTGTCATCTGGATTGCTTTTTTGTGAGGGAGTGGGAGAGTCTGGTATAATTATTGGACTGGTTGGGGAATTTGGTGGAGTTGATTCTAGTGAAGAGGGAATTTGGGGAATGTCCAGAATGGTGAGGGGCATACGGATGGCCAGAGGTTCAGTGATTCCTGGAATGGGAATTGTATTTGAATCTGAAGTAGGTTCTTCAGATTGGTTGGATGTAAGATGGTGAGGTTCTGTTTCACAGGATTCAGAAGGTTGGATCTCAGAAGTTTGAACTTCTGGTTGTGATTGTTCAGGTTGTGGAGATGGTGGATGAATCTTTGGTTGAGGAGATGGAGGTAGTGGTATTTCTGGTTGAGGAGAGAGGGCAATATCTGGTTGTGGAGCTTCTGTGGTGGTTTCGGAGATTGGATTTTTTGGGATTAGAGGGTTTGGATTTTCTGGTGTGGGAGCAAAAATATTTTGGTCAAAAGATTCAATGTCTGACAGAACTTTTACAAGTTCTGGTTGAGTTGTTTCAGTATTTGGATTGATAGGAAGGGAGTGAGTTTCTCTAAGACTTAGAGTTTCTGAGGGGTCAAACCCTATGTCAAAATCATCAAACGTTTATGGGGTAGGAATTTCTGATTGGGTAGGTAAGGGTCCTGGTGTTGATAAAGATATTGATTCTAAAACATTAACAGAAGAAGGATTACCTTTCTTTTTAGAAGATTTTGGAGTCCGCTGGGATGATCCTTCTACTGCTGCCTTTCTTTTCTTGCTCTTCTTCAACACAACTTCTGGAGCCGCCTGTTGCAAGTCCTGAATATTTAACCCTGGTGCAGTGCCATCTTCCTTGCATGCATCCAAATATCTGACGATAATCTAAGGCTTGGAATCAATTTCTGAGACCATAGGGAAATCATCCAGAGGGATTCTTCTGGAAGTAATGGTTGCAAAGGATGTAACATTGGGTTCCTTTCTGATGTTCTCAATAATTTTCATCTTTTTCAGATTCTTTGCATTCAAAGGCTTCCCAACAGTTGCCTCTAGAAAGCTGATTTCTTGTGCTTCTGTTAGATGCTCTATCAGCCTATTCTCTGTCAGAATATCTGATATTAGCCTTCCAAGGGGTATCCAGTCCCTTTTGGTACGCTCATCTTCTCTAGTCTCCTTAACACTGATCCTCAGATGATTGAATAGCAAGTGAGCCAGATTCACCTTAGTCTTCTGGGAGATAAAGTAGATCGGAAACTGCTGATCAATGTTTATGTAGTCAGGAGAGCTGGTTGGCTTCCTGTGGTTGATGCATCCCAGAATTATCTTAGCCCATATTCTGTGATGATCCTTCAGATCCCTTATCTTGCTGGAGGGAAGACCCAGAGTGAAAATTTCTCTTGCAATTGAAGCAACATCAGCACATCTTTCAGCCATGTCTATACACCTTACGCCACCACCACTGTAACCTATCAGTCTTGCAATTAGGTCTTTAGTAATTACTATCTTCTTCCCCATTACATACGAAGCGACTTGATGGTTGGAGGATGAAGCATGAATCCAGAATTCCTTCACAAGATTGGAAACGTTGGACCTAGAAGACAGTCAAAATACTTGTTCCATCCTTGAGCTTTTACCTCTTCAGAAAGATTGAATCCATTTTCTTGAAGACTTTCAAAATCCACGATTAGTTCTGAAAGCACTTCTAGGTTGTCAATGGACGCGAGGAAAGTTCTGAACGGTTCTTAATATTGTTCCATAGATTCTGTTCTCTGAGTACTGGTATTTGGGATGCTTGAGGAAGCCATGTTCACACAGGAAATTTGAGAAGAAATTGAAAGGGTTTTGAAAGTACAAGCAGAAAACAGTTAGAATAGATTGTGAGAGTAAAAGTGAAAGAGTGTAAAGAGTGAAACTTGTGTTTAAATAGATTTTTGAAAACATAAACTGCAAGAGAGAGAAATAATTAGTAATGATTATAAGCATTAATGACAACTGATTTTAGGGGATTCAAAAAGATATTGGAACGGTTATCCATGACATGTGTCTCAATGCACCCAATCAACGCTTTTGAACTTTCAGAAAAGTGAACGTGTGTTCAGCCTCAGAAGGTAGCTGATGAATGGATGACAACTGTTTGCTTGCGCGAACAGAACACATCTATCCTTGAAATGAAATGCTCAGATCTTCATGGATAGATTCTGATGCAATCTGTACTTCTAAAATTCTGAAGGCAGATTGATCAGCAGTTCACCGAAAATAACCAAAATTATGAAGATTAAGATATGTAAATAAAACAGTTTATTCTGGGCAAAGCTTCATGCTGAGATGTTTCAGAATGAAGTTAAACCTATCTTTAGAAAGAGGTTTTGTAAATACATCAGCCCATTGATGGTTTGTGTCAATGAATTTTAAATTAAGGATCCCTTTCTGAATGTAGTCCCTAATAAAATGATGTTTTATTTCTATATGCTTAGCCCTAGAATGCAAAATAGGATTTTTACTGAGACAAATAGCATAAGTATTGTCACAGAGGATAGGAATGTTACTCTCAAATATATTGAAGTCCTCAAGTTGACTTTTGATCCAGAGCATTTGCGTGCTACATCCAGCTGCTGCTATGTATTCATCTTCTGTTGTTGATAGAGCTATTGTGGATTGTCTTTTGCTGGACCATGAGATCAAATTTTCTCCCAGAAACTGGCAGCTTCCAGAAGTGCTTTTACGTTCTACTCTATCTCCAGCAAAAATCAGCATCACAGTATCCTACTAAGCTGTAATCATTTAATTTTCTATAATACAAACCCAGATTAGCAGTACCTTTTAGATACTTGAAAATTCGCTTAACTGCTGTTAAGTGAGATTCTCTAGGATCTGATTGGAATCTAGCACAAATGCAAACACTGAATAGAATGTCAGGCCTTGAAGCCGTCAGATACAGAAGAGAACCAATCATACCTCTGTAGACCTTCTGTTCTACCTTTTTGCTTACCTCTTCTTTTTCCAGAATGCACGTGGGATGCATTGGAATCCTTGAGGGCTTACATTCTGAGAGATCAAATTTCTTCAGAAGTTCTTTGACATATTTGCTCTGATGAATGTAAGTTCCTTCCGGGGTTTGATTTATTTGAATGCCCATAAAGAATTTTAGTTCCCCCATTAGGCTCATCTCAAATTCTGCCTGCATACATTTAGCAAACTCTCTTCCCAGAGAGGGTTTAGTGGATCCAAATATGATGTCATCAAAGTAAATTTGACACACTAATATGTCATTCTTAATTGTCTTACAGAACAAGGTTGTGTCCACTTTCCCTCTGGTGAATTCCTTTTCTAACAGGAAGTTACTTAGTCTTTCATACCAAGCTCTGGGAGCTTGTTTCAGACCATAGAGTGACTTCTTTAGTTTGAAAACATATTCTGGATTTTTGGAACTTTCAAAACCAGGGGGTTGGTGAACATATACCTCTTCTTCTATATAGCCATTTAAGAATGCACTTTTGACATCCATCTGATACAGAGTGATGCCTTTATTAACAACAAAAGATATTAAAAGTCTGATAGATTCTAACCTGGCGACTAGAGCAAAGGTTTCTGTATAGTCTATCCCCTCTTGTTGACTATAACCTTGTGCTACCAGTCGTGCTTTGTTTCTGATGACTTCACCTTGTTCGTTCAGTTTGTTTCTGAACACCCATTTTGTACCAATGATGTTGAATCCTTTTGGTTTGGGAACCAGATCCCATACGCCATTTCTTGTGAATTGATTTATCTCCTCTTGCATTGCCCGAATCCAGTCATTGTCCAGAAGTGCTTCATCAATTGTTGTTGGTTCAATTAGAGAAACCAGTCCCATGAGGGATTCTTCAGAGTTTCTGAAGGTAGATCTTGTTCTGATTGGATCTTCCTTCCTTCCTAAAATTGTTTCTTCTGGGTGATCAATGCTGCTTCTGGATGGTCTTTTCGGGAGTTGATCAACAGAAGGTGCTGGATTGCTTGTAGTGACTCTTTCTGATGTTGAGGGAGTGTCTCTATTGAGAGCCTCTGATGAGTTGTCTTCAGTACCTGTGAGTTCAACTTCCATACCTGCAAGGAATTTATTCTGCTTTGACTTTTGAGAGTCAAGCTTATCATCAAACCGAACAATGATTGATTCTTCAATAATATGTGTTTCTGTATTGTATACTCTGTACCCTCTTGAGCGTTCAGAGTATCCTAACATAATACACTTTTGTGCTTTAGAGTCAAACTTGTTCAAATAATTTTTTGTATTCAAAATAAAGCATGTACATCCAAATGGGTGAAAATAAGAAATGTTGGGCTTTCTGTTCTTCCACAATTCATATGGAGTCTTTTCCAGAATTGGTCTTATGGAGATTCTATTCTGAATATAACACGCTATGTTTATTGCCGCTGCCCAAAAGATCTTAGCAACGTTAGTCTCGTTGATCATGGTTCTGGCCATTTCTTGCAATGTTCTGTTCTTTCGTTCTACAACTCCATTTTGCTGGGGAGTTCTAGGACAAGAGAAATCATGCAGAATGCCTTTTTCATTAAAGAATATTTCAAAAAATTTATTTTCGAATTCTCCACCATGATCACTTTTGACTTTGACGATTCTAAGATCCTTTTCATTCTGAACTTGGTTGCAGAAGGTAACAAATACAGAGTGTGACTCGTCCTTGTGTCTTAAGAACTTTACCCATGTCCATCTGCTATAGTCATCTACGATTACTAACCCATACTTCTTGCCACTGACTGAAGCAGTTTTTACTGGTCCAAATAAGTCAATATGCAGAAGTTCAAATGGCTTAGAGGTGGAAACAACATTTTTGGATTTGAAAGCAGGTTTTGCAAACTTGCCTTTCTGACATGCTTCACACAGAGCATCTGAATTGAACTTCAGGTTAGGAATTCCTCTGACCAGATTGAGTTTGTTAATCTGAGATATTCTTCTCATACTAACATGCCCCAATCTTCTGTGCCAAATCCATTGCTCGTGGTTAACAGACATTAGACATTTTACATTCTGACTTTTCAGTTCAGAAAGTTTGATTTTATAAATGTTGTTTTTCCTCTTTCCATTAAATAGGATAGTCCCATCTTTCTGACTAACAACTTTGCATGAATTTTGATTGAGGATTATATCATAACCGTTATCACTTAATTGACTTATGGATAACAGGTTATGCATTAATCCATCAACTAATAAAACATTACTTATAGAGGGAAGATTTCCATTACCTACTGTTCCAGAGCCAATGATCTTTCCTCTCTGATTGCCTCCAAAGCCCACGCGGCCTCCAGGCTTAAGTTCCAGGCTTTGGAACATATGCCTTCTTCCCGTCATGTGTCGTGAGCAGCCAGAGTCCAGGTACCATGATTGGTGTCTTTGCTTTGCTGCTAAAGATATCTGCCACATGTATTATTTTATCCTTAGGTACCCATATTTTCTTGGGTCCTAATTTGTTAGTTTTACCAAAATTCTGATTGAATTTTGGTTTGACAGAATAATCACTACTTGTGTATTTTATGTCGTGTGTGTGCCCATATATAAAGTGTGAATCAAGTGGAATGCGTTTTATAACTAAGTCCATGTCATTTTTTGGTGTAGGTACCTTACCTTGATATCATATCCCTTTTCTGCCATTTCTACTATCTCCATAGATCATTGAAGCCATCTTGCTTCTGTCTATGTTTTTAGCTAGAAACTTCTGAAAGTTGTGATCATACTCTTTGATGATCTCACAGTATTGCTGGGAGTTTCAGGGATTGTGTCCTTCTGAGAGTTTTGCAACTGGTTTTCTAATTTTGAAATTTTTTCTTTTAACTCAAAATTCTCCAATCCGAGACTCTCAGTCTTATCAGAGTCAGAAGCAAGATTCCTTTTCAGGTTTCTAAATTTGACTCTGATCTGCTGATACCTTTCCAGAATTTTATTAAGGCTTTCAGCAAGTTCAACCTTAGTAAAGTTTATAGTAAATTCAGGGAATACCTCTTCAGTGTCTGATTCTGAGTCTGAACCAGAAGCTTCACTGTCTTCAGATACGTTTGCCATGAGAGCTATGTTTGCTTTTTCATCATCTGATTCTGAGTCAGCTTCAGATGTGTCAGAATCATCCCATGTAGCCATGAGGCTTTTCTTCTTTTCCTTGATAAACTTCTTTTTGGGCTTTTCCTTCTGAAGCTTTGGGCAGTCACTTTTGTAGTGCCCTTGCTCGTTACATTCATAGCAGATGATGTCTTTGTTGTTTGGCTTTCTGTATCCTGAAGAGCCTTCAGATCTTCTATGTCCAGAGGAGAATTCTGACCTTCTGTATCTGGAGGAAGATTCATTCTGATTTTCTGATCTTCTGGGATTCTTGAACTTTCTTTGCCTCTGCTTCCACAGTTGATTCACCCTTCTGGAGAGGAGAGACAATTCATCTTCTTCTGATGAGGATCCATCAGAGATTTCGTCAACAACCTGCAAATATTTGGAGTCAGATTTTCTGTTAGATTTTAAAGCTAATGACTTACCTTGATTTTGAGGTTCGTCTTCTTCTAGCTCTATCTCGTGACTTCTGAGGGAGCTGACAAGTTCCTCCAGATAGATTTTGTTGAGGTCTTTGGCTAGCTTAAGCGCTGTGACCATTGGCCTCCACTGTTTTGGCAAGCTTCTGATGATCTTCTTAACGTGATCAGCAGTAGAATACCCTTTGTCAAGAACTTTTAGACCAGCAACAAGAATTTGGAATATTGAAAACATAGTTTCTATTGATTCACTATCTTCCATCTTGAATGCCTCATACTTCTGAATGAGCGCAAGGGCTTTGGTTTCTTTGACTTGAATGTTGCCTTCATACGTCATTCTTAGAGAATCAAACATATTTTTGGTAGTTTCTCTGTTTGATATTTTCTCATATTCTGAATATGAGATGTCGCTGAGAAGAATTGTTCTGGCCTTGTGATGATTTCTGAATTCACGCTTTTGCTTATCAGACATCATTTTCCTGTCAATCTTTTGACCACGTCCATCCACTGGGTGCGTGTATCCATCAGTCACCATGTCCCACATATCAGCATCATGGACCAGAAAGAAACTCTCAATTCTGTCTTTCCAGTAGTCAAAGTTCTCTCCATCAAAGATTGGAGGTTTGCCACTGAATCTGTCCCTTTCTTCATTGTTGTCATTGCTGATGTTTTGACTTGGTCCTGCCATTGTGTTTTTCTGACGCTGGATCTTGTACTAACACGGTTAAGTGTTTAAGCTCAGAACCAGGCGCTCTGATGCCAATTGAAGATGTGAAAAACACAAGAAGGGGGGGGGGGTTGAATTGAAAAACTTGGATAAAAAACAGCTTAATGACACAATATTTTTATCCTGGTCCGTTTGATCTCAAACTACTCCAGTCCACCCGTCAAGGTGATTTCTCCTCTCTCCAACGAGGTCTTAATCCACTAATCTCAAAAGATTACAACAGCTACTTTAACAACTGTTAAAGTCTTCTTGAGTACAACCACAAACCGGTTAATCTCAAGGAAATATTTTACAAATGATTGAACAAGAATGTGTTGTTGTTTTCTAACAAAACAATTTATCACAACTGTGATAATTACACAGGTTAAGCTTATAGTATAGAATAAATTTGCTAGAGCTTGAATATGCGTGATTTGAAATTCTCTGCAAATTGATGTGTGCGTACGTATGTGCTTCTTTTGCAAGCAGACTTGTTTATATAGGCAAGCAAGAGACGTTGTCCATAAAGCAAGTTTAATGTTAATAACACACTTTCCTTTTGTAGAAGATCTTGTCTGAAGAAAGCCGTTGGTATTTAATTCTGTCTTGAATAATCAGTAACGCTTCAAAGTCTTCTTTGCTTTAACTGCTGATGACGCTTCAAAGTGTTGATGACTTGGTTGATATGTATTTGTGTTTACCATTGTTTTTGGTAAACAACCGCTGGTCTCCAAAAAAGGTAAGTTTTTGGTTTACTTGCGGGATCGACCAAACTAATCCCAGAACATATGCTAATCTTTATGTAAAAATGAGTGAGAAGGAAGAACGCACGTTCGACCCAGGGGAGAGATGTTTAAGATTGTTGAACAGTAAATGAAAGCATAGAATGCAAGTAAAAGAAGTAAAAGAAGTAAAAGGTAACTTTGCAAGATAATGGTAAAGTAAAGTAAAAAGACTTTTATTAAGTAAAAAAGGTGTTTCTAACGTACATTGCTCTGCTTTTTATCCTTTCTCACGCAGTAGTTACTTGGATAATATTTGAGAGATTTTGTACTATAAGTTGAACACACCCAAAAATTACACAAACTTCTTAATTTATACTAAAAATAGGTAACCGTCGAGGGGACATTCTGTGCTAGGATGAAGACAAGTGTCTTCTGCGTGCCTCTCGATCCATGGCCTTTTGCCACGTTTCCTTCCCTTAGACGCTGATGAAAACCACCTTTCCCTCCAATAATTCAAATTTCAAAATGGTCTTCGTCCCATGTGCCAAGACGCGAACACTTCCCTTCAGTCGAACAACCTGCATCTGTCTCGGTCGAATGAACCTTTGGTCGAAGCTTCTTATTATATCTTGGATCATTTTCCTTAACTTATCTCATGCGTCGAATTACACCTCCTGGTGTAGTTCATTCCCAGTTGTTTGGTCAAAGAGACCAAATATAGCAAGTGTCGAATTTGGGAGCCAACAAATTGCCCCCAAAGAATGTCTATTTCGACGCCCAAAGAAATATCCATTCTTTGAACTTCCCATTCGACACCTGTCTTACCAGTTGTCCACCAGGCTTTGACGTGTACTTTTCGCCTTCCAACAACTGCTGTATTTGATAAAACCATCATTACTTCTTTCCAAAATGTCTCTTCAAAACTGTCGTTACCACGCTTGCCATGATGGCCTCATTCCTATAATCTAGGCAAGCATGTCCCAACGTTTCCCAACGCCTGCACAGTAATCGTTTCCTGCCTTGCCACGTGCCCCACTACCTGCAAAACATTAAATGCTTTTGACGAGACATTTCCCACTTCTGAAGGCTATAAATACTTCCAAACTTCTCTATTTAGAACTTTTATCATCCTCAACTTTTCCAAACCCCTTGCATTTTCACAACACTGTATTGTCACCTTCGCTCTTTCTCTTAAGTCTTTAACAATGGCCTTTCTCTCTAATGCCCCAAACAATCTGCAACCAAAGAATGCTAATGATGTTCAGAAACCACCAGAGATTTTTTCTATCAACCCTCCTTCTTCCTCGACTAACAGGTACATTGTTGAACCTATGGGAGAAGGGCGAGAAGCCTATGATTCTCAACTCCTTATTCCCGTCAAATATGGCGGAAAGATGTATGCTATGTCCGGCCCATTATCTTCATGTGTCGAAAATCCCTTACAAAACCGTGCCTTTTTCCCTACACATCCAAGGCTTAAACCCATAGGTTGTGCCAAAAAACCTAGGGCAGATGCTGAAGATGCTACACCGGCTAACCAGTAACATCCTCAAACTACTGATGATATCAACCTCCAGTTCATGAATAAAGGGAATCGCATCTTTCGATCAAGCCCTAACCTTTCTTCTGAATACTCCGACTGGTTGAATAAAATGGAGAGGGTGCAAGCTTCTATCTGGAAGGAGATGGGCATCTATGACTTAGTGATGTTGTCGAAGACAGGGTTACCTTATTGCCCCCTTATGCTGGTATCCTCATTGTACTTTTGGGACAGTGCACATTTCACCTTTCATCTTCCTTGTGGGATGGTGACCCCTACCTTGTTCGACATAGCCGCCATTACTGGTCTTTGACCCACTGGTGACTATTTCGACCCTGAAGACTTGTCTAAGGATCCCATTGGGTTTGCTGCTACCAAACCCACTTATACCACCTTCATAAACCACTTTCATGACAAGGCTTCAAATACTGTGTCAGAGGTGGAGCACATAGCCTTCTTGGCCATGTGGCTGTCTCGATTCGTTTTCTGCACTAAATCACTGCAGGTGACGAAAAAGATGCTGACGCTTGCAACACAGCTCCATCACAAATACCCTTTTTGCTTGGCCGAATTGATTCTGGCCAACTTATATGAGTCCATCAGTAATGGTGTGACTCAACTCAAGGTTCTAGGGGACAAAGGAAGTTTGCTGTTATCTGGTCCCTTCTGGTTTCTGCAACTGTGGCTTAACGCCACCTTCGAATCCTTCCTCCCTCAAAAGAACAAGATCAATGAAGAAGCTCCTAAAATTTTAAACAGGAGAGTCGAAGGCACCAGGTTAGCATTGCTAACCCCTACTGATGAAGGCCAACAGTTTCAAAAAGCCTTTACAAGCTTCGTAATGATGTTCGCGGAGCGAAAAAGCTTTGATTCGACTATGGCTCCTTTTACCAGTCGAAAAGTTGGCCCGAAATGGTTTACTAGACCATATCCTTCAGAAGAAGATGACGTGGTTGATGAGTTCGTGAGCATGTAGGAAGCGTTTCTCCGCCCCAGGATCATGCCTTTAAGATTTAAGAGCTCGAAGAACCAATTGAGCTTAATTTCTTATCAACCCAATCTTGTCTCTCGACAGTTTGGCATTGCTCAATCGCTTCCTTCGCCTATATACCCTCGAGAGAAACTGCTACTCTTTTATAATACAGATTACTCAGAGGATGCCGCTACCAAGCATATTGGTAGGTATTCTGGTCAAACTACATTGACCCTGTTCAACTTTAACCTTCATTTTCTGAACTCTACCACTTCTGAGACGTGGTGGAGACATTATTATGAGGAAGAGTTCTTCGACGAGAAGGACTTCGCCCACCATCTGCGTGAGGCATTCAAGCTGGTTCTCGAAAGAGTCAAAAAAGGTATTCCTTTTTCCATCCCTTCGTTTTAGATTTGTTTTTCCAACTCCTAACTAACCATAGCTGTTTTGCCTTTCGTTTAGCTGTCAAGCGGGTTGCTTCGAAGAAAACCGCTGAGAGTACAAAAGGGGGAGACTCTGCTATCAATCCCTCTCCTAAGATACTTACCTTTCCTTTTTTACCCTTAGTTTTTTCTGACGTAGTTATTGATCTTCTCGACTTGGTTTTCTATATGCTTAGAAATCAACCCCAAAAAAGCGGAAGGTTCAAGAGATACAAATCTCTAGCGATGAGGAAGAGGAGTCTCCACTTGTTCCTTTGCAGAGACGAAGATTGAAAAAACTTACTCCTGTTGTCGAAACCCGTCCAAAAATCAGGATTAAAACTACGGCGGGGAGGCTACCTCCTGTCATTATCAATGAACCCACTGAACAAGAGGTAATCTCCAGATTAAACAATCCTAGTGAAAGTGACAATTCTAGTCCTGGTGCTGAAATCCCAGTACAGGTATCCACTTCGACTGCTTGTTATGTACTTCTCACTCTCTCTTACTTTGTGACGCTTTTAAAAGCAATAAATTCTTTCTATTTTCCAGGACACTGCTGGCACTTCGACACGAAATCCTACTCATGTCGAGGACTCTACCACTTGCTTGAATAGTGACGGGATTCCTACCTACATACCCTCTTCAGGAAAAGACTCCTTCGTGAGTTCGGCTGATGAAGTGAATCAGACTTCTGAACCCCCGCATGAAACCATAGAAGAAGCTGATGAAGAAGAGGCTGAAGGAAATCAAGAGGAGGTTAGGATTCCTATGGTCGAAGTTGAGGTCGAAGTTGAGGCAGAGAGGGAACATGGGGAGATCCCAGAAGCTGAGGGTGAAGAAGCTCTTGCTGAAGGAAACCAAAATCCTCCAGGTACTGAGGCAATTCCTACTCAAGTACCTAAAGTGGTTATTACAGCCAACGCAAGCATCCCTTCGACGGGGTCCTGAACCAAAGAGGATTTGGCTTTACTGAAGCAACAAGATCCGTTAGGTTATCTGACTGCAATCTTGGAGGGTCGAGAGAGCTCCTCTGATCGTAGCGCCTCGACTGCATCTGGCAGATCTACCTCGACTTCCCCACTCGACGAAGCTCTTCAAAAGGTTAAAGCACAAATCTTTAAAAGAGATTTGGTGTTAACTTTAGAGGGGGAACCAGCAACGCCTTCCTATCTGAAGACTATCTTGAAAGCTGTCGATCTTCTTGTTGCCCCTCTAGATGTAGCCAGTGTAATCCTGGATTTACTTTCTATTGTCGAGCAAGTATCAGCAGACTTCAATCGTCAAAGACTCATTAATCGTGATATTGAGGAAGCCAATGGCCAAGTGGATGCTGCCTGGCATGCTGCCACTGAATCCACTTCTAGAGTAAAGGACTTGTCGAAGGCCCAGGAGGCTAGGCAAAAGGAAGTTGAAGAGATTGATCAAGACAGTGTTCAGTTGAGAGCACAGATTGCAGAGTTGGAAGCAAAACTCGCTGCCAACGACAAAAAGAAAGAGGAGCTTCTTGCTGTGAACACTAAGTTAGAAAGCCAAGAAGAATTGGTTGAAGGGTTAAGACATGTCGATCGAGCTCAATCTCTGGATGTTAAGCTCGAAACTCTTCACCAATCAAAAGCTCTCTGTGATCGAAGGCTAGAATTGCAACGGATCAAGTACCTCCAGATTAAAGCTAATCTTCCCTTCTGAATCTTGTTCCTCTTTATTAAGTAATCACTTTCTGTAACAATTTCAAAGCCATTTTGGCCTCTTTAATGAAAATCATTTAAGTTTCCATTTTGGCATTCTTTATAATTAGTGATTATATTATTTATTTTTATCTCTTGAAGCATAGGTCTATCCGCTTTCAAGTATTTACCATTTACCTTCAAGAGTCTTCGATCTCCGCTTAACTCTTCGATCTCATAGGCTCCACCTGAGAAAGCCTGCACAATCTTAAAAGGACCTTCCCACTTAGGGGACCATTTTCCCAAGCTTCGGTCCTTTCGATCCATTGGGAGTACTACTTTCCAAACTAGATCTTCAGGCTGAAACGTCTTGGATTTTACCCTTCGATTGTAGGATTTCTCGACTCACTTCTTTTGTAGTCTCAAAAGATCTAAAGCTTTCAACCTTTCTTCGTCTAAGTCTACTAGCTCATCCAACATCATGTTCCAATAGACTTCGGAAGGGATCTCGTGATGTATTTGAATCCTTGTCGCTTGCAAGTGGATTTCCACTGGTAACACTGCATCATGACCATAGGTTAGGCGAAATGGTGTTGTCCCTGTAGCTTCTTTGGGACACGTTCGACATGCCCACAGGACTTGATTTAGTGTTTTGTGCCAATTTCTGGGTTTCTTTCCCACATGTTTCTTTATTAAACTGATCACCACTTTGTTTGCTGCTTCGACCTGACCATTAGCTTGTGCATAATAAGGCGTAGACGTTAATAGCTTAACCCACACTTCTGCAATGAAATCTTGCATTTTTCGACCAGTGAAGACTGATCCTTGGTCTGTAGTTATTGTCTCAGGGATCCCAAACCTATATATGATGTGCTTTTGAATGAATTCAATGACATTCTCCTGGTCTACATTGATTAAAGGAATCGCTTCGATCCATTTAGTAAAATAATCAATCCCCACCAATATATACTTCTGACCTTTAGAAGATGCTGGTCGAATTTCTCCAATGAGATCCAAAGCCCATCCTCTAAAAGGCCAAGGTTTCACAATCGAGTGAAGTTCATTTGCTGGCACATGTTGAATGCTTGTATGTTTTTGGCATTCTTGGCATCCTTTGGCAAACTCAACACAATCTTTTAGCATAGTGGGCCAATATAAGCCTTGTCGAAACAATAACCATTTCATTTTTTGGCCTACTTGGTGTGCTCCACATGCCCCAACGTGTGTGGTAGAAAGGGCCACATATTCCTCTGTTTCACTTAAGCATTTCAAGAGTACACCTTCTGGCGTTTTCTTAAATAGTTCGTTTCCCATCAACACATAACTCAGTGCTCTGTACTTTATCTTTTGTTCTGTCGAAGCTGCTGGATTTTGTAAATAATCCACTACAGGCTTTCTCCAATCCTGCTCTGTTAGATTGTCTATGAACGATATTTCAAAATTCTCCTGATCAATATACCCCAACTTTGTGGTCTTTAAGTCTGATGGAAATAATTTGGTGGCAGTTACTCTCCCCCTAACTTCGACTTCCTGTTTCAGCCTCTCTTTCGAAACTTTATACCCAGAAGCAATTTGTGCCAAATCATTGGCTGCTTGATTTTCTAATCTGGGTACGTGTCGAATGTTAATTGCCTCAAAATTTTTCAACAACCGTCTGGCTATTACGAAATACATAATAAGGTTTTCTTTTATGCATTTATATTCTTTCGTAATTTGTTTTAGGACTAACTCCGAATCTCCCATTATTTCGACTCGAGTTGCCCCCAATTCCAACAAAATTTCAAGGCCTATAATTAATGCTTCATATTCAGCCTCATTATTCGAACAATCTCCATCTATTTTGTACTTAAATGTTGTTGGGATTTTATTTGGAGAAATAATAAGGACTCCGACTCCGACTCCATCTTTGTAACGAGATCCATCGAAGTAGAGTTTCCATGGTTCGATCTCCAAATAATTTAGTGATCTTTCTTGTACAGAGTGGTCGACTATAAAGTCTGCAACCACTTGGCCCTTTATAGCCTTAAGAGGCATGAAAGTTAATGAATATTCAGTCAATGCAAGTGCCCACTTGCCAACTCTACTATGCAGAATGGGTTTTGACAACATATACTTAAAAACGTCAAAATGAGACGAGACATAAATATTAACTGGCTTTATATATTGCTTAAGTTTTGTACATGAAAAATATAGACATAAACACAGTTTTTCAACTTCGTTATATCTAGTTTTTGCATCATTTAAAACTCTACTGAGGTAGTATATGGGCCTTTCGACACCATGTTCGTCCTCCTGAGCAAGCATGCTCCCTAAAGTCTTATCGGACACAGCTATGTACATCCTCATACTTCTACTTCGACAAGGAGGCACCGGAATAGGTGGTTTAGTGAGGTACTCTTTGATTTTGTCGAAGGCCTCTTGATGTTCTTCCTTCCATTCAAATCCTCCTTTGTTGAGTCAAAGTAATGGCGAAAAGGCTTGCGTTTTCCCACTAAGGTTGGATATAAATCTCCTTAGGAAATTTATTTTCCCAAGTAGGGATTGCAATTCCTTTTTGTTAGTTGGCGCTTTGGCTTGCAAGATAGCTTTGGTCTTGTTTTGATTTATCTCGATACCTTTCTTGTGGACCACAAAACCTAAGAAATCTCCTGCTCTTACACCAAAAGCACATTTCAGAGGATTCATCTTCAAGCCATAACGTCTCATCCTCTCAAAGGATTGTCGAAAATGATCCATATGAGCCTTCCCTGAAACAGATTTGACAACAATATCATCAATATAAATTTGCATGAAAGTGTCAATAAAGTCATGGAAGATCGAATTCATGGCTCTTTGATACGTTGCCCCTGCATTTTTTAGGCCAAAAGGCATCACTACCCATTCATAGGTGCCTAAAGCCCCAGGGCAACGAAAGGCCGTCTTCGACACATCTTCTTCAGCAATGAAGATTTGATTGTATCCAGAATAGCCATCCAGCATACTCATGTATTCGAAACCAGCGGCAGAATCCACAAGCATTTCCGCCACTGGCATTGGATATTCGTCTTTGGGGGTCGCAGCATTGAGATCTCTGAAATCAATGCACACCCTCAAGGTACCATTTTTCTTTATAACAGGTACAATATTTACAATCCATTCGACATACCTGGTTGTTCTAATGAACTTGCACTTCAGCAGCCTTTCGACTTCCGTTTTGATTTTTGATAAAATCTCTGGTGCAAACCGTCTTGGAGTCTGCTTAACGGGTTTCTTTCCAGGCTTAATTGGTAACTGCAGCTCGACCAATCCTCTGTCAAGACCAGGCATCTCGTCATAGTCCCACGTGAAGCAATCCTTGAACTCTTTCAATAATTTAATCATTTCGACCTTGAGTTCCGGATCCATCTTTGCGCTTATGTATGTGGGCCTGTTCACAAGACCTTCGCCTAGATTTACCTCTTCTAGAGGATCTTGTGCCAACATTCTGACATTATGCGCCAGCGGGTCCTTTTCGAAACCAAGAGGTTCGTCGTCATAGATGGCGTCTAACCTCTGGTCTATAAAGTCTTTCGTTCCCAAGTCGGGAGGCTCAGGATCGAAATCTTTCCCAGGTCCTATCTTCGACATAACTTGTTCATTAGCCTTGGAAGCCACATATTTAACTTCAGCCTCTAAAGCCGTTATCATTCTGTTTTCGGCCACATAGGCCGAAATCTTTTGGAGAGTTGATGACTCAGTCATCATCAAATTCGCTACCCCAGCCTGTTGGCCGTATATCACTGATTCCTCCAAAGTCTATGTTGGATAAATCTTCTCTATCCCACTGGAAACCATAATCGGAGTGCAGGTATAGAGAGCAGAACGCATTTGGAGTTGGAGTCAAATCAAACTCTGGTGGGTTACAAGGCCCTATGTGAGCCAAATTCCTGTCGAAATCGTTCTTTCCGACACTATTTATTTCACCCAGGTAGTAACTCTGGTCTGCTTCAATGTTCTCCACAATGCCATCTGGGCGCCACATTATGACCCTTTGGTGCATCGAAGATGGCACTGCTCCAATGCCATGTATCCACTCTCGACCAAGGAGTAGATTGTAGTTGGGTTTTGCTGAAATAACCATGAACATGGTGGGTCGAAGGATTGAGCCCACTTTGAGGTCGAGTTGAATGACACCCATTATGGTGCCAACTCCCCCTTCATAGTTGGATAAGACCATGTTGTGTGGCTTTATGTCGGCATCTCCTTTTCCTAACTTTTCCAGCATAAATTGCGGTATGATATTAATGGTTGCCCCACAATCGACCAGAATTTTGTTTATGGTTACTTCCCCAACTTTAGCTCTAATGAACAGTGGTTTCAGATGGCTCTTCATTGCCTCTGTTGGGGGTTCAAAGAATGTGTTTTGTTCTTCCACGCATCCATTGTTCATTATATAATAACATACTGGCTTATGTCTAGCCAGTTCCTGTTCAACCATTAGGTCAGTCTCTTCGACTTCGACCTCTCGGTTATATTCTTTGGGCAGCACAAATATGACATTCACCATGATGTCCAAACTGTCACTAGAGTCGGAGTCATCATCATTCGACCCACACTCTTCTGCCCATGGCATAGGATTTCTCTCCAGAGGTTTCCTTTGTCTTTTCTGCACATTGGTGCTAACTTCTGGATGAGGCCCAGCTGCCTCTTTCTCAGCTTTTCGCCGTCTTTGAAACCTCCTCCATTGTGAATGAGACATAGGATTCTTTCCTTTATAGTTGCTCGACACATGGGTCATTTTGTTCGATGCAGAGGCATGGTATTCCTTTCTGTAATCTAGAGAGGAACCTCTTGGTACGTCGAATGTCTGCCATCTTTCTTCATTTGGCCGTTTTCTTCCCATGGTATTCATCCAGGTATCAGTAGGCACATTAGTTGGAGGCCTAAAAGTTGGTGGCCTCCTTTCTTGAGTCATGGGTCTTTGTTGATGTCCCCTTCTTGGGTCAAATCGAATTTCTGGACCCATTCTTTGTTAAGCATTGGTACCCTATTTTGCTTTTACAGTCCGCATCACCTGTATGTGTTCAGCGGCCTTTTTATCAAAAATAGAGCTACACCTAGGGCATAGCATAACCTCTGATTTCTTCTTTTGACATCTATGCAAAAAATCTGCTAAATTTTCATCCTCCTTTGGGAATGCAGTTTTGTTTACCTCCTCTTGTCGAAGGGTTTCCTATGAAACTCTGGCTTCAGAGACTTCGACCACATTAACCTGCAAGTTGCTTTTGGCAGTCAGGTTCATCTTCTGCATTTTGGTCTCCAAGGCTTCTGTCGAACCCTTTGCAGCATCCAAATAAGAACCTGTGATGGTTCTTCTGCTGGAGCTTTCAGCAACTCCTTTGATTAGTTTCAGGCCAACAACAGCCTTTTCTTTTGACGCTTGGTCAACTTCTTTTTTCGAATCCAGGCCTTCAGTGGCCTTTCTCACCCATTCGATTGTTTTCCTGGAGATGTTCCCAGTGAAACTTCCGAAGATGGGTTTTGTGATGAAATCTTCAGACACTTCTACCATATGAATGCCAACTGGTTCGACGTAATGAGCTTCTGCTTGTAGTGGGTTTGTGTCGATTTTCATTGCTGGTTTATGAGCAAATTTCAGCCTTCCTTCATTCAGTGCATGTTGAACGAGATCCCTAAAAAGGAAACATTGTGAGGTTTTATGTCCTAAAAAATTATGATATTTACAAAAACCTCTTTTCTTTCTCTGTTCTAAAGGAGGAAATTTGGCCCCTGGGGGCACTATCATCTGTCCATCTTTAACTAATAGATCAAATATTTCGTCACACTTGGATATGTCAAAACTATAAGTTTTCTTAGGAAATTTATCACTGTTTTTCTCAAGTTTTACATGATTTTTTCCATTTGATGGCACCAACAACTTACAAGCATATGGTGGTCCATTTTTTAATTCAGCTAGATCAATTTCGCCTTCTTCGATATCTACAGGATCGTTGCATGTCTCTGGATCGTCATCATCCATTTCGACATAAGCTACCCTTTCTCGTCGAAAAGTTTTAGCAGTTTTGGCCTTTTCAGCCTTAAGGCGTTATACTTGTCGAACCCTATCAGCAAGTTGGGCCATATCTCTTAGGTATTGTGTATCCAACTTTTTCCTAATCGAATAATCCAGGCCACCTGCTGCTATTTCAACTAATTCATGCTCAGGTACTTGGGTAAAGCATATGGCTTTGAGTAGTCAAAATCCATTTAGATATTCATCAATTGGCTCTGTGAACCTTCTTTTTACCGTAGCCAATTCTTTTAGACTTATCTTGGTTTGACCCATATAAAATTGTTCATGGAACAATCTTTCTAATTGGTTCCAGTTGTGGATCGAATTGGCTGGGAGGGTAGTGAACCAAGTAAAAGCATTTTTAGTTAAGGAACTTGGGAAGTATTTGATTCTAAGGTTTTCATTGTTTGCTATTTCTCCCGCCTCTATCAAATACCTAGCCACATGTTCGACAGTCGACTCTGTCGTATCCCCCGAAAATTTAGTGAATTTTGGGACTTTTCCCCTAGGTGGTAAGTCTGTTTGCAGAATATATTCTGACAATGGGGAGGTAAAGTTTGGTCTATGGAAACCAACATTCATCCCGTTTTGAAGCATGATTCTCTCGATCATAGCGGTTAAATTATTATCCGCCCCATAGTTCTGGTGTCGAACTTGTTGTATTAATTCGTCAGCATTTTGGTTTCTATTAGCCAGAATAACGCCCTGATCGATTTCTCGATGGTTTCGAGGTATCTCTAATCTTGGTTGTTCTACTTCGACCCTTGGAACTTGGGGGTTTGGATTAACGGTCAAATCTTCTTCCATGATTACTCCTTGATTTAATCTTATTGGTACCCTCTGGGGCTGTCGAACAACTTGGGGAAGTTGAGCAACTTGAGGCACCCCAAAGAATTCAGCCACGCGCGTTATCTGCGCTGTCATCTGTTGATTCGACTGCGTGGCAGTCTGAATGAGGGGATTTAGTACTGTACTTAGAGTTTGTGCTAACATTTGTACCATTTCATGGTTACTTTCGTCCATTTGTTGCCTCAAAATTGCTGTCGAAGCGTTTGTGAGACTTGGTATCATATGAGATGGCCCTCCTAAAAATTGGTTTCTACTGGCTCCAGATCCCTGTAATGGTGATGTGGCATTTACCAAAGGTTCTGAGAAAGTAGACGCAACATTCATAAGGCTAGCCATTTCAGTAGTTGGCATGCCATATGGCTGTTCTCGACCCATCCAGGTTGTCGAAAAGCCTGGGGGTACAGTTGATCGAGACCCTAGGTTCATCCTTGGTGGGGGTGTTCCTAAAGGACCTCTTGGACCCATATACATAAGTAAGGGTCTAGTTTGATTCATGGTTAACGCTGGTATGGATCCGACAGAAGTTGGGATATTCCCTTCGACAACAGTAGTAATTGTTGTTCTTGTGATCGGTGGAGGTATTTCTCCATGGTTTGGCTCATCAGCCATACTACTCTCTTCGCTTTCTTTCCTAACAGTATATTTGTTGGTCATTCTACCACTTCGTAATAACATGCAATGTTATAACTGTACAGGAAAAAAACACAATAACATAGACAATTAGCAACGTCCCACCGGGTGTGCCAATTTGTTTACCATTGTTTTTGGTAAACAACCGTTGGTCTCCAAAAAAGGTAAGTTTTGGGTTTACTTGCGGGATCGACCAAACTAATCTCAGAACATATGCCAATCTTTATGTAAAAATGAGTGAGAAGGAAGAACGCACGTTCGACCCAGGGGAGAGATGTTTAAGATTGTTGAACAGTAAATGAAAGCATAGAATGCAAGTAAAAGAAGTAAAAGAAGTAAAAGGTAACTTTGCAAGATAATGGTAAAGTAAAGTAAAAAGACTTTTATTAAGTAAAAAAGGTGTTTCTAACGTACATTGCTCTGCTTTTTATCCTTTCTCACGCAGTAGTTACTTGGATAATATTTGAGAGATTTTGTACTATAAGTTGAACACACCCAAAAATTACACAAACTTCTTAATTTATACTAAAAATAGGTAACCGTCGAGGGGACATTCTGTGCTAGGATGAAGACAAGTGTCTTCTGCATGCCTCTCGACCCATGGCCTTTTGCCATGTTTCCTTCCCTTAGACGCTGATGAAAACCACCTTTCCCTCCAATAATTCAAATTTCAAAATGGTCTTCGTCCCATGTGCCAAGGCGCGAACACTTCCCTTCAGTCGGACAACCTGCATCTGTCTCGGTCGAATGAACCTTTGGTCGAAGCTTCTTATTATATCTTGGATCCTTTTCCTTAACTTATCCCATGCGTCGAATTACACCTCCTGGTGTAGTTCATTCCCAGTTGTTTGGTCAAAGAGACCAAATATAGCAAGTGTCGAATTTGGGAGCCAACACTTTGTTCAGAGTCAGAGTTTACTTGTTTAAGCGCAGATTCTGGTCATCAAACTTCAGCGTAAAAACTGATTTGCTTCAGCGTGTAATACTTTAGCTTAACTTCTGATGATGATCCCATCAGAACTTCTGCATACATAAAACATATTTTTAAGGTGCATACTTTTTCTTTGTATATATTCTTTGTATTTATTTATTCTTTGTATTTGTTATCATCAAAACTCTAATCAAGGGTTGTAGAATCAAACTATGTTCTAACAATCTCCCCCTTTTTGATGATGACAAAAACCAGATTTTTCAATTAAAAAAAAAGAATAAAAAGTATAGAATTAAGAAGAAAAAAAAAACTCCCCCTGAGTTGATTATTTCCCTTAAGTTCTTTGAGTCCTTGAGCATCAGAATTTGACTACGTCTTTCATCAGAGTTTTGTACCTGTTCAAGCTTTTCAGAAGAAAGATGTTAAGTAGTTTAGAATGTTTGAGACTTCTGTCTCAGTAATCCGTTATTGAAAATATCTTATTCTTTCTCCCCCTTTTTGTCAGTTATCAAAAAGGCTATATAATCAGAGCTAAAAAGGATTTATATTAAAAATAAGAAGCAATGATAAGAAGTTCAGAACAGCAGCAATGTAGAACAAATATTACAGATAAACAGATTTTAAAAACAAAGGAAAATCTAAGAGGGAGGAGGAAGGCACGGGAACAAAGCTTCCAACAAGCCCTTGATCTGGGTGTTGGTTTCCTCTTGTTTGCTTAACATGCTCTTGATTTCCTTGATTGTATCATCCCATTTATCCAACCTTTCCTGAATAACAATATCCACTCTCTTCAGTTCTTCCAGAGTTTTCCTTTCATAGGAGGGGGCTGGAGAATCTTCAGTAGCTGGATGTTTCTCAGAGCATTCTGCAACATGGTCATTTTGAACCAATTCCTCTGCAGAAATCATCTCATCTGGAGCAGCAGTTAGAGTGAGACCTTCTGACTCTGGTTGAACATTGTCTGATGGACGATGTTCTGACCAGGGAGTATTGTCCAGAGGGAGAATCTCTTCCTTGAGCAGTTGGCTCAGAACTTGGTATTCGAATACCTTTAGCAGATTACTGAAATTCTGTTGAACTTGTCCGTAGCACTGTTCTTGCATCTTATGAGTTTCAGAACTTATCCATTTTCTGAAACTTGTCCAAAGATAATCTGAGGCAGCAGGATTGGTCATCTCAAGACTAGCTTGCTTCAGGGAGGTTATCCATTTCTGCATTTCTGTTTTAAACATCAATAAACTAGTACCAACATCTGGTGTGGGTTCAGATGGTGTTGGTTTTGGAATGGCAATTTTATGAGTTATGCAAGCTAGGCGTTCAAAAATAGTTAGGTCAATGACAAGTTTAGCGTTGTCATCTGGATTGCTTTTTGGCGAGGGAGTGGGAGAGTCTGATATAATTATTGGACTGGTTGGGGAATTTTGTGGAGTTGATTCTAGTGAAGAGGGAATTTGGGGAATGTCCAGAATGGTGAGGGGCATACGGATGGCCAGAGGTTCAGTGATTCCTGGAATGGGAATTGTATTTGAATCTGAAGTAGGTTCTTCAGATTGGTTGGATGTAAGATGGTGAGGTTCTGTTTCACAGGATTCAGAAGGTTGGATCTCAGAAGTTTGAACTTCTGGTTGTGATTGTTCAGGTTCTGGAGATGGTGGATGAATGTCTGGTTGAGGAGATGGAGGTAGTGGTATTTCTGGTTGAGGAGAGAGGGAAATATCTGGTTGTGGAGCTTCTGTGGTGGTTTCGGAGATTGGATTTTCTGGGATTAGAGGGTTTGGATTTTCTGGTGTGGGAGCAGAAATATTTTGGTCAAAAGATTCAATGTCTGACAGAACTTTTGCAAGTTCTGGTTGAGTTGTTTCAGTATTTGGATTGATAGGAAGGGAGTGAGTTTCTCTAAGACTTAGAGTTTCTGAGGGGTCAAACCCAATGTCAAAATCATCAAACGTTTGTGGGGTAGGAATTTCTGATTGGGTAGGTAGGGGTCCAGATGTTGATAAAGATATTGATTCTAAAACATTAATAGAAGAAGGATAACCTTTCTTTTTAGCAGCTTTTGGAGTCCGCTGGGATGATCCTTCTGCTGCTGCCTTTCTTTTCTTGTTCTTCTTCAACACAACTTCTGGAGCCGCTTGTTGCAAGTCCTGAATATTTAACCCTGGTGCAGTGCCATCTGCCTTGCATGCATCCAAATATATGACGATAATCCCAGGCTTGGAATCAATTTCTGAGAACATAGGGAAATCATCCAGAGGGATTCTTCTGGAAGTAATCGTTGCAAAGGATGTAACATTGGGTTCCTTTCTGATGTTCTCAATAATTTTCATCTTTTTCAGATTCTTTGCATTCAAAGGCTTCCCAGCAGTTGCCTCTAGAGAGCTGATTTCTTGTGCTTCTGTTAGATGCTCTATCAGCCTATTCTCTGTCAGAATATCTGATATTAGCCTTCCAAGGGGTATCCAGTCCCTTTTGGTACGCTCATCTTCTCTAGTCTCCTTAACACTGGTCCTCAGATGATTGAATAGCAAGTGAGCCAGATTCACCTTAGTCTTCTGGGAGATAAAGTAGATCAGAAACTGTTGATCAATGTTTATGTAGTCAGAAGAGCTGGTTGGCTTCATGTGGTTGATGCATCCCAGAATTATCTTAGCTCATATTCTGTGATGATCCTTCAGATCCCTTATCTTGCTGGAGGGAAGACCCAGAGTAAAAATTTCTCTTGTAATTGAAGCAACATCAGCACATCTTTCATCCATGTCTATACACCTTACGCCACCACCACTGTAACCTATCAGTCTTGCAATTAGGTCTTTAGTAATTACTATCTTCTTCCCCATTACATACGAAGCGACTTGATGGTTGGAGGATGAAGCATGAATCCAAAATTCCTTCACAAGGATTGGAAACGTTGGACCTAGAAGACGATCAAAATACCTGTTCCATCCTTGAGCTTTTACCTCTTCAGAAAGATTGAATCCATTTTCTTGAAGACTTTTAAAATCCACGATTAGTTCTGAAAGCACTTCTAGGTTGTCAATGGGCGTGAGGAGAGTTCTGAATGGTTCTTCATATTGTTCCATAGATTATGTTCTCTGAGTACTGGTATTTGGGATGCTTGAGGAAGCCATGTTCACACAGGAAATTGGAGAAGAAATTGAAAGGGTTTTGAAAGTACAAGCAGAAAACAGTTAGAATAGATTGTGAGAGTAAAAGTGAAAGAGTGTAAATAGTCAAACTTGTGTTTAAATAGATTTTTTAAAACATAAACTGCAAGAGAGAGAAATAATTAGTAATGATTATAAGCATTAATGACAGTTGATTTTAGGGGATTCAGAAAGATATTTGAACGGTTACCGATGACATGTGTCTCAATGCACCCAATCAGCACTTTTGACCTTTCAGAAAAGTGAACGCGTGTTCAGCCTCAGAAGGTAGCTGATGAATGGATGACAACTGTTTGCTTGCGTGAACAACACACATCTATCCTTGAAATGAAATGCTCAGATCTTCATGGATAGATTCTGATGCAATCTGTACTTCTAAAATTTTGAAGGGAGCAGTTCACAGAAAATAACCAAAATTATGAAGATTAAGATATGTAAATAAAACAGTTAATTCTGGGCAAAGCTTCATGTTGAGATGTTTCAGAATGAAGTTAAACCTATCTTTAGAAAGAGGTTTTGTAAATACATCAGCCCATTGATGGTCTGTGTCAATGAATTTTAAATTAAGGATCCCTTTCTGAATGTAGTCCCTAATAAAATGATGTTTTATTTCTATATGCTTAGCCCTAGAATGCAAAATAGGATTTTTACTGAGACAAATAGCAGAAGTATTGTCAAAGAGGATAGGAATGTTACTCTCAAATATATTGAAGTCCTCAAGTTGACTTTTCATCCAGAGCATTTGCGTGCTACATCCAGCTGCTGCTATGTATTCATCTTCTGCTGTTGATAGAGCTATTGTGGATTGTCTTTTGCTGGACCATGAGATCAAATTTTCTCCCAGAAACTGGAAGCTTCCAGAAGTGCTTTTACGTTCTACTCTGTCTCCAGCAAAATCAGCATCACAGTATCCTACTAAGCTGTAATCATTTGATTTTCTATAAAACAAACCCAGATTAGAAGTACCTTTCAGATACTTGAAAATTCGCTTAACTGCTGTTAAGTGAGATTCTCTAGGATCTGATTGGAATCTAGCACAAATGCAAGCACTGAATAAAATGTCAGGCCTTGAAGTCGTCAGATACAGAAGAGAACCAATCATACCTCTGTAGACCTTCTGTTCTACCTTTTTGCTTACCTCTTCTTTTTCCAGAATGCACGTGGGATGCATTGGAATCCTTGAGGGCTTACATTCTGAGAGATCAAATTTTTTCAGAAGTTCTCTGACATATTTGCTCTGATGAATGTAAGTTCCTTCTGGGGTTTGATTTATTTGAATGCCCATAAAGAATTTTAGTTCCCCCATTAGGCTCATCTCAAATTCTGCCTGCATACATTTAACAAACTCTCTTCCCAGAGAGGGTTTAGTGGATCCAAATATGATGTCATCAACGTAAATTTGATACACTAATATGTCATTCTTAAATGTCTTACAGAACAAGGTTGTGTCCACTTTTCCTCTGGTGAATTCCTTTTCTAACAGGAAGTTACTTAGTCTTTCATACCAAGCTCTGGGAACTTGTTTCAGACCATAGAGTGACTTCTTTAGTTTGAAAACATATTCTGGATTTTTGGAACTTTCAAAACCAGGGGGTTGGTGCACATATACCTCTTCTTCTATATAGCCATTTAAGAATGCACCTTTGACATCCATCTGATACAGAGTGATGCCTTTATTAACATCAAAAGATATTAAAAGTCTGATAGATTCTAACCTGGCGACTGGAGCAAAGGTTTCTGTATAGTCTATCCCCTTTTGCTGACTATAACCTTATGCTACCAGTCGTGCTTTGTTTCTGATGACTTCACCTTGTTCGTTCAGTTTGTTTCTGAACACCCATTTTATACCAATGATGTTGAATCCTTTTGGTTTGGGAACCAGATCCCATATGTCATTTCTTGTGAATTAATTTAGCTCCTCTTGCATTGCCAGAATCCAGTCATTGTCCAGAAGTGCTTCATCAATTGTTGTTGGTTCAATCAGAGAAACCAGTCCCATGAGGGATTCTTCAGAGTTTCTGAAGGTAGATCTTGTTTTGATTGGATCTTCCTTTCTTCCTAAAATTGTTTCTTCTGGGTGATCAATGTTGCTTCTGGATGGTCTTTTCTGAAGTTGATCAACAGAAGGTGCTCGATTGCTTGTAGTGACTCTTTCTAATGTTGAGGGAGTGTCTCTATTGAGAGCCTCTGATGAGTTGTCTTTAGTACCTGTGAGTTCAACTTCCATACTTGCAAGGAATTCATTCTGCTTTGACTTTTGAGAGTCAAGCTTATCATCAAACCGAACATTGATTGATTCTTCAATAATATGTGTTTCTGTATTGTATACTCTGTATCCTCTTGAGCGTTCAGAGTATCCTAACATAATACACTTTTGTGCTTTAGAGTCAAACTTGTTCAAATAATTTTTTGTATTCAAAATAAAGCATGTACATCCAAATGGGTGAAAATAAGAAATGTTGGGCTTTCTGTTCTTCCACAATTCATATGGAGTCTTTTCCAGAATTGGTCTTATGGAGATTCTATTCTGAATATAACACGCTATGTTTATTGCCGCTGCCCAGAAGATCTTAGCAACGTTAGTCTCGTTGATCATGGTTCGTTTTATCTCAAACTACTCCAGTCCACCCGTCAAGGTGATTTTGCCTCTCTCCAACGAGGTCTTAATCCACTAATCTCAAAAGATTACAACAGCTACTTTAACAACTGTTAAAGTCTTCTTGAGTACAACCATAAACCGGTTAATCTCAAGGAAATATTTTACAAATAATTGAACAAGAATGTGTTGTTGTTTTCTAACAAAACAATTTATCACAACTGTGATAATTACACAGGTTAAGCTTATAGTATAGAATAAATTTGCTAGAGCTTGAATATGCGTGATTTGAAATTCTCTGCAAATTGATGTGTGCGTACGTACGTTCTTCTTTTGCAAGCAGACTTGTTTATATAGGCAAGCAAGAGACGTTGTCTATAAAGAAAGTTTAATGTTAATAACACACTTTCCTTTTGTAGAAGATCTTGTCTGAAGAAAGTCGTTGGCATTTAATTCTGTCTTGAATAATCAGTAACACTTCAGAGTCTTCTTTGCTTTAACTGTTGATGACGCTTCAGAGTGTTGATGACTTGGTTGATATGTATTTGTTCAGAGTCAGAGTTTACTTGTTTCAGCGCAGATTCTGGTCATCAAACTTCAGCGTAAAAACTGTTTTGCTTCAGCGTGTAATACTTTAGCTTATCTTCTAATGTTGATCCCATCAGAACTTCTGCATACATAAAACATATTTTTAAGGTGCATATTTGTTCTTTGTATATATTCTTTGTATTTGTTATCATCAAAACTCTAATCAAGGGTTTTAGAATCAAACTATGTTCTAACATGAGTCATGGATTCCGTATTTTGAATGCAACTGCAGAGAACCTTCCACCAGTGACTCAAGATAAATTTCTTGTTATGATCGTTCAGTTTAAGAAATGGGATTCAGGAGTAATTTTAGAACCTTGAGGACAAGGTTCAAGTGAACCCGACGAAAATGATAAGAGGTGCAATTAGATATTTTAATTAGTAATATAATTATTTTAGTTATTATTTTGAATGTTTGTTGAATTGGGCTTTTAGTAATGTTTGTGCCTTTAAGTTTATTATCCATTAGAAGTATTATATGTTGTAGTCTCATGGAGACATTAGGCATCAATAAATCAAATGAAATGAAAATTGTCTTTGATTTTTAATAGCTAATTTTCTTTTTCTTTTCTAATTTTAGGATTCTCTTAGTTTTGATAGGGTTCATGTTTTAGCTTCCTATCAATTGAATTTAAGCGGAAGTGAGATCTCTCAATGAGAGAACCAATTGATAGGAAGTTTTCCTATCAAACTATAAACTGTGTGAACTTTTGATGTTTTTGTTATTGGGAAGCAAACTGATTACGTTACTACGGTTCTTGTATTAGATATGTACCTTAACAAAACAACAACTCAGGAAGAACACATAGTGTTCGATGAAATATCCGAGCGAAGGTTAAATTCATGGAGGGCTCGAGGAGAAGCCAAATGAAGACTCTGAAAAGCTCCCCTTAGGGCAAACATCAAGGCTTCTTACATGAGATACAAGATGCCGATCAGGTGCTAACCAAGTAGAGAATAGAGAAGATGTGATGATTGCTATGAGCCATCCTTTCGGTAGGTTGATTTCCATATTGCTACGAAAGTCGCACGACAAGGAGTAAATAAAGTGGACATGTCTATGCAGCCGATCTCAAGCTAAATCGGCTCGAAACAAGAAGATGAGTAACTCGTATACATTATGTTAATTATTGGTTATCGTTTGTTAAGTCGGAATACACAGAAATTTTACAAAATAAACCCCATAGATATTGGCGATTGGGTGTAAGTCACCGCAGGGATTATATCGAAAGAGACCACCTCATTTGAAGATCTGTGAACGATGGAGATTTCGGTGTTCCTAACAACCTTCGAGGTTTAAGATGGAGGGTGTTGGTGCACAAAGTTAATAAATGAAGGAAAGGTAAAAGAGAATATATTTACTGCAATGACAACTATAAAACTTACAAAAGAATGATACAAATGATTGCTACTACTAGTCTATTTATACACAAAGTAAATTTCCATGCAGGCCATAATAAAAGCAAACTTAATGACTAAGTCAAAAGGTACAAACTAGGAAATGCTAAACTTAACAGCCACGCTAACAAAATCAGCTCCAAAACTCAAAAGCTAAGCATACTTCTGGGCGTAACCTCAGAAGCTTCTGCTTCAGATTAATAACCACTTCTGATTACATCAAATTACAACTTCTAACTAAGCAGTCTCAGAAGCTTACAACTTCTGGCTAACAACTTCAGAAGCTCAACTGCTTCTGAATAACAACAACTTCTGAATATAAATTACTTCCAACATCATTCCTTAATTCATATTCAGCTAACTGAAACTCTTCAACACCAATTTCATCCCTCAAATGGATAAAGTGTCCAGTCTTGACATCTTTCATCAGAAAATCTGCAAGTTGCTTCTGGTTTCTACGATGTGCAACTTCTAATACTTCATTTATAAGTGCATATTTCTCCTTGAGAACCCATCTTACGCTGATGTTTTTCTTCTCCTTCAGAAGCTCAGTTAACTCCCAAGTCTTATTTATTTTAATAGCATCAAGATCTTCTTTCATGGACTTCAGCCACACTTTCTTCTTGTGAGCTTCACATGTTGACAACGCAACCACCAGTTGCTTCTTGGAGCACTAAGAAATAGAACTTTCCAAGATAGAAACAAAAGTATCCAGAAGTATTTCTTCTGTCAACTTTGTCTCCATACAAATCAGAGTCTGAATAGCATATTAGTTATGCATTTGATTTAACATCATAAGGGAACAACACTTCATACCTCATAGTCTCTTCAGTATCTTGCAGCTTGTCAAACTATGCAAATCTCCTTGGTATTTTTCTGATTCGCTGTGGCATATGGACTTTTTCAGAATCTCCTGATTCTGAAACCATATCTCCATCTGGAATTTCTTTAGAAGATTGACTACCATCAGAAGCTTTATATTTGTTAACTTTTGGACCTCGTCCAGAACCACTACTTTCATAAATATCACCTTCACAGGTTGGATCTCCTTCAAAACCTCTGCCTTCAGAAGTTCAACCTTTAGAATCATGTCGTTCGTCAGAGGCTGGATTTCCTTCAGAAGCTCCTCCTTCAAAAGGTCCACCTTTAAGGACATAATTTCCACCAGAAACATGATAATCTTTAGAAGCTTGTCCTCCAGAACCTATGTCTTTAGAGTTTTCCCTTCTAGAAGCATGATCACCACCAGATTCTGGATCATCATCAAAATCTGGATCATAATCAAATTCACCATCTGACTCATCTTTAGAGTCTCCATAAGATTCTTCGTCTTCTGAATCTAGCTCTTCTTCAGAACTTTCAAGTTCTGACTCATCTTTAGTAGCAGAATCTTCTACAGATTCTGACTCATTTCCTGATTCTTCTTTAGACTCAGAATCACCTTTAGATTCTGACTTGTCTTCAGCTTCAGAGTTATCTTCTAACTCTGACTCATCTTCAGAAACCTCAAATTTGAAACCATCTTCAGAATCTTCAGCGTCATCTTCTGATTCTGACTCATATTCAAACACTCCTTCAGAGTCAGAATATTCAAAGTCATCTTCTTCTCCCTCAGAATCAGAAAATGACTATCTCACAGGTCCCTTATCAGATTCATAAGCAATTAATAGCACAAGTTCATCATCTGAATCTCCTCTGGCTATTTTTGCTTCTTCTTTGTTTGACCAACAATCTTTAGAAAAGTGGCCAAACCTATTACAACAGTAACATTGAACCAATTCTCTTGTCATACTTATCCATTCCCTTTTGATGTTTCTTCTCATCCAAATAGAAAACTTCTGACTTCTGGGACCTACCATGTTTTTTCATCTTCTGGTCCTTCTTGACAACAGAAGCTTTTAGAGCCCGCTTAACCTCCCTCTCATAAGTTCTTTCAATCAGGCACAACTCTTGTTCCTCTTGACCGCTTTGCAGCTCTTCTATTTTCATGGTGTCCAGATCCTTAGAATGTTCAATTGCTACATGAAATAACCGACCAAACATATCATCGAGATGAAATCAATGAAGTAGCTATCAAACGTTTTTTATCCCACAGGAAGGGAAAGGTAAACATCAAGTTAAAATGAGAAGGGTGAAATGACGATCAAATGACCGAGAGGTCGGGAAAAGGAGTCTGTTATGCAAGGGGAAGGTTTCAGCACCCCACACGCTCATAGTACTCTATGGTATCCACTCTTGTTCTTCTAATAAAAGGGTATGTTCAAATCTAAGCTTACGAGCTAAAAGAAAAATGCAAAGAGGGAATGCATGCAAAAGAAGAAAACACGGGGAAAAATGAAATATTTACAAAGCTCGTTCGGCTAAGCCCCATGACCAGATGCATACGTATCCTTTTTAAGGAATTAGAACGCCGTAGTTTGACTCACATGTTTTGGTTTGTTTTGTGTTTTTTAATGAACAATATTAATTTTGCCTTCTGCCGTAACTCAACATTTGGAGATTCACACGTCAGCACCAAAGTGAATTAACATGTTCTTTTTGAAAGAAAAGAAAAGGAGTTTGCATTGGTTGATATTTTTTACCTTGAAAAAGGATTTGAAAATTGTTAGATGTTTTACGCATTTTTTAAGAAAATAGTTTTTGTCTTAAGGGTACAAAAAGAAAGAAAAACATCTAAGGGTGACTGTCTAGTTCTATCTTTATTGTTATCATGCAATAATGATCCTAAGGTTGAGTTTAAAAGGGGAAATCTCTACCTATGTTAGCATGCGTGGGTACATATCCTAATGTCTAGATCGAAAGTTACCCTAATCGAGCGATCCTAAGAGAATACACAACGGTTCAAAGCCTAAGGGAACATGACATATACAAGGATAAAATGCAAACAAGCAATCAACAAGCGCAAGAGAGCACACAAGGGAAATCCCTATCTAAGTTAGCATACCTAAAACCTAATAGCGAAGATAACTATCTTATAGGGAACATGAAAAGATAAAAGTCGTTATCTCAATTCTAATTGAGTGACATCATCAATCATTACCAAAGGAAAACGATAAAGTCTTAAGGGAGAATGCAAAGATCAAATTCGTTATCTCAATTCTAATTGAGTGACATCATCTATCGTCAATCCATGAAAACAAACACAAACACGATTAGCAAACAATGGCACATAACACGGAATTACCCTAAGCGGGTCTTTAAATAAACCAGAGGGGTTCCTGACATGATCAGCGATGGAGACCCCTGCCATACATCTCTATCCTACTTCTTATGGCAATGAAAGTGATAAAGAATACGGTAAAGGTGCGAAAGGTAAAAGCAACAATAGCTACCAATCGAAGACAAGTTCTCCAATAAGCAGACAAAAGCAACAGAGAAGCAATGAATACCTTGAGCAAGCTTCACCAAGAAAAAAACAAAGTCAGAAACGGTATCCAACTAAGATGAATACAAATGCGTGTCATGAATGCACTGCATAAGCGGAACTTCCTGCACAAGGTATCACAAAGCATATCCAGACAACATATAATACAATGTGAACTAATATGAATTTCTCATGAAGATGAGAAATAAGGAGTGTCGCATCAGAAGCGAGCATAAGTCACATGTTTCGATCATGTAGCAATTGTTATGTTACATGATCGAAAGCGTCACAACGTACCTTGCACAATGAACAATCACATCAAAAATAACAAGGCAAACGGTATAAAAATCGTATGAAAATCAATCCGATAAACAACAAATAAAATGCAACAAGTAAGCATGTATAAAATGACACTCATAGTATTGAAATTCTACACTAATAAGTGAGAAAAAACAACACTATTGTTGTACCAAATATCATGCATTAACGGTATAAGTGACATTTTCTACAAAATAGGCGTCCGAAAAAATATGCTCAGAATGTAACGATATTTTCATGGTAACCTATAAGCGTACCCAAGAATCTAAATCTGTAATCGATTTTGTCGAAAACACAGTGGAAGCATAACTTCCGCGCATGTTCAGTTTGAAATGCGGTAAAAAATTGCTCGGAATCGAACGAAACTCACGAGGTAGCTTGAAAACAGGCCAACGGGGTTTCAGAAAAATAGGTACCATAATTTAATTCCAAGCGTAAGTGCTCCATTTAGGCCATTTTATAATGCAGGACAGAACTGCGGTAAAGTGGTCTAAACGGCCAGAATTTCGATTCGAAAGCGCGGAAATCCATTTTAAACGATATATAATTATGTGACACGCGTGTTTCGAACATTAACGATCAAGCTTTGAATGAGTTTTAGTTTGAAAATTTCTCAAAAAGAGTGGAAATACACAAATTACAAATATTGAGTTAATTTCTAAACTTGTGCATTTTTGCATTGAAAGTGTTTTTTTTGGAGCACATAATCATGGAATTTAACTTAACATAAGACTTGCGATGGTGTTCCATAAATGATCACGTAATTGACTCAAGTTTGGAAAATCCGGTTTATGGAGTAAAACAAGTTTTTCATCCGGATTGCAAATTCCAAATTCATACCAATTATGTAATCAAGAGCAAAGTCCTTTTTTTAGTTTTCAACAATTTAGCAAAGTGTCACAAAGTGTGGAAGAAAGTCATGTTATGTGAATTCACGAAGCAATTATGTGCAAAAGTATATATTTAAAGAGAGTTCGACACATAAAGATCCAATAAGAATTGATATTAAAGCACCTTCTCATATTAATTCAAGCATTGAATATAACCTCTAATGTCACCAAAAAGTCTCGACAAGTATTGGAATATGCATGTTATGCATCAAACTCAAACAATGTTCATGTTACAAGTTATGGAGTTAAAGTAAACTCATGGAATTTCAACATTAAGATTCACATGTTCAAGAGACAAGGTTATGTCAAGTTCACATTACAAATTCAATGCAACCTCTCCTTGAATTCAAGTAGCCACCAATTCACCATCTCTCTACATTTCTAGCCTATGCCACATCTCTTCATCATCACTATGTCAACACAACACCACTTCTACAACCTCAATCATATGCTTGAATAAAAAAGTTAACACTAAACATATTCACAAACACTTAGTGTGTACTTAAATTCTACATCAAGAATCTACAATACAACTCTCTAATCTATGTCCAATTCAATAATTATGATCAAAACATAAACTCTATTCAATTCAATTCCAATCAATTCAATAAGTTCAATTAACAATTCAACAATTAAGCTTCAATTATAAAAATCAGTGGAGATTATAAGAACTAACCTTTTGAAGACACTTGGATATTGGAGAAGATGAAGAGGAGGACCAACCAGAGAAGCTAACACGGAGGTCGGCAATGATCACATGATCGCGATCAGAGAAGGGAGCAAGTCGCTCTCGGTGACAGATGGTGACAGAGGGGTGCACCGCAGTTTGGCGGCTTGAGGCAGAGGAGTAGATCTCTGGTTTAACGGTAAGTGATGGAGGGAGGACGAGCAGAGTTCCAGTCTGTGGTGGTGCAACGTGGTTGTTATGGTGGTTCTTGATTTTGGAGGGAGAATGTGTAGTTTTTTAAAAGTAGTTTTTGGATTTTTTGATTTTAGAGGAAGAAGAGAGAGTTTAGGAGTAGAGAGAGAATGAAATTTGAAAAAAATGAGAGAGTCTCCCAAATGTGAGTGGAAATTTGATTTATAGTAGGTGTGTTGGGCCTTGAGTGTAATTGAATTGGGCTTTAGAATTTGACAGTGTCAGCTCAACACAAACATAAAATGCCATGTCATCAATCATACATAATCTTTTCTTGACCCCAACAGAAAAATGAAGATAAAAAAATTTGTGACGCATTGCTGAGAGAACAGGATCAATCGGATAAACGATGAGAAAATTATGAATTTTCAAAGTTTCACTAACACTGTCTCAGACAAAACTAATTTCCTGTTTAGGATTTTCAGTGCGTCACATGCGAAACGGACCAAAAACGGAAGCCTTCGGATTACCGTTTAGATTTGGAATCTAAAGAGAAACTGTAGTAGACACAATTTTATGAACTAATGCCTCTGGGCTCAGCGTGATACGATAAAAATCGTATTAGTTACGATTTTTACAATATCGAAAAACGTTATAACAAAAATCCGATTCAACACCATTATTCTTTTAATAACACAAATTTCCAGGGCCCTTCCTCAAAGAATAAATCTTTGATCGCAAAAGATGAAATGTAGACGGTATCAAGATGAAAATTTGGCAAAAAGAACGGGTCCCATATGATGAACAGGGAGTGAGTTATGGATTTTTTAGTGTCCAAAAACTGCACCTTCAGCACACTTTTCTTATATATTTTCCATCGTATATTTTCAAGAAACTCATGCATTCGGAGACCTTCCTCAAGGAATTGATTCCTGGTCTCAACATACGACTTGGAGAAGGCATCTAGGTGGACTTCCTGGAAGAAGAACCACCCTAGGGAGATAAACCAAATTTTTAAGTTACAAAGTTTTGAATATCCGTAAAATTACGGCTCATCACAGTATTTTCACCGTTTTTTCATTGTATCACTTTCAGAAGAATCGCGTATTCGAAAGCCTTCTTTAAAGAATTAGCTTTCGATCCGAACACGAGAGTTGGATAAGACAATAAGACGGTTTTAACGCCTCCAGAATCTCCCCAAAACAGTATTCCAATCAAAAGATACAAATTTTTTATTACTCGCGCGATGACGGACCAACAAATAAATTAAGTATACTGTCTTCAAAGAATTAAAATTTCAGGAGATTTTCTTCACACAATTAAATTTTGATCTGAACATGAGAAATGGTAAGAGAATCAATACAGTCTCAATGCTTGAGGAATCCACTGAAAATACCGAATCAGATGAAAGTTACGAATTTCCAAACACTCAATGCACATATAACCAGTCATGACGTCCAAACACCGCTTCAGAGAAACCAAATTATTTGAAGACTTTTTGCGCATAATTGGTTTCCAGCATGAACAAATGAAATAAAGAAAATACCGAGGAAGTTCCAATGCCTGAGGAATCAGCTCAAAACAGTACTCTGATGACAAGTTGCAAATTTCTAAGCTCAAACCAACAAAGACGGTGTTTCTGGTTCACGACGCCTCAAATTCACCGAAACACCTAATTCTTTCATAATTCAAAAATGCATTGAAATACACGAGAGCTTTGACATGCTGATAAAACGCCTTCATCCCATGAGTATAGATCCAATGACATGTATGCATGCATATGCTAACAAAGTAAAAACCAATTAGAGTTAAAAATAAAGAGAGTAAATTTTGGGGTACAACATTACAACAATGTAATCAAATTGAGGAGTAGGCGACCTCAATATCTTCTCAATGATTACTTGTTCGGAAAGGGTTTCTCCACAAGCCTTTATCTCTTTAGTGATCAAAATTACTCTAGATATGTACTCAGAAACCTTCTCGTTGTCCTTCATGTTGAGATTTTCATATTGCTTTCGTAGGGACTGAAGTTTCACCTTCTTCACTAATGCGTCACCACCGTAACACCTATTCAATGTGTCCCACGCAGCCTTTGTTGTCGTCGAATCAATAATTTTCTCAAATACGTTCTCATCCATACACTGATGGATGAAGAACAACGCCTTCTGATCTTTCTTCCTTGTATCTCTCTGCGTATTTCCCTGTTCTTTCGTTGCTTCTGTTGCAACTAGAACATAACCATTTTTAACAAGCTCAAGAACATCCTGAGCATTAAACATCACACGCATCTGAATTATCCAACGATTCCAGTTTTTTCCATTAAATACTAGAAGCTTGGTGCTTAGACTACCATTTCCGATCATCTTCAACCTTGTACAGAACACTCAGATCTCATAAAGAAAATGTTTCTCAATTCCACAGAATTAAAAAATATGATTTTGTTCAGATTTTGTTCAAGGTTCAACACGAATTCAAGAATCAAAATCAATCACACAACGCTCCACCGTTTCACTCGTGTTTCCCATGTTTGCCTGTGGATCTGAACCAGAGCTATAGATATCAATTGTTGGTGCACATGATTAATAAATAAAGGAAAGGAAAGAGAGAATATATTTACTGCAATGACGGCTATAAAACTTATAAAGAAATGATACAAATGATTGCTACTACTAGTCTATTTATACACAAAGTAAATTGTCACATATGCTCTAATAAAAGTAAACTTAATGACCAAGTTAAAAGGTGGAAATTAAGAAATACTAAACTTAACAGCTACGCTAACAAACTCAACTCCAGAACCCATAAGTTAAGCATACTTCTGGACGTAATCTCAGAAGCTTCTGTTTTTGATTAATAACCACTTCTGATTACATTAAACTATTGCTTCTAAATAAACAGTCTCAGAAGCTTACATCTACTGACTATCAATCTCAAAAACTCAACTGCTTCTAAATAACAACAACTTCTGAATATAAATTACTTTTAATAGAGAATGCCACTCAATTTTATCTAAATGAAGTTCTCCAGTTTCTAACATAGATAATTCAACTCTAGGTGGCACTTGACTATAACCCGTGGTCATGGCACAAGAACAAAGTATGGGGGTAAATCTTCTGACCGTATTGAGTTTAGTTTTTCATGAGATCTAAAAGTATTCAAAATATGAGAAGTATTATATTGTAATAGAGCGCTTGAGTGTTCGTGTGTTTGTTTTGTTGGTTGACTGGTAGAATTCTTGGGATAATTATGCATATTTCCTCCTCCATCATGTATTGCTACCAAGCTTGCGTTGATTTTCATAAATATTTTTGTAACGCACTGGCCTATAAATTACGAGTACAAGCAGGCCTGGTCGTGAGAAGATGAATGAGACAATTAGTTGTGATTATTCAAGTATTTATATTAGAACTAGTAACCATTCCATTTGCCTTTTAATTATGCGATGGTTCTACTGGGAATTGTCTCCAAGGCATTTAAGAGTGAGTTATGTTTGAATATTTCGTCTTTCATAAAACCGCTTAGCTACGGTAACAGGGGCTGTTACTAGACACGTGGTTTTAGTGAGTTTATGTGGCATCATACTAATAATTGTTAGAGCTACTAGTTGACTCAACTACTTGTGTAAGCCAAGGGAAAACTAGTTGCAAATCTTTACGAGATCCTTTGGCGGTCTACTTAATCACCACCAGTATTGGTAACTTCCTGTAGTAAGCCACCTAGTGATTAAACGCTCACGTTTGTACTGTATGCCAACTTACAATTCATGTCCCACCATAGTGGTAGTTTAAATATGATATAAGGAACTAAATTCAAAGAGCCCAATTTTTGAATTGCTTACGGTGAAATCCTAATTTCAAGGAAATGCCAATGTCTAACGTTTGTATTTGTGAATATTGAAGTTATCGAACCACTAAACTTGCAAGCGTGTATACTATAAATATTGAAGAAGCATAGAGGTGATAGATGTCATAAATATATAAACATGTATGGCATATTTTGATTTTACTAACAACGACGTTAAGTTGATTATAGTGCAGGGCTTTAAACGAAAGGGAAAGTAGCCAAGTTGTGGCTAGTATATGTCACCCAGCTCAAATGTCGAGTAGACAAAATTAGTTTTGGAAACATGCAGATATTAGGCAACACCATCGACAAAACCGTGAAGTCGGACATAACCTAGTTTATGTCTTAAGCAATCATTTTTATTAATGAGTAAAAGCGAGCAAATGACTCTGATGTTTGTAATTACTTTTAAGAGCTACTTAGAATTTACTTTAAGCAATGGATGACGTCCTTTTCTCCCGCGTGGGTGGGAGTTGTTATACTTTAATTTTTGTCTCTAAGATTTTTCATCATATCACTTTTATCAGTACATCAAGATCACACATTAGGGTTGGTTCTCTCTTTAAGTTTGCTCTTAAGAGATCACCAAGCATCTTGAAATGTGTATCTTGTACATGTGTTCTATTAACTAACATTAATATGTGTATATATGTTTCCTTGAATGTTTATATTGTAGGTGATCACAATTGCATTCATCTTACCATCTAACCTAGGATTTTGAGGGGTGGTTCTCAATCAAATGATGCTTCAATGGATTACAAGAGCTCAATCTTTAAGGTCATGTCTATGACATCAAAGATTTGTGGTTCAAGGAGCTTTCTCACTTTATTTAGGTCAAGATCTCCCCAAAGTTAGTGGAGACATTCATCAAGAAGATATGTTCATGTGTTTATTTCCATGTCTTCTTTAACAAATTTCAATGAGACTTAAGCTTAATCTTTGAGTATGTTTTGATACAACATTATTTCAAGGCCTTTTATGATTCATCATTCTTTATTTTGCCAAGAAATTTCAAAGAGATTCAAGATTGGCTCAACAAGTTTGACCTAATTGAGCAAATGCTTGATTCACTGATCACAAGTGCATAACTCTCTCAATTTTCAACATTTGAAGTTGTTTCTTTTTGCTATGAATTCTTATCATCATCAACAAAAACATCTCTTCACATGACAAGATCCAATTGTGCAAGAAAAATCATCAAAAGTTGAAAGGGGTTTCAAGTCATTTTGACACTCTCTGAGCTAGGGTTTATTGACTTCTAAGAACCATATCTTGCTCATTGTTTGAGATTTTAGATTGGTTACAAATCCATGATTCTCTTTAAAGGGTCTTTAACAAGCTGTCTTCAAAAATCTAAGACTAATTTTGAATGGAAGATCACTAATAGTTGAGAAAGATTATAACTCTTCTTGAAAGTCCTTTGAATTTTAAGGTTTGACTTCAAATGATCATAACTTGGTCAATTTTTATCTCCTTGAACCCATTCTTTTTCCACAATAATCTTTGGGATGTCTACTACAATTTGTTTTTATGTGCAAGACTTGAGGATGTCTGGAAAATGGTTGAAGATTTGAAAAAAATATTGGTCTTTTGTGAATTTCCCCAAATTTGTTCACCATCTTCCAAAGATCACAACTCTTTCAATTTTTATAATTTTTGAGTGATCTCAATTCAACACTTCAATTTGAGAGGTCTACTTCATGTCATCTTCAGATATCAAGATCAAATTTTGAATGAAAGATCATGTAATTTTGAAGAATATTACAGGTCATTTTGAAGTTCAACACTTAGAATTTTTCTAAGTACAAAACATCTGTGTGTTTTTCACCAACTCAATTGGACATAAATTTTTTCTCAAGCATCCAAATGATGTATTTCTTAGAACATTGTAAATATTGTGACCTCATCTTCCAAATGTTTCAAGAATTATGTCCTAAAGCCTCTTGAGTTGTTTGTACCATGGATTAAAAGTTGGCACCATGAAATTAATTTTATCAAAATAGTCCGATTGAAAATTAGTTAATGTGGCCTCTAATCACAAAATTGTTGCACGTTTTTATTTCTAATCATGCTTAACAATATTCCAGAAGTGATTAGCACCTTGAAACACAAGTTTTGACTGAGTTTTGAGTAAACATGAATCACACTTTTCATGCTTGCAACTTCACACGAATTCTCTCAAAATCTCATCATATCACACGCTTGAGCATTCCATTTTCTCAACTATAAATAGAGGATGATATCCCACTCATTTGAAAAACTTAAGAGAGCCAAATAACCTCTGTTGAACTCCCTTTATACCTCTCAATTCTGCAACTTCCAATTTGGTTTTAAAGCATCTTTCAATCCAATTTCCTTGCTAATTCTTCATCCTTGAACTTTCCTGAAGCTAAAAGAAGAAGAACCAAGCTTTGAGGTGTCCTAAATCGTGCTAGCCAAGTCCAATTTCAGAAAAAATTCACCTGACTTTGTTAAGGTAGTTTAAGGCACCAAATCTTCTAACTCAAATTATTGGAATGGTTTATGATTTTCACCGATGCTTGATATTAACTCAATTTTGGGAAATTAATGCATTTGATGCATCTGTTTCCGATTTCAAATTTTTTCAAAAACTCTCTGGTTTTTTTCAAATCGACTGAAATACAAGTTAAATAAATTATTTGCGAGGGTACAGTTCTTTTCATCTTGATGAGACGAATCGAATGGCACTGGTCTGAACCTCTAATTTTTCCGTTTGAGGAACTTGTAAATCGCGTGTTTTGGTTGACTTTGTCAACAATCTGAAGGTGGAAGACGATGACATGGACGTCTTCAATCAATCAGAGCCCCACACGTGGTTTATTTTATCTGTTTTTAAAATAAAAGATCTTGTGTGTTATTCACTAATGACCATGATATGCACAACGTGCTAGATCCCTTGGATTTGATTACTAACGCATTTTGACATTGATCCAATGGTGTATATCTTTTTGAATTTTTTTTATTTTTTTATTTTCTGATTTTTGATTTAATTGTTTTTAACTTCAAAAATTCATTAAAAAATCATTTCAACTTCTAAAATTCTGAAAAAAATTTCAAAAATACTTTTGATTTTTATCTTTCTGATTCTTATTTTTTCACAATTTTATTTTATATTTTTCACTTTATTTGAATTATTTTAATTGTTTTAAAACTACTTGATTTTTAAATTCTGGAAAAATATGGAAGGATCCAATGACCTCTTGACAAATATTGGTGACCTCATTTTATTTTTTTATTTCTGATTTTACTATTTTTTATAATTTTTAGTTTATTTTGCTTATTTCTTTGAATTTTAAAAAAAAATAGTTTCTGACTTTAAAAAATTCTGAAACTTTTTGTCAACACTTATTGACTCATGTTTGACCTCTAACTATTTTTTTTAGAATTTTTATTTGGTGTTTTAATATACTTTATATATTTTACCAATTATTTCCCTTTTATTAATCATTTAAATATTTTTTATTGAATATTATTTTATTATTTTTGTTTGGTCCTGATTTCGGTGTTATTTTGAGACAAGTTCCTCAACCTCATTGGATCTTGGGTGTTGATAGGTTGAAAAATCAAATCCATCAAAATGGATGAATGATGTTGATGATATTTGAAACCTTAATTTCATCTGATACATCCCCTCCCTCTTCATCCTATCCCCTTCTTACTTGTTCTACATGTGGTTGGAGAATGGTTTGCATATAATTTCTCTAACATGTGGTACATAGATTTCTGTTGACGGACCTCAAAATAGGTGTGACTTCTACATGAGTCTACTTACGATTGCTTAACATAACGCTAAATTTGTCCCAATTCTAAAATGATCATTTGTGGCCCAAACCCATGTTTGCAAGCCCAAGTATTTTTAATTTGAATCCTTTGATCCAATAACCTTAATATCCATTGTTAGGAAGCTTTGATCTTATCAATTCTCTAATAAACTTCATGAACTTTGGTCTAAGTGAATCATTTAAACATCGTTCATCATATATGTTTGCCTTAAGTACTTGAAATGAATGATATACTTGACAAAAAACAAATGAAACTTGTTATTGAGAAGTTTTGATTTTATCAATCTTCTAATGAGTTTTCAAATGCAAGTTTCAAGATGGTCATTCAACTAATCTCTAACTTCTAATTCGCTAACAATTGACTTTACTTTGAGATTTTAATTTATTCCCTTTATTTTATGCCTTTACTTTTATGCACCATTTACTTTAGCATTTACATTTCATGCTATTTTCATCTTTGCTCCCTTGAGCATTTATCTTTATGTCATTTTATCTTTGCTCACTTGAGCTTTCTTTTCTTTTTGAAGACACTTAATAACCAACATGAACATTAAAAAATTTAATGTTACTTGGATTATGTGGTTATTATCCTTGTCATTATGGAGTTGTGGACCTCTCGGACATAGAATCATAAACCTTGATACTTGGGACCTTCCGACTATGTTGTTATTTTATCTGAAGTTCTTGGAGTTAATCCAAGACATTGGGTTGATTTTCTTTGTGTGCAGGTTATTCTGATTATATGTTTTGTCTTTGATTGAGAATTCTTCTGTATACAGCTGTTATTCTGCCCAAATTTTGTGAAGACTTAATGCATCTGAAGCTTGGTGTTATTGAGAGGTTCAATATCTTTGCTTGCTTGGTTTCAATTCAAAGGATGATAATTCTACATTGAATTCTTTATGTCAAGTGTTGGATTCTTGTTGGTTAGATGGTTCTTTGAAGAATGAAAAAACATAAGAAAGGGGGGGGGGGGGGGGGGGGGTTGAATTGGGGTTTTTAAAACTTAAAATAAAAGACATGTTGGTTATCCTGATTCTTTTAAACTCAAACTAATTCAGTCCACCCGCCAAGGTGATTTCGCCTCTCTTAAAAGAGGTTTTAATCCACTAATCAAACTTGATTACACATATACAATGACAACTATCAAAGTCTACCTAAGTTTAAAGCTCAACCCGATTCTCTCAAGGTATTACAAAGTGATATATTTGAAATCGTATACAAATATGTTTTCTAACAAAAAATAGTATCACAAAAGTGATGTATTACACAATTGAAAAAAATGGATTGAAAGGTAGTGATATTTCTTGTTTTCAGTACGCAGCCAAAATCGTAAACAATTTCTTCTTCACGTCTTGTTTATATAGGCAATGCACGAGAAGTTCTTTTGGAATGTTGATAAATAACAGTTAATGAACTTTCCAAATATAGAGATTCTTGTCTTCTTTTCAGCCGTTACTATTGATTAGCCATGAATAAAATGTAACACTTCAGAACATGCTTGCTAAAGATCTCATCAGAAGATGAATGTTACCGTTAAGACTCCTTTACTTATTTTAAGAACTTTACGTATCAGAATAACTTAGTTCTTGTCCATAGCGTTTAGTGCACTCAGAAGTTGTAATTTCAGAACTTCTTTATAAGCGTGTTACACATATTTTCTTTCTACTTAAGATATGTAAAATTAGAGTTTTAACAACGATCTATCTCATCTTCCGTGCTTCTTACATCATAACTTATATGCAAAACAAAATACTTATTTAGGGAGCATAATTGTTCTTTGAATATTTGTTATAATCAAAACTCTTACAAGGATGTAGAACCAAACTATGTTCTAACAATATCCCCATTTTTGATGATGATAAAACTTGGATATTTTGATAGAATACTTAAAGAACATAAATCATTTAAAGTCCCCCCCTGAGTTGGATACTCAGATAAAGAAAAAATACTTCTCTGAAGATTGTTCTGATCAGAGTTTTGAGGAGAAGATTTTTTAATGCATCCACAATTATCCTCAACAGAGGTTGATTTTTAATAGATTTTTCTTGTTTGCTTTCAGAGGATAAAGATAGAAGTTATAATATTCAAAATGTTTGAGACTGAGTCTCGATACTGTTATATTCCAAATATCTTACGTTCTCCCCCTTTTTTGTCAAGAATCAAAAAGCAATAAAAAACTTAGACACTAAAATGCATTTTGTTTAAAAAAGTATTTAAGGAAATAAGAAACAAAATGAAGAATTTTTTTTCCAGAACTAAGTTTGAGGAGGTGGAATTCGTGTGAACAGGGATTCCAATAAACTCTTAATCTGATTGTTCAATTCCTCTTGTTTTCCAAGCATCCCCTTAATTTCCTTGCAAGTATCATCCTTCTTGTTTAACCTTTCCTTAAACACAACATTTTCTTTCTTCAACTCCTCTAGAGTTTGCAGCACAATAGTAGAATAGGGTATTTCAGCAGAAGGGACCACTTTTTAAGAGCAAACTGCAACCGATTCTGATGCAGGAGCTTCTTTGACTTCTTTGCTTTTGTCTTGAAACATGACCAGAGGAAGAGGATCAGAGGGTGGTTCATTATACTCTAATGTCTGATGAGCTTCCAAAGGGGTATTGTCCAACAGAATGAGTGGCTTCTTTTCCCAGTGTCACAGAACTTGATCCTTGAATATATTCAGGCGATCGTAGAAGTTCTGTTGAGCGATTTCATAAGTAATCTCCTTTAGTTTTAGATATTCAGAGTTGAAACATTTTCTAAACTGGTTCCAATGAGAATCAGAAGCAGCTGGACTGAGATTCTCTATGCAAGCTAGCTTTATAGAGTTAACCCATTCTTGTATTTCTTTTTCAAAAATCAGCAAGGATTTACTAACATTTGCTTTGGAGATTTTTGGTTTTGGTTTTGGAACAACAATTTTCTTAGAGCTTGTGACGAGATTGTCCAAAGCTTCTAAATCTATGATTATTCTAAGGGAATCTTCTAGGTAGTTATTTAGAGAGGGAGAGTTAGAAAGGATTATGGGAAAATTTGGTGAGTTTGGTGGAGTGGACTGATAAGGAGATGGAAAATCTGGAATTGAGAGGTTCTGTGAAGAGGTTGAGGGAATTATTTGTGGTTGAGAGACCATGAGAGGGCAGGTGATGCCATGGATGGATGTTTTGGTATTAGAATTAAGGTTTGGATTTTTGGTTTGAGGGGCTTCAAACAGCGGATCAAATTGATCAATATCAGAGAGAAATTGTGCAAGTTCAGGATGATTTTAGTCAAGATGGGTAGAAAGTGGATTGTTCAGAAGATTATCTATAGGAAATGATGTGTCAAAGTCTAGGTCAAAATCATTAAAGGTTTGAGGAGATGGATTTTCGGTGGGCTTTGGAGATGAAGGATTTTCAGATGTTGATAACAATACTGATTCAATAACAGAAACAAAAGAAGGGTTACCTTTCTTTTTGACAGGGAGTCTTCTGAGAAGTTTCTCCTGCAACTGCTTTCCTTTTTCTTGATTTTCTAGGAGAAACTTGTAGAGGTTATTGCCTTAAATCACGAATGTTCACATCTAGATTTGTACCATCCCTCTTGCAAGCATCCAGATACGTGAGAACAATATCTGGATAAGAGTCTGCTTGAGTGAATAGAGGAAAATCCTTCAGAGGCACTCTTCGGGTGGTAATGACTTCCTTGGTGGTGATTGTTGGATCCTTCTTAATAGTTTCAATAATTTTCATCTTCTTCATATTTTTGGCGTTGAGAGGTTTAACAGCACAAGCTTCTAGAGTGCTAGCTTGTTGAGCCTCAGTCTTATGTTCTATCAATTTTGTTTTCTGTCAGAATATCTGAAATGATTCTTCCCAGAGGGATCTATTCTCTCTTTTTTCTTTCTTCTTCTCTTGTTTCTTTTACGTTGGTCTTTAGATGATTGAACATAAGATATGGAAGATTAACTTTTGCTTTGGTGGCGATGAAGTACAAAAGGTACTGCTGATCAATGTTGATGTAATATGGAGAACTTATAAGCTTTCTATGATTGATGCAACCCAAAATTATTTTAGACCAAATTCCGAGGTAATCCTTCAGGTCTTTGATTTTGTTGGACGGTTGGCCAGAAATAAAGATTTCCTTTGATATCTTTGTTAGGTCAGAACTTTTATCATCCATATCACTGCATCTAATACCGCCACCGTCGTGACCTATTAGTTTCCCAATGAGATCTTCAAAGATGATGATTTTCTTTCCCATAACGAAAGATGTTACTTGATGATTTAAAGTTGTGGCATGGATCCAGAATTCTTTAACAAGTTTTGGAAAAACTGGACCTAGGAGGCGATCAAAGTACTTAGTCCATCCTTAGAACTCAACATCAGGGATTAAATCATATCCATTTTCCTTCATGCTTACGAAATCTACAATGAGCTCACACGGAACTTCAAGAGAATCAATTGGTGTGAGGAGAGTTCTTGAAAGTTCTACGTACCTTTCTGCTGTTGAGGAAGAAGAACCAGGAATGCTTTGAGAACCTTGAGAAAGGTGTTGAGAGGAAGCCATTTGTTCACACAGACTCTTTTAGGGTTTTTGAAAGATTGAACAAATTGAAGGGAGAAAAAAATTGAGAGTGGAAGTGTGATAATGATGGTGAACGAAGTATATATATATATATATATATATATATATATATATATATATATATATATATATATATATATATATATATATATATATATATATATATATATATATATATATATATATATAAGAAAATAAAAGTCTTAATTAACAAGAAAAAGATTTAAAGAAAATGATTACGTGCATTTAATGATTCCGGAAAAGAGGGATAGCGTGAAGATATGGAACAATTACCGATTTGACTCGAGCCTCAATGAATCAACTCAATGTTTGGTCTCTTCAGAGTTTGAACACTTGTTCAGCCTTAGAGGAAGACCTTGCATATAGAGTTAATATATGTTGATATTGTGAATAACATGCTTCTATCTTTTAAATGAATCGTTTGGAGAACGTTCATATCTTCTAAATAGATCCTGATACAACTTTCCTTCTAATTTCTGAAGAATTATGATCAGATGTTCACACAAGAAAAATTAAAGTATAAAATTCTGAGGGTTAAAGTATACAGAAACAAAACTATCACTCTGGGCATAATTTCATGCTGAGGTTTTTCAGAATGAAGTTAAATCTATCTTCAGAAAGGGGTTTAGTGAAAAATCTTCCCACTGATGGCCTGTGTCTATAAATTTTAATGAGAGAATTCCTTTATGAATATAGTCCCTAATAAAATGATGTTTAATCTCTAAATGCTTAGCCCTAGAATGTAAAATGGGATTTTTTGAAAAGACAAGTAGCAAAAGTATTGTCATAGAGGATAGGAATGTTACTCTCATATATGTTAAAGTCTTCAAGTTGACTTTTCATCCAGAGCATCTATGTGCTGCATCCAGCTGCTGCTATATATTCAGCTTCAGCAGTTGACAATGCAATGGTAGATTGCCTTTTGCTGGACCATGAGCTTAGATTGTCTCCCAGAAATTGGCAGCTTCTAGAAGTACTTTTTCTTTCTATTCTGCCTCCAGCGAAGTCAGCATCACAGTACCCTAATAATTTGTATTGTTTGGATTTTCTATAGAACAGACCAAGATTAGTAGTACCTTTCAGATACTTGAAAATTCGCTTAACAATTGTTAAGTGAGATTCTCTAGGATCTGATTGGAATCTAGCATATAGACAAACACTATACAAAATGTCAGATCTTGAAGCTGTTAAATATAAGAGAGAACCAATCATACCTCTATAGAGCTTCTGTTCTACCTTCTTACTTACCTCTTCATTTTCTAGAATGCATGTGGGATGCATAGGAGTTTTGGATGGCTTACATTCTGACAAGTCAAATTTATTCATAAGTTCTTTGACGTACTTGCTTTGATGAATGTAGATTCCTTTTAGAGTTTGATTGATTTGAATACCCAGAAAGAACTTGAGTTCAACCATCAAGATCATTTCAAACTCTGCATGCATAGACTTAACAAATTCTCTTTCAAAAGAGGCTTTAGTAGATCCAAAAATTATATCATCTACGTAAATTTGACAAAGTAGAATGTCATTTTTAAATAATTTACAGAATAAGGTTGTGTCCACCTTCCCTCTGGTAAAATAATTTTCTAAAAGAAAATTACTAATTCTTTCATACCAAGCTCTGGGAGCTTGTTTCATACCATATAGTGATTTCTTAAGTTTATAAACATATTCTGGATGTTTTGAATTTTCAAAGCCAGGGGGTTGGTGCACATAACTTCTTCATCAATGTAACCCTTTAAAAACATACTTTTAGCATCCATTTGATAAAGAGTAATGCCATTATTTACTGCAAAAGAAATTAAAAGTCAGATAGATTCTAACCTGGCGACTGGAGCAAAGGTTTCTCTATAGTCTATCCCTTCTTGCTGACTATAACCTTGTGCCACCAGTCGTGCTTTATTTCTGACGACTTCTCCTTGTTCATTTAGCTTGTTATAAAGACCCATTTGGTTCCAATTATGTTAAATCCTTTAGGTGTAGGAACTAGATCCCACACATCATTTTTGGTGAACTAGTTTAATTCTTCATGCATTGCAAGTATCCAGTCATTGTCTATAAGGGCTTCGTCAATGAAAGTTGGCTCAATCAGAGACATTAATCCCATGAGTGACTCTTCAGAATTTCTGAATGTAGATCTTGTTCTGATTGGGTCTTATTTCTTTCCCAGAATCGCGTTTTCCGAATGAGCTAAACTGCTTCTGGATTGTCTTCTCTGGATGGGATCTTCAAATGTTGCATTAATGTTTGTGACACCCTCTTCTGGATTTGACTGAGATTATTTATAGAGAACTTCTGATGTTGTGTCCTCAGTACCTGTAAATTGAACTTCTATATCTGCAAATTTTTTACCCTGCTTTGACTTTTGGGAGCCAAGCTTATCATCAAATCTAACACTTATAGACTCTTCCATAATCCGTGTTTCTATGTTATATACTTTATAACCTTTTGAGCGTTCAGAGTATCCTAACATGAGACAATTTTGTGCTTTAGAGTCAAACTTATTCAGATGTTCTTTAGTGTTTAGAATAAAATAAGTACGTCCAAAAGGATAGAAATACGAAATGTTGGGATTTCTGTTTTCCACGGTTCATATGGAGTCTTATCCATAATAGGTATTATGGAGATTCTATTCTGAATATAACACACTGTGTTGATTGCTTCCACCCAGAAGTTCTTAGCAATATTAGTCTCGTTGATCATGGTTCTGGCCATTTCTTGTAAAGTTCTATTCTTTCGTTCTACAACTCCATTTTGTTGAGGAGTTCTAGGACAAGATAAATCATGAGAGATGTCATTCTCATTAAAAAATAATTCAATTTTTTTCTTCAAATTCCCCACCACGATCACTTCTAACTTTAACAATTCTAAGATCTTGAACTTGGTTACAGAAGGTGAAGAACACAGAGTGTGACTCGTCCTTGTGTCTTAAGAACTTTCCCCATGTCCATCTGCTATAGTCATTTACGATCACTAATCCATACTTCTTGCCACTAATGGATGCATTTTTCACTGGTCCAAATAAATCTATATGCAGGAGTTCTAATGGTCTAGAGGTAGAAACAACATTTTTTGCTTTGATAGAAGGTTTTGCAAACTTGCCTTTTTGACATGCTTCACACAGAGCATCTGAGCTGAACTTCAGGTTAGGAAGTCCTCTGACCAGATTAATTTTGTTAATATGATATATTCTTCTCATACTAACATGCCCCAATATTCTGTGCCAGACCCATTTTTCATTGTTAACAGACATTAGGCATTTTACATTCTGACTTTTTAGTTCAGAAAGTTTTATTTTGTAAATATTGTTCTTTCTCTTTCCATTAAAGAGGATAGATCCATCTTTCTGAATAACTACTTTATAGGACTTTTGATTGAATATTATATCATAACCGTTATCACTTAATTGACTTATGGATAACAGGTTATGCATTAATCCATCTACTAACAAAACATTATTTATAGAAGGAAGTGTACCGTTACCAATAGTTCCAGAGCCAATAATCTTTCCTTTCTGATTGCCTCTGAAACCTACATAGCCTCCAAATTTAAGCTCCAGGCTTTGGAACATATGCTTTTCTCCCGTCATGTGTCGAGAGCATCCAGAGTCCAGGTAGCAAGATTGGTGTTTCAATTTTGTTGTTAAAGACATCTGCAACATAGACAATTTTGTCCTTAGTGTCGTAGCCCAAATTTCCCCTACCTCTACAATCATATTTTTCAAAATTAAAAATACAAGAGAAATGTCTTAATTAAGAATGGTTCAACAATATTTGGTGGCCCATTTTCAAGAATCCAAGTCAACCAGGTGTATTTTAATTCAAGGGAATAAGGCTTTCTAAATCAGAAAGACCCATATATCCGTAGGCCTATTTGCGAAGCATGTTGGCCAATGGCCCATGAGATGCAAATATGAAAAATTATTTCAGAAAATAATTAAAATATTAATTTTATAAATCCCATTTAGGGATTGTTGATGTTAGTAAAGAGAGGATGTAAAGACTTCAATTCAAAAGTCCGTTAGAATTAAAGGCCCGTCAGATTCCATTTTTTGCCCATTTTTGTTTATTGGTTAAGAGGGAGGTATGAATATAAGAATGGTAGGCCCATTGAGTTTTTAGTTAGCCCATATGATGTTTTTGAAAAAAATTATTATTGTTATTAAAACTTTTATCATTTTACTAAAAATATATATTTTTTTATTAAGGGAACCCTATAGTTTTATTATTACTGCTAAAGGTTTTATAGTAATGTTTTACTTATTATTAAGAGATATTATTTATAAAATTTATTTATTTATTAAAGGTTATTTCTTTGAAAACAGCTAGAATTGGGCCTAGTCATCCAAAAAAAACGTTTGGCCGTAGTAAAAAAAATATGTTTTTGCTAGGATAAAATAGATTAGCTAACGCAGACCCAAATTCGTTTAGCTGGACAAAAAGAAGCCCAAATTGAAGAAACGAGTATTGTATCAATTACAACAAAGATTGCACGTGTTTGGCCTTAAACGGATACTGTAGAAATAAAAAACAAATCAAATCTAATTTTTCTGCAAATCAAATCTTGAATCAAAATTTTCTCTTACAAATCCAAGCCCAGAATGATTACAATAGAACAATACTATAATCAAAACCTAAATCAAATCTATTATAATAAAACGAAATCAAATTATATTACAAACCAGTTTCAAATTAATTACACAAATTACAATCCCTAATCGATCTAATTTACCTAATCCAGGCTAACAAACTCGTAACTACAAATCTGGTGAAACCCTAAAACTAAAGCCCTATAAATACTAAAGAGAATTAAGCGTACACAAGGGGAGAAGAACAGAAATGGAAGAAGACTTTGAAGAAGGAGGAATCCTGGATGAACAAACGAAAAGATTGTACCGATCCCGCTGTTGAAGACCGAAGCAAGGAGCGATTAAGGTTTCAATATCTGAAACCCTAATCGTGTAGTCGTGCTGCCGCAAAGCTGAAACCATCGTCACTATCTCGCCATCCTCATCGTTGAAGCGTCAAACATGTGGATCAAAGAGACGAAGAGAGATTATCTCGAATCAGATAGAAATTCAAAATCTGAAATAGTGAAAGGGGTAAAAAAATATCTTAGCTCTCTTTTTTTATTGTTCTTGTATTTGAGGTTTTGTTAGGTGGGGAGTTCTGATTTGGGTCATAGCGCCGCCGCGGTAGTGTATTAGGGATAAGGTTTTGAGTTTAAGAAGAAGAAGTGAAAGGGTGGTTCTCGAAGGAAGAGAGAGACGAGAGACTGTAAATGAGAAAACAAAATGTAAAAATGACTTGTTATATTCTGAATAATTCAATACATGTGCATACACAGTAATATCATGCTCCGTTAAACCATGTCCGTACGATACACATCAGACGGCCGTGAGGCCAAGTCCACCATAAGCTTCATACACCCTCACACACACAATCGTACAGGCCCTTCTAAAAATGCATATTGGGCTTAGCCCAATTTCTTAATACACACCCTATTTGCTCTTTAGTTGCGAAAATACACCCCCCAGGCTTGCTGGGCCTGAATTCAATATCCGAATTCAGTCCCCGACTCTTTGCACCCCATCTAATTTACTACTTAACATGAAACGCACCCCTCCTGAATTAATTAATTAAATTTGTTTTTTTCCTTCTATTTTTATATTATATTTTCTTATTCCATTGTTTTCTCCTTTATTATTATTATATAATAATTATTATTAATATTAATTTTTATTTTCATAAATATTATTATTATTATTCTTATTATTATCACGTAAATATTATTTATTCAAAACTCATGTATATATTTTTGTATTATTGCATTAAAATATTTTTATATCATGCATTAATTAAGATATTTTGCAATTAATATCATTAAAAAATACTCAACAAATCTTAAACCTATTTTTCGCAATAAACTAATTAAAACAATTAATTTTTTCTAAAGGGTTTCAAATATACTTTGACTAATCGCGCATTTAGTCCAAAATTCCACAATCTCTACACTCGGTCAAAATGCAAGGTGATTCAAAATACTTTTGCAACCCCTAAAAAACACAAACCCATATAAACTACGAATTAGGACTCTGATTCCTCATAAGAGGATACGTAGGCATATGATTAAAATCATGGCGAGTTCCCCTATTAAAAATTTAAAACCCTATTTAACCTGAAACTTAAACTTAAACCTAAACCTAGTATCCTTACGAATAAGGTAGATGAAAGGTGCCTAACACCTTCCTTTCGTCTAATAGAGTCTGAAACTTAGAATATGTGTTTACCAATTAGGGTTTCCTATTAGATGCCCTTCCTTAGGATAAAAAATAGTAGTGGCGACTCTTGATTTTAAATTCAGTCGCAACACTTAAGCACCCATATCTTTTTGGGTCCTTGTTTGTTAGAGTTACCAGAATTCTATTTGAATTTTTTTTAGCAGAAAAAGCATTACTAGTATACTTTATGTCATGTGTATGCCCATAGGTGAAGTGAGAATAAAGGGATGTGTGTTTTATGACCATATCCTTAACTTTCATAGGTTGAGATACTTTACCCTTATATCCTATCCCTTTTCTGCCATTTATTCTAACTCCATAGATCATTGAAGCCATCTTGCTCCTATCTATGTTTTTAGCTAGAAATTTTTGAAAGTTATCATCATATTCTTTTATGATTCTATCAGAGTTACTAGCAACTTCTGAAACAATTTATTTCTGAGTTTTTTGTAATTTATTTTTAATAACATAATTTTCATTTTCAAGTTTAAAAATGGTTTCTTTTAGCTCAAAGTTTCCTATTTTAAGTTTCTTAGTTTCTTCAGAGTCAGATAGTAGATCCTTTTTCAGGTTCTTGTTTTTGACTCGAAGTTACTGATATCTTTCAAGAATTTTTGACAGACTTTCTTCTAATTATGATCTAGAAAAGTTAGAGAATACCTCTTCTTCCTCTGATTCTGATTCTGATTCAAATGATCCAGTGTCATCTGATACGTTGGCCATTAAGGCTATGTTGGCTCTTTCATCTTCTGATTCTGTTTCAGCTTTAGAAGATTCTGAGTCATCACATGTTGCCATGAGGCTTTTCTTATTTTCTTTAAAGAACTTCTTTTTAGGTTTTTATTTTTGAATATTTGGACAGTCTCTTTTGTAATGACCTTGTTCATTACATTCGTAGCAAACAATATCTCTGTTACTTGGTTTTATGTATCCAGAAGATGGTTCCAAATGATTCCCTGTTCTTCTGAAAGTTTTGAACTTTCTCTGCCTATGCTTCCACGGTTGATTGACTCTTCTGGAGAGAAGAGATAGTTCGTCTTCTTCTGATGAGTATTCACCAGAGTTTTCTTCATTTTCCTGCAAAACTTTAGGTTCATATTTTTTATTAGACTTAAGAGCTAGTGACTTACGTTGCTTCTGGGGGTTATCTTCTTCTAGTTCTATCTCATGACTTCTCAGGGAGTTGACAAGTTCTTCAAGAGATATTTTATTCAGATCTTTGGCCAGTTTCAGGGCTTCAACCATGGTTCTCCATTTCTTGGGTAAACTTCTGATGATTTTCTTTATATGATATGCAATTGACTACCCTTTATCCAGAACTTTTAGTCCAGCAACCATAATTTGAAATCTTGAGAACATTGTTTCAATGGTTTCATCTTCTTCCATTTTGAAAGCATCATACTTCTAAATGAGAGCAAGAGCTTTGGTTTCTTTGACTTGCGTGTTGACTTCATGCATCATTCTCAAGGAGTCAAACATGTGTTTTGTTGATTCTCTGTGTGTGATCTTCTCATACTCTGTGTACGAGATAACACTCAAGAAAATTGTTCCGACTTTGTGATGATTTCTGAATTCTCACTTTTGATGATCTGTCATTCTTTTCCTGTCGATCTTCAGACCGCTTTTGTCAACTGGATGTATGTACCCATCAGTCACCATATCCCAGAGATAGCATCATGAGCTAAAAAGAAACTTTCAATTCTGTCTTTCCAGTAATCGAAGTTTTCACCATAAAAGATTGGAGGTTTTTTGCTGATTCTGTCTTTCTCATCATGATAATCATTGTTGATGTTCTGACTTTGTCCCACCATAGTGTTTTTCTTGCTTGGATCTTTTTCTGACACGGTTAAGTGTTTGCACTCAGAACCAGGCGCTCTGATACCAATTGAAGAATGAAAAAAAAAACAAGAAAGGGGGGGTTTAAATTGGGGTTTTTAAAACTTAAAATAAAATACACGTTAGTTATTATGATTTGTTTAACCTCAAACTACTCCAGTCCACCCGCCAACGTGATTTTGCCTCTCTCAAACGAGGTCTTAATCCACTAATCAAACTTGATTACACAGATACAATGACAACTGTCAAAGTCTTCTTGAGTTTAAACCACAACCCAGTTTTCTCAAGGTATTACACAGTAATATATTTGAAAGTGTGTACAAATATGCTTTCTAACAAAAAACAGTATCACAAAATTGAGGTATTACACAATTGAAAAACAATGGATTGAAAGGTAGTGATATTTCTTATTTTCAGTGCGCAGCCAAAATCGTAAATGATTTCTTCTTCACGTCTTGTTTATATAGGCAATGCATGAGAAGTGCTTTTGGAATGTTGATAAATAGTAGTTAATGAACTTTCCAAACATAGAGATTCTTGTCTTCTTTTCATCCGTTACTATTGATTAGCCATGAATAAAATGTAATGCTTCAGGACATGCTTGCTAAAGATCTCATCAGAAGATGAATGTTACCGTTGAGACTCCTTTCCTTCTTTTCAGAACTTTAAGTATCAGAATAACAGAGTTCTTGTCCGCAACATTTAGTGCACTCAGAATTTGTAATTTAAGAAACTTCTTTATAAGAGTGTTACACAGATTTGCTTTCTACTTAAGATGTGTCAAATCCGAGTTTTAACAACGATCTATCTCATCTTCTATGCTTCTTACATCAGAACTTCCCTGCAAAACAAAATACTTATTTAGGGAGCATAATTGTTCTTTGAGTGTTTGTTATCATCAAAACTCTTAAAAGGATGTAGAACTAAACTATGTTCTAACGTTTCCTTAGCTATTACATGACAATATGGAGAGAATATGGGATTGTCGAGAACATCGAAGGACCTTCTTCAATGCATCAACGAATATCAATATGGAGAGAAGATGAGATTGTCAAGAAAATTGAAGTATATTAAAGCTATTACATGGCATAAGTTAACCATGTGGATAAAAGAAACTTCGATAAGAATTTGGCTAACATTGGGCCATACAACCCTGCCAGTGACGTATATTCACCTAACAAGAATGCTTTCTACTTCTTTACTCTACACCCAGCTCATGGATTCCAATGAGATAAAGAAATTATGGGAGAAGAAGATGATGTAGAAGGAGTTCCAGGAATACGACCAACTGGTTGGACTGACGAAGACATTGACAATGTCTGAGTCCCAATTCTTCAAAAAGATTTCGGCTTATTTAGCCGAAAATAAATTAAAGACGACCTTAGAGGCTGTAGTAAAGCACATGGATGTCGAAGCCAAAGATGAAGCGATACATGCAAAGGGACCTGGGGTGGATTTCAAACCAAAACCCCTTGACAAATAGATACCATTCGAAGAAAAATACCAAATGCTAGATGCAATATATGATGAAGAGCCTCTAGGATTCGAGAAGGATCTAACAGCGTCAAGTGCAAAGATGATGGCACAAGACCCTCTCGAAGAAGTCGATATGGGTGAGGGGTCCATCAAAAGACCCGCCTACGTAAGTGAAAAACTCAACCCAAAAATGAAAGACAAAGTGATCCAATTGCTAAAAGAGTACAAGGATTGTCTCACTTGGGATTACAACGAGATGCCTGGTTTTAGCAGAGAACTGGTCGAACTGAAGCTGCCTATCAAGGATGGAAAGAATCCCATCAAACAGACTCCAATAAGGTTTGCACTAGATATTCTCTCGATGTAAATTTATCCAGACCATAAGGTATGTCGAATGGATGGCAAATATGGTTCTTGCTATTAAGAAAAATGGGTTACTTAGGGTTTGCATAGATTTTCGAGATTTGAATTCTGAAACCCCAAAAGATGAATATCCAATGTCCGTGGCGGAAATGCTAATTGATTCAGCTGCAGGTTTCGAGTATCTTAGTATGCTTGATGGATACTCGGGATATAATCAAATTTCCATTACCGAAGTAGACGTACCCAAGACAGCTTTTCAATGCCTAAGGCATTATGCACCTATGAATAGGTAGTCATGCCTTTTGGTTTAAAAAATTCTAGGGTGACTTATCAGATAGAAATGAAATCTATATTTCATGACTTTATTGAGACTTTCATGCAGGTTTATGTTGATGACTTAGTAGTAAAATCTATATCAGATGAACTTCATATGGATCAGCTTTGCCAATCATTCAAAAGAATGAGGAAGCATGGCCTGAAGATGAATCCTCTTAAGTGTGCCTTTTGTGTGCAGGCTGGTGACTTTTTGGGCTTTGTGGTCCATAACAAAGGAATAAAGATCAATCAAAACAAGACAAAGGCTATCATGTAAGAAAAAGCTCAGTCAACGAAATGAGAGTTACAATCACTACTGATAAAAATAAACTTTTTAAGAAGGTTTATTTTAAACCTAAGTGGACGCACTCAAGCCTTCTCTCTCCTCCTGTGTCTAAGTAATAGGGTGGGAGAACTGACTTGGTTTTGCATTTTATTGCAAATGTTGCGGATAGAAAGAGTCGCCGTCGACTTTTCTTTTATCCAATAAGGAAAGGGTGAAAAGAACAGGAAATACCTTGAGATTATTGAGTTCGGGGGGTAGGTTATGAAAAGGGACGGTGTTAGCACCCTTTTAATACGTAGTTAACTACGGGCTCTTAATCGCTAGCTCACTTTGTTTGAAAATTCTTTGTGTTGTGTGTTTTGAAAATATTTTGAAATTTTCCAATAGTTAGGCAACTTTGTAATGATTCTTGTATTGGTTAAGAATGCGTACAAAGTGTTCATTTTGAAAATATTTTGAAAGTGTGACAGTGAGAAATGTTTCTGTTTTGAAAAATGTGAGCAATCGATTAAGAACTATCTACCTACTCAAGGTATTTTGTATCATTTTCCTCCTCTTTTAGATAGTGCTACCCTACCATTATTTAGTAGGAAGCCTTATCGTTGGATGTGAAGGGACAGGCGTGGGTCATCATATAGTCATCAAAGGCAACTTGTAGGGTCGCTTTAGCAATTTGTAAGGGACTAGACTGTTTACTGAAGGCAGCATCGAGAGGGTCATCGAGGGACTACAATCTTTTTAATTGAGGGACAGTGCTAAAGCATCCCCACGTTTGAGGGACATGACTGGTGTTTTTATTCTGAAGGCAACAAGTGAGGTTACCCTAGAAGTGCGAGTGTGTGAAGTGTATTGTGTTTCAAGTATTTGTCTTTGATTAAGATTAGCTATTATTTGCTTTTAATCTTTCCATACAAGCCTATTAGATAAAAAGTTATAAGGAAAGCGATAAATGCAGAAAGTAAAGGCAAAAATTAAAGATTCTTATGCTATTACAAGGCTTCGGGAATAGGGATACAATTAGTAAAAATGTGAGAAAAGAGTAAAACCCTAATTATCTATTACAAACCATAAGAAGTTACAATAACTAGAAAATGCGAAAATAATAAAAATATGCAAAGCGATAAGAAAGGAAAAAGAAAGGGAAATCACTTGCATTGATTTTTAATAGAAAAGACTTGATGGTTAACCTAATGACCTAATTGATTTTAATTAGTTAAAAAAAGAAATCGATCAATTAAGTTAATCAAACCCTAAATTGATTTTAATTAATTAAAAACCTAAAAAACTCTAATTAATTTTAATTTAAAAAAGAAGAAAGCTTATTAATTAACCAAAAGACTAAACCCTAATGTTGGTTAGGTTTTGGCAGAAAACTAATTGATAAAAAAGGTTTAATTTGATGAATTTAGGGTTTTATAAGTGAAAAGAGTAAAAAATAAAGGGTTTAAAAAAAGTTACCAGGGCTGGGTGTTGAACCCACACCCTCTAACCTTTCACTCAGTACCCTCACCACCAGGCCAAGTGCTCCCTGGTGTTAGTAGATAGCTTCAGCTTGTTTTGTACTTAATCTTGCAAAACATGAGAAATTATGAAAAAAAGCAGCAAAAGGCAGGGATTGAACCCATGCCCTTTAACACCAATGCCTTAACGTACGCGCTTCTTCCACTGGGGTGACTATACATCCATTAGTTTTAATCAAACAATAAATATGTAATATAAAAACTATTCATAAACTGGAGAGACGCCGGAGCCCTAGCTCTGATCGTCTTCTCCGGTAGCCTCTTTCTTCTAAACCTGGAAAACAACCAATATTAATAATCCAGGAGGACCCTACCCCCCTAAATAAGGGTCTATGATTTGAATCAGAGGGTTATTTCAGCCTAAATTACAAGGGTTTGAGAGCTACGAATAAAATTGCACGGATCAGTGCTAACATGGCTTTGCACCATCCGACCATTATGGGACTCTCCTAAGGGGTCATTCCTGCATTGTCAAACCTCATGAACACGTTAATGACATTAGTATGTGTTAAAGCAAAAAAAAAAATCCAAAATACAATTTTTGGAAAAGTATGAAATCGGAGATGCAATGCAATGGTGTTTCATGCGTTTTGGACCAACAAACTTGATCCATTCTTACTCTGTATGATTATTGGGAGTGAATGGAGTGACTTGTTTATAGTGAAAGGGACTATGAATAAGGTTTCTAGTTCTTTAGGATTCTTGAAAAATTTGATATTTTTTGGACAAGTTTTATACAAGGGTTTTTCGTGCTAGTCTTGTATGAAAACAATGGAAATATATAGGACAAATTAGGTCAAATATTTGTGGACTTGGACCTTGTAAGAAAGGCCTTGTATAATTTCATTTTATTTTGACTAAAATTAATAAAAAAATAAAAAAAAATAAAATAAAGAGGTCAAGTGGTGCATGAGTAAGATTTGAGGTGTATAAGGAGTGTAGCACACGTTTAGACTCTGAAACAATAGCCCAATGGTTAAAACTATCAAGTTTGCTCAATTTGAACTTCATGCATTTGCTCAAAATTTTCTAACTTGTACTGGTCATAACTCTCTCAATTTTCATCCTTTTAAAGTGATCCTTGAGTTTTTGGAAATCCCAAGGTGTCCTTTACAATCTCTATGTTGGTCATTTTTGCTTTTCAAGACTTTATCTTGATATAAGTTGCCTTGACAAAAAGTGTCTTTTTGTTGACTTTTGACATGACCTATAATGTATTGGCCCATATCTCTGAAATGAAGCATTTTTTTGGACTTAAGCTTAGATATTAAAAGTTGTATGGAATTGAATTTCCTTCAAAATGAGCTTTGGTTTCGGAAAAACTGATGAAACATGTGAAAGTTATGCTTTGTCAAAGTTCAGTTGACTTCTCCTAAGGAAGCCCTAATTTAGCAACTTTTAACTTTTGATGGTTTGAGGGTTTTTCTTGAGGAATCATGATCAAACCTTGATCAAATGATGAATGTCTCGTTAAAGTGTTTATGTTGACCAAAATTTTTGAAGTTTGACTGAATATTGACCATAGTTGATTTTTTACCCAATATAGTTGATTTTCAGTCATCTGAGCAATTGACTGGGAAAATTTGTGATGCAAGGCTTGAATGAGCATTATTGAAGACATATGAGGAACCATGAAAACCACTTGATACCCTAGAAACCCAAATTTCCTTGTGAAAGTTGAAACCCTAGTTGTAAGTCCATTGCTTAAGAGGAGAATTTGTCTGATCAATTCTTGAGCAACCTTGAGTATTTGAAAACCCTAGGATAATATCTTGAATAAAAATGAGAGGGAAAATATTTGGGTACAACATCTTCCCCTAATCAATCTTCTTAAACCTGAAGAGTTAGATTGGCATGTTCGCCATTCGTGATCTGAAGGTAGAAGATGATTGAACACCTAAGTGCCCAGAAATTTGCACTCGCCTGTGCAAAAAGTAACAATGTTAATTGATTGTATTACTTGAATGGGCTTATAAATTACATTAGGAGAAGTGATGGAATTTCGTTTGAGATGGGCTTATAGCTTCCATCCAAAGTAATTGTTGATATAAGTATCAGAGTGAGTCTATGCTTGACTGTATCTGAAGAATGCTTTCCAGAATGAACCCCTGGGGAAGGTGATTAAGTAGCTGCTTGTCAGATTTAGTTTCTGAGGGAAATTCTTGTCAGATTTAGTCTTTGAAGGAAAATCTTGTCATGTAGATAGTCGCCTCGTCTTGTTACGGGAATTGATCTATAGTCTGTTTTTGTTAGTAAACCCGTCTTGTTTTAGGAATTCATACCATCTGGTGATAAAGATAGTCACCCTGTCCTATTTCAGGAATTGATCTTCACCTGGTCATAAATATAGAAATATAGTTTCCCTATCCTGTTTCAGGAGTTAATCTTTGCTCGGTCGTATAGATAGTTTCCCCGTCCTGTTTCTGGAGTTAATATTCATCCTGTTCATGTAGATAGTCGCCACGTCCTGTTTCGAGAATTGATCTATAATTTGTTTTCACAGATAGTTGCACTGTCTTGTTTCAGGAATTAATCTGTTTCTGGTCATATAGATAGTTGCCCTATCATGTTTTGGGAATTAATTTGCGACCTGTTCGAGAATTGTTAATGATATCTCTCTGTTTGTAGACTTTTACCTGAAAAGATAAAAAGTTAGTTGTATGCAATGTCGTGATATATTTAATGCACTATGTAATTATGTTCTCAAAGTAAATGACAATGTAATATGCTTGTCATATGCATATGCTATGTGTTGTACCCCAAAATTTGCCCTCCCATTTTTCACAACCCTAGGGTTTCTCAGATATTCAAGTTGGCTCAGAAATCGACCAGACAGATTCTCTTCTGTGGTGGTAAACCTGCAATTAGGGTTTTTCTTGCAATCCTCAAAAGAAAATGTTTTCTCAGAAATTCAATTGGTTTTCACAGGTCTTCATGCTTCCTCAAGTTTACTGAAAAGACAGTGTTTGTTCTCAGAGCATGGTTGTTTGGGACAAGAGATGGAATTTAAGACTGTCATGTAGGACACTCATGATTGTTTTATCCAGGTTAACCAGATGATTTGCGTCTTTTAAAACATTTTCTTGGTTAGGAAATGGAATATACAATGCGTGTTTGTTTGAAATGCAATTACATTATTATTGGGATTACTTGGAATGTAAGTTACCAGACTGGAACATTTTACTTCAAATATCTTGATTGTGCATTTCAAAAATCAAATAGGATGCGAGGAGAAATTACAAGTTATTGTTGGTAAAGGATTTCAAGTGACACAAGAACATTTCATAAGATTTTCTCCAATTTCATACATTGTTACAAAACAATTTATTCTTTTAAATACTTTAGGTCTTACAACTTATCGTATTTGAAATAAATTGATACAATTATTGGATACAATACAATAATGATTTTTCTAAATTACAAAGAAAATCCAAATGTTTGATTGGCCTAGGAAAATTAATCTATGCCTAAGCTTGTCTGAAGATTGAAGTCGTATCTCCGAAGACTTCCATGCTTGCCATAAAGTTCTTGCCTTCCTTGCTTTGTCATCTCCATTTTGCTCACATGAAAAAAAAAGAAAGAAAATGTGATTAGTACAAAATCATTTGGGCATGAACAGAGATTTTAAATGTTATTCATCATTAAGGTTTGCAAAGTGGAATCAGAAGGCCATTTTAATTTATCACAATTTATTTCCTCTATTTGCAAATCACAAGAAGATTATTCTTCTTGGTTCACAAAAATAAAGAGGAAAAGAAATGCTACAAAGCTGTCCAAACAAGCAAATGTTACAAAACTGTCCAAGAAATGCTACAAAGATGTCCAAACAAGAAGAGATCCTACAAAATTGCCCAAACAAATATTGCAAACAGAACCAAACAAACAACAATATGGTAAACAACAAACAACAGCCCCAAAAGCCAAACAAACAACTTTGTCCAAACAAAATGCAAACAGCATCAACAAAAACGAGGCAGCAATATAGCAAACAACAAACAGCTAAGTCAACAAAAGCTAAAGCAGGCAGAAGTGCATAAGTATGGCAACATAAACAACTAAGTCAAAATAGCAAAGCTTGCTTGAGAAGCATAAAACATCATTTTCCATTGCAAACCTTTCAGAATTGGAAAAAAGAGGCAAAAAGAAATTTGCTTTCCTATTGTCATTGAGAGAGAAGAGAGGAAAGAAGTCACCTAGGTTATTGGGATGCACAACTTTGCTGCCCTGCCTGTCACAAGTTGCACAATATGTGCTAAAAAACAAAACTGCAACAAAAAGGCCATATGAACAATATACTGAAAATATTCAAAATTGTTGGTTTCCCACCATTTTGAATATGAATTCAACAGAAGCAGGGCCAATATAACAGTGGACACAACTCTCAAGCCAAAGAGAGAGGTCTAAAAAAACTCAAAAAACACAAGTCTCCAACAGCAAAACCTGTCAAGCCCCAAAGTTCCAAAGGCCTTAAAAAACCAAAACAGCAAACCAGCAAGGATCTCAAGATGCCAACAAACTCAAAACCTATAAAACTCCCATAGGTCTCAAATCTGAACCATCATCAAACAAAATCATCGTCAAATACAAAAAACTGTCAAAGTCTAAAAACCTCAAAAATCAACATAAGCCTCAAACTGAAAACCTGTCAAACATTCAAAGCCATCCTCAAATACAAAACAAACTCCCAAAACCTGAATCAGTAACATATCCAAAACCTGTAACCAAAACCTGTCACACAAGCCTTAAACCAAAAATCCCAACACTGTAACCAAACCCAAAAAACCAGTAAACCATCAACACATCCAAAACCAAAGCTCCAAAGGCCTAAAACAAATAGCAAATTACTGTCAAAGTCTTAAACCAACCAAAACAGTAAACCATCAACAAACTCAGAAAAAACCCAAAAAAAATTATCAAACCCAAAAACATCAGTAAACCTCAAACGACCAAAGACAAAAACATAATCAAACTCAAAAAACTTGTAACAAGTTTCAAAGGCGAAAATAGTAGCAAAACAAAAATTCCAAAGACCAATTAGCCAACCAACAAAACAATCACAAAAATCTCAAACTGAGAAACTGTTAATCACCATCATTTAAAGGAAGCATAGAAGTTACCAAAGAGTCAGAAACACCAATGCTTTCATCCTCATCTCCTACCCTCGCGCAGCTCCGGCCACCAAGGAACACCGTCCTCAATCTCACCATCCCCTTTCCATTTCACAGAAGAATCTCCAACAGGTATGAACTTTCCCTCTTTCTCATGAATCCCTAAAACCAATTCCTGCATTTCAATGGATAACAAGGTGGATTAACAGAAAAACACATAACAAGACAAAAACCAATGAAATCATTTAATCTTTAATAAGAACAGAATCTCACCTTTCCAAGAAGATCTTCAGAAACTCGATTAGGGAGGCAAGAGATGCGGCGTTCCGGCAACTGAGAGTGGGGGGGGGGGGGGGGGGGGGGAAGATCAGACGAACCGATTTCGTTGCTTTTAGGTTTAAATCCGAACATAGGGTTTTCAAAAACGTGAATCATGGTGAGATAAAGATGGAGAGAGTGATTTCGTTCGCCAAATTAGGAAGGGACGAGTAGTGAGATAGTTTAGAGATGAACAAATTTGGAAAGGATGAATGAAGAAGATGGGTGCGGCGCTGTGAACAAAGGGTCTCAAACCCTAATTTCGTTTCCTCCCCTTAATCAGAGACTAATGCCACTTAAGAAGTTTGGGCTTGTTTTGTTAATTGCCCTAAGGCCCATACGCCTTTGCTAGGTTTCACCCCCCCCTCTGGCTTTGTTTTGTCACATCAAACACAACTATTTTCTTTTGGGCCTTTCCTCAAATCAAATTAAGCCCATATTTTTTTAATTGGTTTTCTTCCCATTTTCTTTTCTTTGTTATACAATTGCTAATAAAACATAAAGTATTTTTTTATATAGATTTAGGTTTTTTTTTGTAAATAATTTTCATCACTTTCTTTTTCTAAATAAATTTTTGTTTTAGATTTAATTGATATAATAAAACACCAAAAATAATAATTTATTTAGTTTGTTTTCTTTAGATTTTACATAGTTAATAAAATACAAAAAAAATAAAGATTTTAATTTAATCAATTATTTTTATTTTTAGAATAGGTTTTACCTTTTTTCTTTTCAAGTAAATACTTAAAATTTCATTTCCATATTTTGTTGATTTAATTTTCATAGATTGTCATAGCTTTAATTAGATCACGCAAAATTCGATTTGGTTGTATTGTTTGATATTTGGACTTTCCTATCTCATTTGATTCATCCCCATTTGTAAAAATTATACCCCCATTCCCGAACATTTTGTAATAGCGTAGAATTTCAATTCCCGTAATTTACTGTTTTCCATATACTGTATAGTAATTAGGCGTGTATGATAAGATTCAAAATCAATCGCTAGATGACCTAATCAAAGAATAAATAACTTGGAACCAACACACTTTTTCACACGCGCACCTCTAGGGTAACCTCACTCGTTGCCTCGGGAATACAATCATGTCCCTCGAATATGAGACACTTTAGCAATGACCCTTCGATAAAAAAGACCGTAGTCCCTCGATGACCCTCGATGTCGCCTTCGATTAAAACGATCTCTTCCCTTACGAAAATTGATAAAGCGTCTCACAAGTTACCTTCAATGATTGTAAAATTGACCCGCGCCTGTCCCTTCACATCCAACGTTGGGGCTTCTTACCAAATCAATGGTAAGATAGCACCATTAAAAGGAGGAAGAAAAGAACAATTTAAGACCTTTCGAGTAGATAGATTCGCTCTTAGTTACTCGCTTTCTCACAATAAATTTTTTTTACACCTACACTCTCATTTCAAAACATTTTCAAAAAGACAAAATGTTTTGTATACGTTCTTATAGAGACGAGAACCATTACAAAACCTCTTTTCAAAACAATTTTAGAAACAAGATTCACAAACACATCTTTGAACCATTTTTCAAAAACAAAACTTTGTATACGTTCTTATAGAGACGAGAACCATTACAAAGTATTTTTTCAAAATACTTTCAAAGCCCACACCACAAGCCCACTATCAAATGAAAGCAAATGATCTAAACGAGTAACTAAGAGCCCATGGAAAACCATGGATGAAAAGGGTGCTAATACCTTCCCTTTTCATAATCTACCCCCCAAACCCGAGAGAAAGTCTCGAAAAGGTCTTTCCTGTGCTTTTTTACCTTTCCTTTTGGATAAAAGAAAAGTCGGTGGCGACTCTTGCTAACCGCACAAGTGCGATCGAAATGTAAAACACCAAGTCAGTTCTCCCACCGTATCATAGAACTGGCGACTCTGCTGGGGACTAAATTAAAAGTGGGGTTACCTTAGGGTTAGATCACCTTTACTCACTTTCATTATTTGATTTGTGTGCTTTATATTCAGTTCTTTGTATTGGGCTTGCTTTGATCCTCCACCCGGATTTGGGGCACCTTTTTAGGTAAATAAAAAAAGATTATGGAGACTGTACGGTGTAGACCGATATGGTTGAAATAATGATTATGTTAGTGTGACACATTTGTGGGTACCGGTATCCCTCATAGTGAATCGAGGAGAATACGGGGCCACTAAGTGGCGTCGTGAAGCACTAATTAACCTTAGAACCCTAATTGAACAAACTTGGCCATTAGGACGTAGTGAGGTAACCGGTTTCGGGGTAAAGCTGTAAATTGGTTGACACTCGATACTACACTCATTGAGGCTGGAATTTTGGGATATCTCGGCCGCAAGAAAAGATTGTTGTGCTAAGACAATGCCTAAGAGAAAGGTCGGTGATATTGAGATCCTTTAGAACCCGATCATTATTTCTCAGACAGGTTGAGCCAACTAAAACTTCAAGAGGGTACTTACCTACAAACTCATGCAAGCCTAAAACATAGGGATCTGTTTGTTGTGTGTGTATATGTTTGCTTGTACATAAACATCATAAACATCATAAACATCATATGCATGCTCAATAACCATTTCAAGGATCTCGAGGGTCTTTGATGCAGGGTCACGTTGAACCAGACGTATACCAAATGGCAAGAGGATTCATTTTCCTCTAAACAAACACCGTCAAAGATCAAGTACAACAACTTGAGTCAAGGGCTATGACCCACTTGACATGGTGAGCTTGATTCTCGTGGAAAGACATCCACCGATACAAAGTTCTTCAATCAAATATGTTGTTCGAAATTCAACTTCCAACATTTTCTTATGTTTACCCCGCGAGATCCTTGAAAACATGCATCCACATATCATGCATCATATCATGACAGGTTTCTCCCATTCAGGTCTCTTTATCTTCCTACTGTTTATTTCAGTAGAGATGGCTCTAGAGAAGACTATCAAGGACATCCAGGCTCAAAATGCTCAACTGCAAGAGATGTTCTTGAACCTATCCAAGGGGCAGGAAGAAGTGAAATCTCTCCTCACTAGGGGCATGATCATGGGGAATTCTGAGGGCAACAAAGATGATCAGTGTGAGCTGCTACAAACTGAGATACCCATAATGAAAATCCAGATGATGGGACAACTGGTGGGCCAGATGGATCTCATCCAAAACTTGGCACAAGGACAAGAGAATCTGAGAGTCCTCATCAACAAGCTTCATCAATACGAATGTAACCAAATGGGGAAAAAAACTAGGGTTGAGGATCAAGTCATCATTCAGCCTCCCTTGAGACAATAAGCCGAGAGAAGACCTCCCCAATTTGCTTCAGGGTCACGAGCCCAACAACAATTTCGCCAACGTCAAGAGGTAATCAGCGTAGGAGAAATACATCTGAAAAACACTTCACTGAGATTAACATGTCATTATCTCAAGTGATGCAACGCTTGTTGGAAGTCAAGCTGATTGTATTAAGGGACCCCCCTCGGAATCCCAACACAGCCTCTCTAGGGTACAATCCAAATGCAAGATGTGCATATCACTCCAACAGTCCTGGAAATGACACCAATAGTTGTTGGACATTGAGAAACAAAATTCAAGATCTGATTGAAGAAAGAACGCTGAAGTTCACACAAGATGACCAGATTAAAATCTTCCGTTGAGGGCTCTCCACCTAAAGTGACAAGTCCAGACAAAGAGGCTTATGTTCGTTTTGAACTTCCAATTGTAATTTCTTTTGTTATTCAAACAATTATCTATTAATGTCAAACTCTATTTCATTAATGCATTGCATATGTTTGTCTTGTATTCATCTTTTTGTTTTCACTATATTTAAACTATGTTTTTTATTCTTCTTATGACATTTAACTCTTGCTAAAAGTTACAAACCTTTAGAGGGAGGATGACGAAAACAATGCCATAATCTCATACAGTATGCTTTTGGACAGACCTTGCTGACGATGTACAAGCGTTTCTTTCAAATCCTAAACACTGGAGTTATGAGGAAGATAATCCCTAGTCAACCCATTCGAGCCAAAGAAGTAGAAGTCTTCTGTTTTAACACAAATTGAAACCTTTAATCAAAACCTGGGGCAGCGTAGTCTCTAAGTTAATTCAAACGCACTTTAAAGTCACAAACTCTCATCTTGTAATACAACGAATGACCTCAAAAACATTCCTCTGGAATCAAAAGACGGTGATTATTCCCTATCACATAGGCAGTCATTATCTCTAAAAAAAACAAAAGCCCACTAAGTCAGAACCTACAAAGGAGACTTAAGAAAAACTGGGACATCCCGCTGACTGTAATCTCAAAAAAAAAAAAACAGGGACAGTCGGGCAAAAATTAGGGATAACAAATCAAAAGAAATAGGTCACTACAAATCCTCAACAAAAAAAATGTTACAAAGTTGACTGCCTTCCAACAAATTTAACTTGTTTGAACCATCACCAAAACGTCATTCCAGACTCATTTGGAGTTCAAACGTACAATTAGCTGAGTTTAGGACTGAAGAACATCACGAAGAACGGGCAAGTACAAATACAATTTGAGCCTTTATCCTTTGTTTCTTAAACCGTGAACCAAGCCATTCTACAACCCCTGAAAAGTCCTAATTGAAGCATGGGTTGGTTCGAAAGCATACTGTTACAAAAGGTATCTTGACTCCTGTAAAGCTTTACTCTAAATCCCGACTTGAATTTTTCAAACAAAATTCTTTACTTGCTAAAATTCATTTTCAAAAATCTCAAGGCAAGCAGAAACTTTGCATTATTTGAATATTGCTATTTGCATATGCCTATTTGTTTGATAACAAAGAAATTCACACGGCAAATATTTAGCAGATGAAAATCCTCTCGATAAACAAAATCACTTCAGTTGGAAAGATGCTTCCAATGAAGGATCTCCCATAACCAAGGGGCACGGCATGACCATTGTCCAACACATCTGGAGCAGTCAAGTCGAGATTCGAAGAATCTCTCAAGGAAATGTTGAATCACTCAGGGGGCAATGTTACATTGATCATGAGTTTGAATAGAATCCACTATGAAGACTTCCGGTACCATCAAGTCGCTTGTCTATACTTTCAGTATCAGATGGTGTCAGTATCATGTCTTCAGATCTTCCCATGACAGTTCTTGGAGAATTATGAGACTTGACCAAAGATCTTGGGTACCACCAATTTATGCGTTTGTGCCAATAATACCAGATGGTGTCGGTATCAGGTCTTCGGTTTCTTCCACAATAGTCTTAGAAAATATCCCTAGAAAGTTCAGGGCTACCAGAAATGTGATCCAAATCTCAAACGTCGAGGTACACCGGATTAACTTTAGGGGCAAACCGGCTCTCACATATAGAGACGAGAATCATTACAAAGTTTTCCGAAACAAAGGTGTTTTCAAAATACTTTCAAAAACTCACCACGAATACATTTCAAACAAAGTATTTTTCAAAGTGATATAGCAAGAAACTAAGAGCCCGTAGATAATTATGGATGAAAAGGGTTCTAACACCTTCCCTTTTCATAACCCACCCCATGAATTCAAGAAAATATCTCAAAAGGTTTTTCCTGTTCATTTCACCCTTTCCTTTATTGGATAAAAGAAAAGTCGGTGGTGGCTCTTGCTATCCACAACAATTGCAATCAAACGCAAAACACCCGAGTCAGTTCTCTCGCCGTATGATAGAGAAGTTATCATTACCCTAAAGGTTCTCATATTATTTTCTCTGCAAGATTGATGTTTGACTGCACCAATAATATGGAAGAATATGAGGCTTGCATTATGGGTCTTAAAGAAGTGATTGATCCCAGAATTAAGATCCTCGACATATATGGAGACTCAGATCTTGTAATTAACTAGATAAAAGGAGAGTGGGAGACTCGTCACCCTGGCTTGGTACCTTAAAAATATTGTGCAAGAAGATTTTTGACTTTCTTTAACAAAGTTGAACTATACCATATTCCCCGTGAAGAAAATCAAATGGCTGATGCTTTAGCCACCTTGTCTTCCATGTACCAAGTGAATCATGGCAATGATATGCCTACAATCAGAATCACGCGCCTGGAAAGGCCGATTGATGTGTTTGCAGCATAAGAGGTCATAAATGACAAGCCTTGGTTCCATGAAATTAAGTATTTCCTTCAAACTCAAGAATACCTGCCTGGGGAATCCCGTAAACATAAGAAGACTTTAAGAAGACTATATGGAAACTTCTTTGCTAATTGTGATGTACTGTACAAAAGAAACTTTGATAAGGTTTTTCTTAGATGTGTAGATAAGCGTGAAGCAGATTTGTTAATGCAAGAAGTTCACAAAGGGTCTTTCGTTACACATGCAAATGGGCATGCAATAGCTAGGAAAATGTTGAGAGTAGATTAATATTGGTTGACGATGGAATCCGACTATTGTAAGTATGTGAAGAAGTGTCATAAGTGCCAGATCTTTGTAGATAAAATCCACGTGCCTAAGACTCTTCTCAATGTTATGTCTTCTCCGTGGCCTTTCTCCGTGTGGGGTATTGATATGATCGGTACGATTGAACCCAAGTGGGTCGAAGCAGCATCCTACGCAAATCTGACTCGCCAAGTAGTGGTCAAGTTTATCAAGAACCAGCTCATCTGCCCAGCAAGATTATCACTAACAATGAATCAAATTTTAACAATGCAATGATGAAAGAACTATATGATGATTTGAAGATAAAACATCACTACTCCTCTCCCTATAGACCAAAGATAAATGGTGTTGTCAAATCTGCCAACAAAAACATTAAGAAAATTATTCAGAAGATGTCTATAACCTTCAAGGATTGGCAAGAGATGCTAACTTTTGCTCTGCATGGTTATCGCACATCCTTACGCACTTCAACATGGGAAACTCAATTTTCTTTGGTGTATGGAATGCAAGCAGTACTTCCTGTAAAAGTTGAGATCCCGTCAATGAAAGTTCTGATGGAAGCTGAGTTATCTGAGGCTGAATGGTGTCAATGTATATACAACTAGTTGAATTTAATTGAAGAGAATTAGGATGATGACCTTGTGTCATGGTCAGATATATCAAAAAAGCATGAAGCAGGTGTTCGATAAAAAGGTTCGACCTCGCGGGTTCAGAGAAGGTGACCTTATACTTTAGAGGATCTTGTCTTTTAAACCCGATTCTAGGAGCAAGTGGGATCCTAATTTTGAAGGACCCCATATGTGTTTAAAATAGCCTTCTCTTGCGGTGCAATGACTCTTATAACCATGGATGGTGAGGAGCTCTCGCGCCCAGTGAATGCTGATGCAGTCCAAAAATACTTTGTGAAATTTTGGCATACATAATATATCAGAAGTCGAGACTGATTTCTCAACAACACACAATGTCAAGACAGACGTTATAACATCTGTTGACAGAACAATAACAATAACAATAATACAGAAAAATAACTTGCAGAACATAAAGAACACAATAATATGTTAACCTAATTCGGTGCTAACTCACCTACTCTGGGGTCTACTAAGCCAAGAAGGAAATCCACTGTCAGTAGTACTAGTTCGAAGCTAAACCCATTGTTTACAATTTCTCGCCTAATCTCTACCCAATGCAACTTCTATCTAGGTACTCCCTAGATTTGAGAAATTTCCATCCCACTTCCAATCACTGTAGTGATAAAATACATATCCCAGTCATAGAGGTTGTCTCAAGAAACAAAAACAGCAAGAATACACTTTCAAATTACAAATACTTAGTTTTCTTAAAAGCTTCACTAAGAACATTACTCAACTCTTGCTTCACAACTTTGAGGAGAACAATTACTTAACAAGTAAGTAACAATCAGTCAACTCAAATGTATCAAAGATACATGAAGACGTACAAACAACATACAAGGAGAACCTAATGAACTGCCAACCCTAAGCCCTTATTTTTTTCACGGTTTTACAAAAAAAACTATTCTTAAAAGATAAGTCTTGGATGACTCCTTATATAGTCTTCTATAGTTGGGCTTGGACTCTTCAATCAAATCTAATCAGCAGCTCCCAAAAACCTGCAAAATCTTTCTCCATAAAAATAGAAACAATCTTTATAAAAAGTTTCCTAAAGAGTCTCAATCGATCCTTTTTAGTAACCAATAAAATTTGTACTTGTTTCTAATAAAATCTTTAATTGTCATGCACCGATAATAAGTGCAGAATATTCCAGATACTCATTTCTTCAAATTAAATCTTCAAGGATAAAATATCCAGTGCATTGTCAATATGTTTTGCTGTAACATGTTACAACATTTTCTGGAACATCAGTCAAATAAGGCACCTGCAGAACCTGCTTGTACCTGTTGGTCCAAATGTTGTGACATTGTCTTCAACATATGGTAGTAAAACTCATAACAGTTGGAACTACTATGATAGTTGATAAAGATGCTGCACTCTTATCAACATCAACATAGAACTGTGCTAAGCCAAAATTTATCCAACCTTAAAAACATGGAACTAACAATCTCCCCCTTTAGAAAATTCTGGCTAAAACGACCAAAAAAAATTCAATTGGAGAGAGGAATAAAACCTCAACATAAGCTACATGGTTATCATATAAACTATGTAAAAACTCAGCTCAGGAGCTTATACACGGAGACATGTTTAGAACTCCCCCTGTCAAACATAATAGGTTCTCCTTGTCAAGGGTAAAACCCACACCAGAGCACCTGCAACAGAACAATAGGAGCAGCAGCTTCAGTACACATAAGCATGAACACACATTCTCCCCCATAATGATTTCATGAGCAACCTTACAAATAACTACTCTCATAGAAGCAGTAGCATACAATCCTATCATAATGCTAAATCAACATGTCAAGACATGTGATATAACATCAGGACACAACATTTTACTCCCCCTTTTTAGCCAAAATATTGACAAAAGGAACCAGAGTAAATGTACACAATGAAAACACACAGAGAACTTCAGAACATATTGCACTCTAGCAATACAACAGATGGAAACACAATTGCTTGGCCATCTTTAGGTGGTTTGTGGGATACGGCGGCAGAACCAACTATTAATACTGGTTTGCATTTTGTATTCGCAAATGTCGCGGTAAGCAAGAGTCGCCATCGACTTTTATTTCATCCAACAAAGGAAAAGGAAAAAGAACAGGAAAAACCTTTTTCGAGATGTTTTTGAGTACGGGGGGTAGATTATGGAAAGGGAAGGTGTTAGCACCCTTTCCATCTGTAGTTATCTACGGGCTCTTAGATACTTGGTCATTTTTAAATTGCTTGTGTGTGTTTTGAAAAGTTTTTGTTTAACTTCGTGATAACCCTTATATCTGTCCTCAAGAGTGTGACGAAGTTGTTTTTAAAAACTATTTTGAAAGTGTTTGTGTAAAAGAGTTTTTATTGTTTTGAGCAAGTACTTAAGATTTTCTACCTCTCGAAAAAAAGTTGTTCGTTTTCTCGTTTCCTTTAGATAGTACTATCCTACTATTAGCGAGTAGGTAGCCATATCGTCGGATGTTAAGGGGCTATCGAAAGGGATGTTATGGCCATTGAAGGCAACATGTAAGGATACCTTAGCATTTCGAAGGGATTGTCATCATATATGCATCATGGAGGAACAAGATCATTTCTCGTAGGCAACTCGAGGGACAGTAAGGGACTATGATCTTTTTGATGACTTTAGAATTGAGGTTCTTTGCTAAGATATCCCTACTTTCGAGGGACATGACCATTGTTTTCCGAGGCAACCAAGTAAGGCATACCCTAAGGGTGCAAGTGTTCAGCAGTGTTTGTTTTCAGATATTTATCTTGTAATTAAATGATCTATTTAATTGATTAAGCATACAAACCTAGGTTGCTAACAATTATATACAAGCATATAAAATAAAAACGAGAAAATAAAAGAGTCATACGCTATTACAAGGCCTCTGGGAGGGTTTTACATAACCAAAAACTAGGGATTAAACAGTAAATAATATGCGGTAAGCCCTAATTAAAAACTATTACAAACCCGAAGCAAATACAATAATTGGAAAATAAAATATTGCACGCGAGAATTAAGTACGGGAATCAAAGTTTAAATTATAAAAATCTAATCAATTAAAGAGAAATTATTTTTCTATTTTATTATTGAGAAAAATATTTGAAATCTTAACCTAAATCTAATTAATTAAAGAAAAATATTTTTTGGTATTTTTTGAGAAAATTAAATATTTGTGAAATAAACCTAATTTGTCTAATTAATTTTAATTATGAAAACAATCAAGTCAATATTATTAAATTAATTATTTTCCAAAAAAAAACTAATTTTAATTAAAAAACCCTAATTCTACATTTTTGTGGTTTTCTTGATTTTATGATTAAATAAAAAAAATGATTTTTTTTTGTTGTTTTGTAAAAAGAAATAAATCAAGTAAAACAAAAGAAAATAAAGAAAGAAAGTAATTGGACATGTGGTGAAAGCAGATTAGGGGGTGTGAAGCTAAATTTCATTGAGCCCAAATCCTTTGGCCCAATTAGGCGTTTGGATCCAGTGCTGGCCACGTTTGAAGGTTCACCATGGTCTGCATGTGTTGAGTGTTAGATTTGGATATGATGAGATCTTGTGGTATGGTGATGGAAGTGCATGAGGAGCGCGCAGGGACCTGGAGCATTGGATTTAAAGACACAAGTTAGTGAAAATTAACTTTGCAAAAGGGCTGGATCGAACCCAACCCCTTTTGGATTAAAGCCTTATTATGCCCTGCCTTGCCAATTGAACCAAGCGTGTTAATTATTAACAAAATAATACAAAATAAATATAAGGCAAATAAAGATCTATGGCCACATGTCAAAAATGCGTGCGTTGTGGGTTCCCAATGGTTTGAATGGACGAATCAGTGAGCACCACGCCATCACCTTCTTCAGGGATCCGTCGTTTTAGATGGGGAACTTTTACCTACAGCAGTTTTCTGTCACTATAGGTTGCAGTGACGGGTTTTGTTCGTAAATAAAAACCTGCAAAAATTCAAAAACACAGCACAAGAAGAATAAATTCAAACTAAAGGCATGGATCAATTGAAAATCATCTCCTGAGCATGATAGTACCCCTAATTTATTCCAATTTTGCCTTTATATAGAATTTCTAATTTGGGACCTCAAAACCCTAATAATGGCATCGTGTCATTCCTGCACTTAAACTTCAATCAAACCAATAAAAAACATTGCAAATATGATAGCAAGCATGGATATATGATCAAAACATGTTTATGATGGATAAATCATTGAAAATGAATCTTGAAAAAAGATGCAAACCGTGGCACCGTGAGGCATGATTTCTGAAGGATTTAAGGCTTGAGGATGATTAGAATGGCTTCAGAAAATGTCCAGGAATGGATTGATGACCTTGGAATTGCCTGAAACAGCCTATAGAATCAAAATTGACCTGCATTTTTGCCACAAAAGTTTGACATTTCTTCCTTTGTTTTCACGACCCCAAACCCACTTTTTTTGCCTTGAGAATGTTATGTCCTTATATGGAATGAATTAGGTCAATAAAAACTAATCATATCTTTGCAAATTATAGAGATTTGGTTTCATTCTTTGTCTTGTATGATTTGTTTCCAAAATAGACCAAATTAAGATCTTTTCCAATCAATTGGCTCTTGCACGAATTTTTTGATTTTCTAGCTGTTCATGGACTCATAATATGCTCATAAAATCAAATCTTTGATTTTATTTGATTATTCTACTATTTAAATTGATTTATTTTGATTTAAATGGATAAAAATCAAAATAAGTAATAAAAATAACAAAATAATAGGTGGATAAGATCAGGGGTCGTGGGCCATCTTAGGAACAAGTTTCAAACAAGAAAACATGGGCCCATTTGGAAAAAAAGTCATTTTGATCAATATTGACTTCATGGACATTTCCAAACATTTGTCAACTTTGACAATACATATCTCCCCCAATTTTAACCCTAAGAGGGTGTTCTTAGACTTTTTAGAAAGCTTAGGATGTCCTATAAACCACCCTTTTGGTTTCATCTCACTTGGATCTTCCATGTTCACGTAAGAAGCGTTGACCCAAAAGGTGTTTTTGTTGACTTTTGAAAAGGACCTATAATGTCTGAATTTATATCTTTTCATGAGTGCATTTCTTAAACTTGAGGGATGAATATGAGTTGTAGGGAATTGGATTCTCTTCAAAATGAGCCTTGGATGGTAAATGTTTGATAAAGTATGAGAAAGTTATGCGTGGTGAAAGTTTGGTTGACTTTTCCTATAAAAACCCTAATTTAGCAACTTTTGAGTTCTGATAAATTTGGGGCATTTCTTGAGGGATCATGATCAACCCTTGATCAAATTATGGATGTTACTTCAATATGTTGATGTTGACCAAAAATATTGAAGTTTGACTGCATGTGGGCTACAGTTGACTTTTGACCTAGTTTAGTTGATTTTCAGGCATTTGAGCAGTTGACTGAGCAAACTTCGTGTGCAAGGTATGAAAATTGACATAGATGGTCTTGAGAACATATTAAGACCATGGAAAAGATTTGAGACCTTTGGAGTTCACCCCTCTTTATGAAAATGGAAACCCTAGTTGGAGGTTCATTGCTTTAGGAGAGAGTTTGTCTGGTCAACTCTTGGGCATCCTTGAGAAAGTTGAGGAATTCAATGGGTATGTTTTGAGTAAAATGAGAGGGAAAATTTTGGGGTACAACAGCTGTCCCTGTTCAATCTTCTTAAACATGGGGATGTAGAATGGCTGGTCTGCCTTTCGTGATTTGAAGGTGGAAGATGATTGAACACTATAGTGCCCAGAAATTTGCACTCGCATGAAGTAATACTGATTGATAATCGGAATGGGCTTACAGATTCCATTTGGAAGGCGAAGGAGAATCATTGGAGATGGGCTTAAAGATGCCATCAGAAAAGATATCGGTTGCATAAGAGATTCCTTTGTGAGAGTTCCTGTACCTGCCGTTGAGGAGGACTTTGCTGGGGAATGTTGATTTATGTCTTGGGGAATAGAGGATAGGAGCTTCGGTTGTCCATTACCCTACTGGGTAATTAACTCTTAATTGAGGAGGTGGAAGTAAACTGCATGTTTGGTCAGGGTCCAGGCTGCACAGCGACTTACAGGGGAACTGTGAAGTTGATCGTATTTGGCCGGGTCCAGGTCTTACAGTGTTGTAAACTTTTGTCTGGAGATAAATGAGAAGGAACCTGGATGGTAGGGTTACTTGGAAATGAAAGCCTGGATAGTAGGGCTATGGGAAGGAACCTGGCATATGGTTACTTCGAGATGAAATCCTGGGTAGTAGGGCTATGAGAAGGAACCTGGATCGTAGGGTTACTTCGAAATGAAAGCCTGGATAGTAGGGCTATGAGAAGGAACCTGGATAATAGGGTTACTTCTAAGGGTGAGCCTGGATAGTAGGGCTATGAGAAGGAACCTGGGTCGTAGGGTTACTTTGTGGGGAGTTTGGGTAAAACTACATTTGAACCGAGAAGGAACCTAGGTAAGGTTGCTTCGTGAGGAGTTTGTGTATAACTACATCTGAATCGAGAAGGAACCTAGGTAAGTTTGCTTCGTGAGGAGTTTGGGTAAAACTACATTGGAACTGAGAAGGTACTTAGGTAAGGTTACTTCATGAGGAGTTTGGGTAAAACTGCATCTAAACCGAGAAGGAAAGGAACCTAGGTAAGGTTGCTTCGTGAGGAGTTTGGATAAAATTGCATCTGAACTGAGAAGGAACCTAGGTAAGGTTGCTTCGTGAGGATTTTGGGTAAAACTACATAGGAGCCGAGAGGGAACCTAGGTAAGGTTACTTCGGGATAAGTCTGAGCAAAATTTCAGAATGAACCTGGGTAAGGTTACTTCGGGCTAAGTCTGTGTAAAACTTCGGAAGGAACCTGGGTAATGTTACTTTGGGATAAGTTCGTGTAAAACTTTAGGAGGAACCTGGGTAAGGTTACTTTGTGATAAGTTCGTGTAAAACTTCAGGAGGAACCTGGGTAATGTTACTTTGTGATAAGTTCGTGTAAAACTTCAGGAGGAACCTGAGCAAGGTTATTTCGGGATAAGTCTGCGTAGGGGTATGGGAAGGAACTTTGATAGTAGGGTTACTTCGTGATGAGTTCGTGTGAAACTTTATTTGGAAATGTATGAGAAAGGACCTGTGTAAGATTTTTCAGGATAAACCCGTGTGAAGCTGCATTTAGGAGAAACCCGTGTAAGATTTATTCATGACGAACCCGTGTAAAGCTGCATTTGGTCGCGCAGATAATTACTCTATTTAGTTTCAAGAGCTAATCTTGAACCTGCTGGAAGTTGTTGATGATAACCATCTTTCCTGAAAAGGTACATGATTAATCATATATGATGCATGAAATGCATTGTATGATGACGTTCTCAAAATAAATGAGATTATGTTGTATGCAATATGTATGTGCATATCATGATGTATGAACAAGAAATGCTATTGTGGAACATCCGAGTTTGGGAAAATAAATCCCTAACTGCTGTTGGAGAGTACTGGAAATTGCATTCCTGATCGTTATAGAAAAATTGGTTCTTCTACTTCCGCTAGGGATGGTGAACGGAGATGACTATGCTAGAGATTTTCTCCTTGTTTACAACTACTCTGTCGGGGAGAGACTCTGCTTGAGAATAACTCTGCAGGAGAATAACTCTGTTGGGGATGAGCTTCTGCATTCAGAGAAATAAACTCTGCTCGGGAGATAACTATATGAACCACTTGTGATTACAAAACTCGGCTGGGGAATATAGACATCGGCTCTCCGAAAGAGCTTGGATGGGGAAAGTAACTCCTGTTTGGGGAAGCAGAGATCAAAACTTTGGTTGCCTCTAGTCTGTGGGGAGTGTAGATGTTACTGGGACGCATGCTGGGGATACGATAATGACTTCACATCAAGACTTTTCTACCCCTATACCTGCTGGAGAAAGTGCCCGCGGAGGCCTTGTGGATTAAGTGTTATTCCAACTTATGAGGTTCTTCGTAACTCCGATTGGAATGATAAGTCTTCTACTGATAGGCAAGTGACAAGATGATGGGACATAGTCGTACACTTTAATCCCTAACTTTTGCCTGGACTGTCTTTTCAGATTTTCAGTCCACCGGGATACCCTTTTTTGCCCAAGACGCCTTTTCAGGTTTTCGACTTGCCGGGTGTATAGATTTTTCATATGTATATCCCTAACTTTTACCCGAACCTTTTTTGGTTCGTCGGGATGCCCTTATTTTTGCCTAGGCCAGTCAACCTAGCGGTTCTTTTTCATGCGTGGTCTTTTCCGACTATGTCCACGCTCTCAGGATGTAAGGAGTTATCACTGTATGTAGTGTTGTGTTGTAGTACCGTCAAAAATGTTTTCTTGATGGCACATGACCCGTTGCTGGAATGCATGCGTAATGCCCCAAGTGATTCAGATGGAGATCTGTCCCTGGTTATTTGGCACTTTTTGAGAGCCTGCCCCAGGTGTGTTAGACATCATGTCATGCCCCTTGCTTATGGAATATCCGTTATTGGAAGTGTCCTTCCTGCTGAGGTGATTCTATCCATTTAGAGGATGTCTGTTCATTGAATATCCATTGTGCGGATTTATCTACTGTCAAACAATTAGTCATATGCAAACAATGTCATTTAAAGGATGCAAAAATGATGTCTGTCTTGAAAAGAAAGTTTTTTTGAAAATGTGTTTTGTGTAGTAACACAAAATATGCAAGAATGTGATATCAACTCGGGATTCGTAACAAGTCTTACAAGAGTCAGGATACCTTTGTAACAGTATGCTTTCAAACTAACCCGCACTTCAGCTAGGACTTTTAAGGGTTATAACGTGGTCTGGTTCACGGTGTAAGAAACAAAGGACAAAGGCTCAAAATTTATTTGTACCCACCCGTTCTTCGTGATGTCCTCTAGTCCTATGCTCATCTAATTGCGCATTTAGAATCCCAGTTGAGTCCTGGAGTACTGTCCTTGATGTTTCGGTGATGGTTCAGATACTGAAAGTTTATTTGGAAGAGGCAGTCATTTTTGTAATTTTTTTGGTGGATTTGTAGTAACCTCTTCTTTTTTTATTTTCGTTATCCCTTCTTTTGCCTGAACTGTTTCTTTTGTGATTACAGTCAACGGGATACCCTAGTTTTTTCTTAAGTCTCCTTCATAGGTTTTGACTTAATGGGCTTTTATTTTGAGAGATAATGACTGCCTACTTTAATGATTATGCAGAACCATCACCGTCTTTTGATTTGGAAGAATGTCTTTGATGCTATTCATTATGTACAAAGTGGAAGATTGCGACTGAATGCACTTCTGAATTGATTGAGAAACTACCCTTCACCAGGTAATGATTAAGGGTTTTAATTAGTGTGAAAAGAAAACTCCTACTTCTTAGGCTCAAAGGGGTTGACTAGGGACTATCTTCCTTATAACTCCACTGTTTGGGATTTGAAATAATGCCTGTACATCGTCAGCGGGGTCTGTTCAAAAGCATATTGTAGAGATTATGGTATCTTTTTCGTCATCCTCCCTCTAAGGCTTAGAGTTTTTAGTCGAGAGTTGAATATCACGAAAAGGAAGTATAAAGCAGTTTAAGCATTATGAAAACAAATTAATTCAAGACAAACATGTGTAATGCATTAATGAAATAATAAAGTTTGACATGACAATAATTGTTCGAATAAGCAAAGAAAATACAACTTGAGAATTCAAATGAACAAAAATGCTTTCAATCCTAGACATGTTTTGGCAAGGGAGCAGTGATCACGCTGCGAGTCTCAGGAGGGCCGAATTCAACCTCCTTGGCGTCAATTATATTATGAATCTTGTATTTCAGCACCCAAAAATCGTTAGTATCGTGCCCCAGGCTACCAGAATGATAAGCATACATTGCATTTGGGTTGTAGTTAGGATAAGAAGTCTTAGGGTTCAGATGAGGGTTTATCACCGTTATCAGATTCATCTTTAACATGTGTTACAATGGTTGTGACAATGGTATGTTGATTTGGGTGAACTGCCTTTGAGGTCTTTCCACACTTGGATGATTGTTTCGTTGTTATGGTTGTTGTGCGTGTGTCGAATTAGAGACCAGCACTGCCTCCACAGATTGGTGGTAGTCTGCCTTGCTACGCCCCTTCTGGCCGTGCACAACATTGGCTTCCCTCTTGCCACCAAATGACTTCTTCTCTGTACTCGAAGAGGTATTTTACTGGATCTTACCACTCCGGATCCCAGCTTCTACTCTTTCTCTAGTCAATATCAGCTCAGTGAAACCAGCTGAGGAGCTACCAATCAAGTGATTGAAGAACGGACCAGACAGCGTTCCAAGGAATATATCCACCAACTCCCTATCAGACAAAGGGGGTTGGAATCTCCCTGCCAGATCTCTCCATTTCTGCGCATAGTCCTTGAAACCTTCGCTTGCGCCCATGGACATACTCTGGAGTTAAGTACCGGTAGGGGCAAGGTCAGCGTTATATTGATATTGCTTGTAAAAAGCAGCATCCAAATCTTTCCAGTTACAGACATTGGTTCCCTCCAGTTGATAGAACCATTCAAGCTGAGTCCCAGACAGATTGTCCTGAGAGAAATGGACCCACAAGTTCCTATCAGCGGTGTGAGGCTGAATCTTCCTCACATAGGAACAGAGATGAAGTTTGGGATAAGACACCTTGTGATGCGGTGGGAGAACTGACTTGAGGTTTTGCGTTTGTGTTTGCAAATGTTGCAATTAGCAAGAGTCGCCACCGACTTTTCTTTTATCCAAAAGGAAAGGTAAAAAGCACAGGAAAGACCTTTGAGATGTTTTCTTGAGTTCAGGGGGTAGATTATGAAAAGGGAAGGTGCTAGCACCCTTTTCATCCACGGTTTTCCTTGGGCTCTTAGTTACTTGTTTAGATCACTTGCTTTGCTTTGTTTGAAATGGTGTTTGGTGTGATTTTGAAAGTATTTTGTAAAAGAGACCATTGTTTAGGCAATCTTTGTAATGATTCTCGTTGGTAAGAATGTATACAAAGATGTTTGTCTTTTGAAAATATTTTCAATGTTTTATAAGATGTTTTGAAATGTGTGTGTTTGTTTTTGAAAATAGCAAGGATTGTTTTGAAATGTAACAAGTAACTAGAAGCTAATCTACCTACTCAAATGTCTTTCTTGTGCATTTTTATTCCTTTGACATTGTTGACTTACCATTGATTTGGTAAGCAAACCTATCTTTGGATGTAAACGGGACGGGCGTGGGTCATCGTATGACCATGATAGCAATGTTGCCAAGTATCATTAGCATTTTGAGGGACCAAGATCATCTTTGTTTAGGCAGCCTTTTGATAGCGTCATCGAGGAACTATGATCTTATATTTGTTTTGTTTTGCCAAAATACTTCGCGTGCGTAACATGGAAATTTTAATTTAGGCAACCAAGTGGGAGAAACCCTAAGGGTGCTTGTGTGCAAAGTGTGTCATTTTCATGATTTTGTCTTGCATTTAGGGTTTTCTATTTGTTTTGTTTTTGTTCTTGTCATGCAAACCCTAGTTACTAAGCATAGTATATAAAGCAATAAATTGCGTAAAATAAACTAAGCTATTACAACAATTATTATGGGAGGGGGGATATAAGTTTTGAATGGGGATTTTGCACAAATATAAACCTAAAAATATTATTACAACCCAATCGAATATTGCGCGAATTAAATAAATGTACAAATATTTAAAATGCAATGCAATGTATTTATGCAAAAATGTTTTGGTATTTGTTTTTTGTATGAGAAAATAATTTGAATTAAACCCTAGAAAATAAGGAAAAAATAGTATTATTTTTGGAGGGGTGAAACCCTAATTTTTAATTAAAAAGAAAATAAATGTTCTATATTTATTTTGTCCATTTTTTGTACAAGAAAATAATAGATAATATTATATGTAAATATTAAAAATTAAATATGTATAAAAAATAAATATTTTATGTGTATAAATGATATAATAAAAATATGTAGTATTTTTTTATTATTTACAAACTATTTAAGAAAATAAGTTCTATTTTAATCAAATAAATTAATTTCTATGTAAAAAAAAATTGTAAAAAATAAAGAAATTATTTTTAGGATTTTTATTATTCAGAAAAAATAAATGAAATTGTTAGAAATAAAAATATGAAGAAAAATGCAAAAATATAATAAATTAGCCAGGGGGTGTAGTAGCAATCCAGGGGGTGCATATAGTAAAAACAAAAAAGGCCAGGCGCCAAAAAGCCCAAAACAAGCTTCATCCCTGTCCTTGATCATCCATGCGCGCGCGTTTCAGCTCAACCTGCAACTCTCATATGCTTGCACAAAAACAAAAACTCATAACATGAAACATGTGGCATTTAATCTCACGATTCCAACCATATAAAATTTGTGACCTAATTCTCAAATATCAGAGAGAATTTTGGGACCCCTAATTCGTGACCTAAAAATTTCATGAACTTCAAGCTTCAAATTCTCACAGCATAGTTAATATAAATGAAAAGTATGCATATGTACAGCTTCGTTATGTTATGGACTACATTTTTTCTTCACAAATCGTGGCTTGAAGTTGCCTAAATACAGAGATAGAGTTTCAGAAATATACCTCCTTCAGTTGGATTCGAGTAGAGCAATGCAGGAACTTTAATGGAGGCCTGAGGATTGTTTGAGCTTCCTTGAACTTCCCTGAAGCTATTCCAATGCTTACTTTGCTTTGAGGATAGCTGGAAATCTCTGCACAAGTCAAGCTGCAAGCTTCAAGGTTGAAAATGGAAAAGGCTGAAACAAGGGTTACAGAACCAGGGTGATGGCTTGGATAGCTTTGGTATGATGTGTATGAGGTGTTTCAAGTGTCAAGCCACAAAACGCACGAGCCAAAAATTAGTTGGCAATGATTTTGCAGAAATGCTGTGTTTGGACAGAATTTTAGTGTTTTTGAGTTTTGGAGAGTTTCAAGTGTCAAGCCATCGTGTTCTGCATTGTGATAAGTTTGTATATTTGTATAGAATGGATACAAAGTCAGCTCTTCACTAGCTGTACAAGTTCTTGACCTTTTTACCAACTTTCTTGCTTTTGAAGTAAAGTGACAAGACCATACTCCCATGCCTGTCCTTGCTTGCTTGAGGGCTGCAAAGAGCTTGTACCAATTTCCTGAGAGTTGTGTAAGTTGCTTGTACCAAAGGGACAGGTCCAAGGCTCAATATTGATAAAGTTACAAAAGCTCATCTTTATGAAAATGGCAATGTGAACTTTATGCTTAAAATGGAATTATCTCTTGTACAAAGCTTCAAAAGCAAAGATAATGCCTTTATCAACTGATTTTGCATTTAATTATGGAGTGTAGAGTGAGTTTAGGACCTGTAAAGCAAGGTACAACCAGCATGGATTGGATTTGCAACTTGATGCTTTGTAAAAATGGCTTGAACAAAAGTGATAAAATGCTAACTTCCCTTCTTCGATTCTCCCTACTCAAAAATGATCTTGGAGAGTTCTTGGACATTTTGGAAAGCTTGCAATGTGATCTATAATCTGTCTTTGAAATTCAATTTGAGATACCTCTTGGAACTAGGTGAAAAATGTCCATGAAGTTGGGTCCAAAAACTGCCGAAATTAGGGCAAAATTTCACTAAGTTATTTAGTTCATGGACCTATGTTCACAAATTCATAACTTGAGATGCAAGCATCTTTTGGGAAACGTTTGTGAAGCAAAGTTGTATATTTCATGGAGGACTACAACTTTCATGTTGGAAGTTTTCTTTGAATCAAATTTAATCATGGTGAAAAAGTGGTGGAAAGTTGAGAAAAAATAAGAAAATTTTTATACTTAGAAAAATTCGAAGTTATGAAAAATTTTCAAATCAAAACCCAAATTTGCAAATTTGAGTTTCTGGGTGAAAAAGTTTCATATTTTGACATATCTTGATGAATTATGACCCTTGGCACTTGATTTTGACTAAAAAGTCAAAGTTTGACTTTTTAGTGTACAATTGACTTTTGATCAGTTGACTGCAAAATTCATCTGTCAATCCCATGAACTTGAGATCTTTTGAACCATGTAATTAGGTCAAGATGATGCCATTGAACCCTTGAAATAATTTTTGAACCCAATTGGTCATTGGCTAGGTTAAAAAAATCAGAAATTTCCCTTTCTCAGTCAAAACCCTAATTTTGACCATTTTGCCCTTTTGATGATTTAATCAAATTTCTTGAGGAGTTGTGATCCAAACTTGATAAAATGGTACATATGAGTCTAAAATGTTGATGTGGATAAAAAATTATGAAGTTTGACTGTAAATTGGCCATGGTTGACTTTTTCCCCAATACAGCTGATTTTTAGGTCAATTGTCCAATTGACTGATCAAAAAGGTGGTTCAAGGCTTGAAACTTAACATGAGCAATCTTAGGGGTCCAAGATGATGTATTAAAGTAACATGAAGCATTGATGGCCCAAAAATACTTGTGCAAACTCAAACCCTAATTTTGGGTTATCAGTGCAAGATGAGATGTCTTGAGCTGACCAAACCCTAATCTTATCTTGAGTCCAAGAAGTCTTGTGAGAAAAGTCTTGATAAATGAGAGGGCAAATTTTGGGGTAAAACACACCCCATCATACTTCGCAAAAATCGGAGCTTTAAACTTCTGAGGGATTACTACCCCCGACACCAATCCCAGCTCTTCAAAATCCAGCCCGGGTATTCTCTGGATCTCCATAGCGCTCAACCGATCCTCTAACTGCTTGTATCTATCCTCAGTGGGAGGATACTGCTCATCATTGTAGTCTGTGTCATCCTAGGAAACTCTCGGACTAGGGTCTTCCCCCCTTGTGTCTCCCTCTTGGTTCTCCCCTTCTTTGGATGAGGAGGTCAAATCGACTGGTTGTTTTAACGCCCCCCTGAACCTTCTGCCCATATTCAGAATACCAGAGACCTTCTTCTTTTTCTTCTTTTCCTTCAGGAGGAGGGCTTTCAGATCCTCCTTCCCTTTTTCCAGTGTTATGAAAATCTGTTGAAATTGGGCATTTTGTGCATGAAGATCTTTGATGCTTTGTTCAGAAGACATTTTTGCTGAAATAAACAGCGAAGAAGATGAGAAGCCTGTAATGGTACCTGTTATGCAATGATGTGTATGACATATGTATGCAATGTTTTCAAGGATCTCACGGGGTAAACAAGAAATGTCAAAAGTTGAAATTTTGCAGCTTTGATTGAAGAACTTTGTATCATTGAGAGTCCTTCTACAAGAGTCAAGCTCACCATATAAAGTGGGTCATAGCCCCTGACTCAAGTTGTCGTGTTTTGATCTTTTGACGACACTGGCTAGAGGAAAATAAATCCCATTGCCCCTTGCTAGACGTCTGGTTCATCATAACCTGCATCACAGGCCCTCGAGATCCTTGAAATTGTTAGTATGATATATCATGTTATGATGCTATGATGTGTATGTTATGCATCAAGAAAAAATGCAGGGTAAGAAACCAATTTATTGGATTTACACACACAAAGTCCTGCAAGGAATACAAACAAAGCCCTTTGTTGTACCCCAAAATTTTCCCTCCCATATTCTTCAAAGTTTTGACAAGCATCATCTCAATTTGCTCAAGTCTACTCAAGAGTTGCACAGTCAAACCATCCTCCTAAGCCAGTCAAATTAGGGTTTTGGTTCTTGCAAGGAAGCTGAGGTTTTCAAGGGCTCAATCAAGTCCCACATGCCTATACACATTGTCAAGCATCTACATGCCAAGTTTCAAGGCTCACAAGGTCAAGTTGCACAGTCAAAAGCCTCATTTGCTTCACAATCAACTATAGGGGCAAAATGGTCATTTGGCAGTCAAAAGTCAAAATTTTTGGTCAACATCTTATTTTGAAGCCACAATCATCATTTGATCAAGTCTTGATCGTGATTCCACAAGAATGGCTCAAAAATCATCAAGATGCAAAAGTTTCTATTTTTGGACAGCTGAAAAGTCAACTGTAACTTGACCAAGGCATAACTTTTTCATGGTTCATCAGAAAAATCCCATCCAATGCTCATTTTGAAGGGGAGGACATTTCCTACAACTCATCTTCACATTCCAAGTCCAAGAAATGCTCTCACGAAAAGTTATCAATTTCAACATTATAGGTCATTTTCAAAAGTCAACAAAAAGGCATTTTAAGTCAAAGACCATAACTTGAGATTGGTAAATCGAAATGACATGGGACCAAAGGAGTTGGTTAGAGGACTTCAAGACCTTTCCAAAATGTCCAAGAACATGTTCATATGATCAAAATTGAGCAAGATATGCATTGGAGAAGTTGGGAAATTTTTGTGAAATGGCAAAAGTCAACTATCCTTGAAACTTCAATTTTATACAAAAGGGCCCACTTTTTTCCACTTGGTTCAGCCTTGTCATGCCACCCACGTGTCCCATGATCAATTTCAAGACCAAATAATTATTTTTCTATTTTTATTTAATTTTTATGGATTTAATTCATTTTAATCCATAATAATTCAAGTTAAATTAAAAAAATTGATTAAATGGTATCTTGTGGTTTGATTAGCCTTCATGAAGCATATTCTAGTTGCCAAATTCGTGTAAAGTCCATTTTAAGCATGAAAATTCAAATTTGAACAAAATTGGAAAATGCTTTAATGGTGGTTATGAAGAAATCCAAAAACATCATTGCAATGGTTAAAGGCTCATCATGTGACTTGATTCTGATTAAAACATACATATGCAAGTGTTCCAAAGCTGAAGCAGGACCTAGAGATCACAAAAACGGCCATAACCAATTCCAAAAATTCCAAAGAAATTTGCAAACTGAAATCCACTTTTCAGCACGATTTAAAGTCTTTTCTTGATCCAAACACATTCCTTACACTCCCAGGAATCTATTGCAATCACAAACACACTCTAACACTCAAGGAATCCCTCACTATAGTCCCACGGTTTGTCCATTTCTTTCAAAATCAAAATGCATAATTCTTGCACATTTAACATGATATAATTGTTGTTTTGTATTGCTAACGCTCTTGGAGCCCTGAATCACAAACCACCATGGATGATTTTTAGGTTTTCAAAGCTTTCGAATTGGGGGTTTCTCATATAGGAAAAATTAGGCTTGGAAAGACTCATGGTTGAAATCAGGAGATCAGCACGAACACATCCCAACCCTCGCGCCTTTTTTATGTTACGTGTATAACTAATCGCTATTTTCTGCAGTTTCACTTTGCGGGGGTTTAAAACCCCCGCTATTTGGTTTTATTTTACAGGAAAATGCGAAGAAGATGATTACGTGGAAGAACATGGTTGGTGTGTTCAAATATAGCGCGTTTTTTTAATTTCCCAGCATAATTGATATTTCCATATATTATTTTCACTATCCATTATTATAACAAATGCAATGCAGTGGCTGAGTGGTTGAGGACGTGTCTGGCAATTGTTGGGACCTGGGTTCGATTCCCAGATCCACCCAAACCTCAATGTTATTTTTTCTAATATTATCTCGTGCAGCTTTCCAAGAGCGCTCTACCACGCAACTCACGCATAAGCTTGCCAAGTGGCCATGAAGCCCAATCCAATGGCCAAAGAATGAAGACCATGGTACTCAGGAGTCAATGAGCACGCACATGATTCCAAAAAGTCAAACATGGCTTTGTGTTAATGGGCCTGAATTCCAGAACAACACCTCCATTGGGCCATCAACACCCCCTTTGGTTTCTATTTTTTTTTTTCTATTTTCCTTTTTATTTTTTTTATTTTCTTTATTAATTATTCTTAGTATTTAATTAATTAACATGATTAACATTTTCACATGTAAAAATTCAGAAAAAATGTAAATATTTTATTTTTATTAATTTCACATAGGTAATTATTTTGTAAATAAAATACTAATAAATTAATTAGTTTAATTAGTTTAAATTTAACATTTTTTAATAAGTAAAATCAATTTAGAATTAGGTCTTTCACTTTCATTTTTTAATTTCTTTTTATTTTATTTCATTAAAACATAAAAATACAAAAAAATATTTTCTTAATTAATTAATTAATTAATTAGTTATTAATTTTAATTTCATTTAAATTGCAAAAAGGGACAAAAATTCATTTCTTTTCTTAAAAGGGTCAAAACCCTTAGGACGTTCCCGATTTAATTCTTTCGCGCATTATTCTTATTTTTGATTATTTATGTAACTGTTTCCGGATATGTAATAGTAATTAGGTTTATCTCTTTATTTACTATTTCTCGCACTTTATTTCCAAACGGATTTTGTTTTTTTTGGCGATGTATAGACCCGCGCCTTGTAATAGCTAGATTTACATTTCTGCAATTTATTTTCCGCACTCCTAACTGCTAACAATGCATGAAAGAATGTATGAATAATAAAATCAATCCGTAGCTCACAAATGACATGTACAAGATAACCTTAACTGAAAAACAACACACAAAGCACATGCCACTCTTAGGGTACGCCTCACTGGTTGCCTCGAAACGTGGTCATCAAGTATAGGGTGTCTTAGAGGTCGCCCTTTTGCCTAAGATCCAGTTGCCTCGAAACGGTTGCCTCGGATAAAAGGATCTAGGATATTAGGGTTACTTCTAAGGTGTCTTACCGTTGCTTCGGTGACCACACATGTCCCTTAATCGAATTGACCCGAACACCTCCAACGATGGTGCTACCTACCTCTCAATGGTGGGATAGCACTATCTAAAGGACTCTTACACAACTTAATTCCTTAGAGTAGGTAGATTTCTCTCAAGTACTCGCTCTTTTCAAAAACAAATAAAAATACTTTTCGCACCCACACTTTCAAAAGGTTTTCAAACAAATTTTTCATACACTCTTGAGGACTGATACAAGAGTTACCTAGAAATTTTTCAAACAGAACTTTTTCAAAACCCACACACACTTGAAAAGCAAACAAATTTTGAAAACATAAGAGCAAGTACCTAAGAGCCCATGGATAACCATGGATAGAAAGGGTGCTAACACCTTCCCTTTCTATAAATCTACCTCCCGAACCGAGAAACATTCTCAAAGAAGGAATTTTGCTGTGCTTTTGTCCTTTCCATATTGGAGAACATAAAAGACGGTGGCGACTCTTGCTTACCGCGACATTTCGCGAAACCCGCTTAAAAACAGTCAGTTCTATTTCCACCAATCACAGAACTGGCGACTCTGCTGGGGAGTATAAAAGTGAGGTGTACCTTAGGATTAGATCATACTTATGTTTTCAATTGCTTTGCTTTGATTGCTTTATATTTGTGGGCTTTGCATCAGAGTTTCATATATCCTAACCCGGATCTGGGGATACCCTTTTAGGTAGCATAAGTTGTGAGGGACCTGTCCGGCGTAGACCGACACGGGTGAAGCAGTGGCTACATTGGTGTGGCACCTTGGTTTGTACCGATATCCCTTGTGTTGCAACGAGGAGAATATGGGTCTTCTGAGGAGTCATTAAGCACCAACCGACCTTAGAACCCTAATGTGACCCAACTTGGCCATATAACAGTAGCAGTATGCTACACCCATTGAGGCTAAACTCTCGCGATAGTTCTGGCCGCAAGAAAAGATTGCGACGCTGGAGTTATGACCGATTGAGGGTAGTCAGTGATATTGGGATCCTCTAGAACCCGGTTACTTTTGATAGGACAGGTCTTAACCAACGAAACTGAAAAAGGGTAGTACCTGAACTTCATGCTGGCCTAAACCCTAAAGGCTGTCTGGTGTGACTTGTGTGCCTTATCATGTTTGCCTTTGTGAATATTTGTGGTGTGCTTTATCATAACATCATACCATCATACCATTGCATGCATCATGCATAAGGACTGACCTATTTCAAAGACAAGAGGGTTTCACCTTTGCTCTATTTTGTAGGACATCATGATGCCTGTGCGAAGGAACACTATCCGGCTCAACTTTGTTCACCCACCTGATTTGCTTAAAGAGTTGGTTGACAGAATTCCAAACACTGCTTCCTTCATCCAGAGGCATGGTTATCTTCTCGGTTTAGTCACTTCAAAGTGGGACCAACAACTGATGAGTGTCTTGACCCAGTTTTATGATCCCTTGTACAATTGCTTCACCTTTCAAGACTTCCAGCTGGTCCCTACCCTGGAAGAATTCTCTGATTTGCTTGGTATCCCTATCTTGGATCAGACCCCATTCACTGGTTGGGAAAAGACTCTTAGGCTTGAGGAGATTGCTGCAGCCCTTCCCTTGACCAACAAGGAGGTAATGGACAACTGGGTGACTAGAAGCGGAGTTAAGGGCTTCTTGGCTAAGTTTCTGATTGGTAAAGCTAACAGTTTCTGGAATGACTTAGACTTCAGGGCGTACAAGGACATTATGGCTCTCTTAATCTATGGTCTAATATTGTTTCCAAATCCTGATAACTTTGTCAATATCAATGCCATAAGGATCTTCATGTCTCGGAACCCTGTACCCACTCTCTTGGGTGATATCCTGCAACAACTCTATGCTCGTACTGCCCGAAGACGGGGAACTCTGTGGTGTTGTGCTCCTTTGTTAGTGAGGTGGTTTATTTCGCACCTCCCCAAGTTCGTGCTGAAGAACCAAGAAGGAAGAGGCTGGGCTCATAGGTTAATGTCTCTCACTGATAATGACATCATTTGGACTCTCAGAGGTTTATATGAGGTGGCTGTTATTGATCGTTGCAGAGAGTACCCTAATGTTCCATTGATCGGTACCCAGGGAGGAATCTCTTATAATCCATGTTTAGCTCTCCATCAATTTGGAAGAGCCAGAAGAGAAGGGCCTCATGAGATGTTGGTACCTCACATCAGTTTTGAGTTTCAGGTAGATAGTGACGAACTGCACCGTAGATTCATCAAAGCTTGGGACAGAATTCACAAAGCTGACCCACATGAGTTGGGACCAAAGACTTCTCTACCAATGGAACCTTATTACAAATGGGTCTGCATCCGTGCTCAGAAGTTAGGTATGCCATATGAAGCTGTCAGGCCTGTCATTCTTGAAATTCCTGATGGAGACGGGGTTCCTCCAACCATACTCCCTCCTCAGATACCCACTGATGTTGATACCCTAAAGAGGTCTTGGGCGCAACTACAGGAAGAGCGGGATTATTATCGGGAAAAGTTCAACGAACAGGAACAGAAGATCCAGAAGCTGACCAAGCAATTGGAGAACGAGCGGACTATGAATGACTATATCCGTACTGAGAAGAGGAGGCCATGGGAGCACTGATGGGCTTTGGATGTTTCTTTTACAGCTTTTATTTCCTTTTCAGTATTTTTTCATTCCTGTAACGCCTAAGGGCAATTTGTTGAACAATTTAAATTCCAAAGTTTAAATCTAATAAAGTGTGTTCCTTTTGTCTACAAAGTTGATTCCCGATTGTCTTTGAAAACATAATTCATACGCATTTCATTCATCATATGCATCACAGGTACCCTTTTTCTACAGGTTGCTTAATCTTCTTCACTGTTTATTTCAGCACTCAATCATCATGAATCCTGAACCAACTACTGAACAAGCTATCAAGGCCCTCCAGGCCCAGAACGCTCAGTTTCAAGAGATGGTCATGAACTTGGCCCAGGGACAACGGGAGTTGAAGGCTTTGCTCCTGAAGAAGAAGAAGAAGAAGAGGACTGTGCTGTTCAACACTGGACGCAGACTCGGGAATGCACTGCAGAATGAAGCTGAGAGGACTACTCCATCTGTTGGGGAAGGCAGTCACCAAGGGAGAGAGGTTCCTAGTCCTGTGGTCTCTGACACCGAGACAGACTTCAATGATGAACAATACCCTCCTGCCGAGGACCGGTACAAACAGCTGGAGGACCGGCTAAATGCTATGGAGATTCAACGCGTGCCTGGGTTGGATTTTGGAGACTTGGGGTTATCTTCTGGGGTGGTGATCCCACACAAGTTCAAGGCACCGACCTTTGTGAAGTACGACGGGGCTTCCTGTCCTAAAATTCACCTCCGTTCTTATGTAAGGAAGATCCAGCCTTACACTGCAGATAAGAACTTATGGATCCATTTCTTCCAGGAGAGTCTTTCAGGGACTCATCTCGAATGGTTCTATCAGCTGGATGGAACCAACATTCGTAACTGGGAGGACTTGGCTACTGCTTTTTATAAGCAGTATCAGTACAATTCCGACCTCACTCCCATGCGTACCCAACTCCAGGGTATGTCACTGGGAACGGGTGAAGGTTTTAAGGAGTACGCATAGAAATGGAGAGACCTGGCTGGCAGGGTGCAGCCACCGTTGACGGATCGTGAACTAGTGGACATGTTCTTGGGGACCCTATCTGGTCCATTCTTCAACCATCTCATTGGTAATTCCTCTGCTGGGTTTACAGACCTGATCCTGACTGGTGAGAGGATCGAAGCTGGTATCAAATCGGGGAAGATACAGAAGGGTGCCTCCTCAAATACTGAAAAGAAGCCCTTCAAGAAAGAAGCTAGTGCTGTGTATGGTCCCAGAAGACAGAATAAACCAGAACGCCGCCAAGCTGTCAACGCGGTGGTAATTTCTAAGCCTGCTACTGCTCCTCAGCAGTACAACCAGCCAAGGGTTGAGAGGCCCAAAAGATAGTATACCCGGCTCAGCATGACTCTCTCTCAGATCCTGCCGCAACTACTGTCAACCAGCCTGGTAACTGTCAAGGAAGCTCCGAAGGTGGTAAACACAGCATCTCCGAAGTACAACCCCAACGCCCGTTGCGCTTATCACTCTGATAGCCCGGGGCATTCTACTGATGATTGTTGGGCTCTGAGGAATAAGGTTCAGGACCTTATTGACGCTAAGGAAATACAATTCGAGGCGCCCGAAAGGCCCAATGTTGTGACTGCTCCCATGCCCCAGCATGGAGTGAATGCTGTTGAGGAAGACCGGTATATAGCCTCCGTTGATGATATTGTTACCCCACTGCTGACTGTTAAAAGGAACCTGTTACTAGCCGGTTTATTTCCGGGATGTAGTAAAGGTTGCCTTCTGTGTTCTGTTTCACCTGCTGGTTGTCCTTCATTGAAGTCAGGTATCCAAAGCCTGATGGATAATAAGGAGATCTTGTTCGAGAAGATTGCCGTTCCTGCTGCCCCTGTTGAAGAAGTTTCAATTGTCACCATTTTCAACAACCCTTCCAAGGCTCCCCCAAGGAAGCCTGTCAAAATCATGCCTGTTCACAAGGTTGCACACATCACCATCACTGTTCTGGGGCCCCTCTCCTATACATCCGAAAAAGCTGTCCCTTGGCACTATAGGGCATATGTTTATGTTCTGGGAGTGAAACAAGAGTTCAATACTAGTACCGGTGTCACCAACATCACCGGGCCTGCTAAAGTCACTCGTAGTGGAAGACTGTTCTCACTTGATATTGCGCCACCAGCTATTCAGAGGCCTCTTGTCATCACGCCTGCCAGTGTGCCTGCTTCCCTTCCTGACCAAGTTCCTGTTTCCACCCTTGCTGCCGAGTCATCTGACACTCGGGGCAAAGGGATTGCTACTGATGTGCCTGCCCGGACGGAGGCACCGAAGACAACCAATGCTGAAGCTTCCAAGCAAGATATGGAAGAGATTCTTAAGATCATCAAGAAAAGTGATTTCAATGTGGTTGAGCAGCTGGGGCACACCCCCTCTAAAATTTCTATGCTATCACTATTGCTGTGTTCAGAGGCCCACGCCAAGGCTCTGATCTCCTTCCTGAAGACGGCCCATGTGCCACAAGAAACGTCTGCTGATCAATTTACTAATTGTGTGGCTAACTTGACTGCTGATAATGGGTTGGGTTTCTCTGACGCTGATCTAACTGCCAAGGGAAAGAACCATAACGACGCCCTGCATGTCTCCATTGAATGCAGGGGCACTACTCTTGCTCATGTGTTGGTGGACACCGGTTCGTCGTTAAATGTACTACCCAAGAAGGCCCTAGACAGGCTGGATTGTGAGGGTTTAGAGCTCAAGCCTAGTAACATTGTTGTTCGGGCCTTTGACGGGTCCAAAAGGATGGTGCATGGTGAAGTCGACATTCCAATCAGGGTTGGCTCTCAAGTTTTTGACTCCACTTTCTATGTGATGGACATTCGTCCATCCTACTCTTGTTTGCTGGGTCGCCCTTGGATCCACAAGGCAGGAGCTGTGACCTCCACATTACATCAGAAGCTTAAGTACCCGGTCAGGGGGAAGATCGTAACAGTGCAAGGGGAAGAGGAATACATGGTCAGCCACCTCAACTCATTCCGGTACGTAGAAATGGATGGGGAGTTCATTGAGACCCCCTTTCAATATTTCGAAGAGGTGCCTCAGATATTGGCAGCAGCAGAGACAGTGACTGCAGAAGACTCTCCTTTGAAGATGGCATCCTTGAAGGATGCCCGGGCTGTGATTGAGAAGGGTGAGTGCGCAAAATGGGGCCGACTTCCTGATTTCACTCCAAAGACTGACAAATTTGGCTTGGGTTTCACTGCAGAAGCTCAGAGGGCTGTTCGCAAGGCAAGGATTGGAAGACCTCCCGTATTCATCACCAACCCGGGAGTGAATGCTATTGAAGACGATGTGGAGGAATCCGAATTTGACAGCTGGATCTACCCGACGACCAACGGTGGACCAAGCAACTGGACTGCAAAAGACTTTATACCTATTACTTTTGTCACTCAGTAATGAACTTCTTTGTTTTGAATTTGTAACGAACAATATTACTAAACTTTATGGCCCGGTGTCTTACCCGAAGCACCGTGGCTTCATTTGTGAGGGCTTTTGTGTGTCACTTCCATATATCATTAATAAAAGCATTGGACATTTTTTACATTTCAAATCTTGTTCTCCCTTTCTTTCTTTATATATTGCAAAACAGCTATATTTACACACACTCACCTATACAGGTTCCAATCCACTCTGGATCTCACTGGTAACGACTCTGCTACTGCCAGTTATGACTTCGAAAATCCGATCAACTTAGCCGAAGACGAAGGTGAAGATGATTGCGAAGTGCCTGGTGAGCTTGCAAGACTGTTACTCCAGGAAGAGAGGGCCATTCAGCCACATGAAGAGCCAGTGGAAACGGTAAATCTGGGTACTGAGACAGACAGAAAGGAAGTCAAGATTGGTGCCAATCTAGAGCTCAGTGTGAAACAACGGTTGATTCAGATGTTGCATGATTATGTGGAAATCTTTGCCTGGTCTTACGAAGACATGCCTGGATTGGATACCAACATTGTGGTTCATCACCTGCCTACCAAGGAAGATTGCCCTCCGGTAAAACAGAAGGTCCGCCGTATGTGCCCAGAGATGTCCGAGAAAATCAAGGCTGAGGTTATGAAACAATTTGACGCCGGTTTTCTAGCAGTGACTTCTTACCCTCAGTGGGTTGCCAATGTGGTTCCAGTGCCGAAAAAGGATGGTAAGGTCCGAATGTGTGTTGATTATAGGGATTTGAACAGGGCAAGCCCTAAGGATGATTTCCCTCTGCCTCACATCGACGTTCTGGTTGACAATACTGCTCAGCACAAGGTGTTCTCCTTCATGGACGGTTTCTCCGGATATAACCAAATCAAGATGGCTCCTGAAGACATGGAGAAGAACACTTTTGTTACTCAGTGGGGCACCTTTTGCTACAAGGTCATGCCTTTTGGGTTGAAAAATGCTGGGGCAACCTACCAACGTGCCATGGTTGCTTTGTTTCATGACATGATCCACCATGAGATTGAAGTATATGTCGACGATATGATTTCCAGGTCCCAAACTGAGGAGGAACACCTTGACCATCTACAGAAACTGTTTGACCGTCTGAAGTTGTACAAGCTAAGGTTGAACCCGAACAAGTGCACCTTTGGGGTAAGATCTGGAAAACTGCTAGGCTTCGTCGTGAGCGACAAAGGTATTCAAGCGGACCCTGCCAAGGTAAAAGCCATACAAGAGATGCCAACGCCCAAGACAGAGAAAGAAGTCAGAGGCTTTCTAGGACGGCTGAACTACATTGCCCGATTCATTTCACATCTAACTGCTACCTGTGAACCAATCTTCAAGCTACTGAAGAAAGATCAAGTAGTACGTTGGAACGATGAATGTCAGGCCGCTTTCGAAAGAATCAAAGAGTATCTCCAAGAGCCACCCATTCTTATGCCACCGATTGAAGGGAGACCTCTAATACTATACTTGACAGTACTTGACGGTTCAATGGGGTGTGTACTGGGGCAGCATGACGAGTCTGGCCGAAAAGAGCACGCTATTTATTACCTTAGCAAAAAGTTTACCGACTGTGAGACCCGATACTCATTGCTCGAGAAAACTTGCTACGCTTTGGTATGGGCTGCTCGCCGGTTGAGACAATATATGTTGACTCACACTACTCTGTTGATTTCAAAAATGGATCCGATCAAGTACATATTCGAAAAGCCTGCCTTGTCCGGAAGAATAGCAAGATGGCAAATGATCTTGACAGAATACGACATCCAGTACACGACTCAAAAAGCAATCAAGGGAAGTGTACTGGAAGACCATTTGGCACACCAGGCAGTGGACGATTACCAATCTATGAACTTTGAATTTCCAGACGAGGATATCATGGTAGTCACTGATTGTGAAGTACCTGGACCGGATGAAGGACCTGAGGAAGGATCCCGATGGTCTATGCACTTTGACGGAGCCTCAAACTCTTTGGGTAACGGTATTGGAGCTGTGATCATATCCCCAAAAGGCACTCATACTCCACTTACTGCCCGACTATGTTTCAACTGCACCAACAACATGGCAGAGTATGAGGCATGCATCATGGGTCTTCAAGCTGCAATTGACTTAAGGATCAAGTTTCTGAGTGTCTTCGGAGATTCCGCTCTCGTGATCAACCAGATCAAAGGCGAGTGGGATACGAAACACCCAAACCTTATTCCTTACAAAGAGTTTGTGTTGACGTTGATTCCCCACTTCGAGGAGATAACATTTGAACACTTCCCAAGAGAGGAGAATCAGTTGGCGGACGCGCTGGCTACGATGTCTTCTATGTTCAAAGTCAAATGGGACAACGAGGCTCCCCGGATCATTATCTGGAAATTGGATGAACCTGCACATTGCTGTGATCTTGAGGCTGAAGAGGTAACTGAAAAACCTTGGTATCACGAAGTGAAGAGGTACCTGGAAGCTCAAGAATACCCCGAGGGGGCATCTGTCAACGACAAGAAGTTCCTGAGAAGATTCGCTGCAAAGTTCTTCCTCAGCAACGACATTCTGTACAAACGAAACCATGATTCAACTTTACTACATTGTGTGGATAAAACTGAAGCAGAAAAGATCATGGCAGAGCTACACGAAGGTACCTTCGGAACACATTCCAGTGGACATACTATGGCAAAGAAAATCCTTCGGGCAGGATATTTCTGGTCCACAATGGAAGCAGACTGTTACCAACATTCTCGGACATGTCATAAATGCCAGATATACGCTGATAAGGTGCACGTTCCTCCAGTACCCCTGAATGTCTTGACAACACCTTGGCCTTTTGCAATGTGGGGCATTGATATGATCGGTGAGATCAGACCTACGGCATCCAACGGGCATCGCTTCATCCTGGTAGCGATTGATTACTTCACAAAGTGGGTTGAAGCAGCTTCCTATGCTACGGTAACCAAGAACGTCGTAGCACGATTCATTCGGCATAACCTGATCTGTCGCTACGGTGTACCTGAGAGGATCATTACGGATAATGGTACCAATCTTAACAACAAGATGATCACTGAGCTCTGCGAGCAATTCAAGATACAACACCATAACTCTTCTCCTTACCGACCGAAGATGAATGGGGCTGTAGAAGCAGCGAATAAGAATATCAAGAAGATTGTGCATAAGATGACAGTGACCTACAAAGATTGGCACAAGATGTTACCGTTTGCTCTTCATGGGTACCGTACCTCAGCACGGACGTCAACAGGGGCAACTCCCTTTTCCTTGGTCTATGGCATGGAGGCAGTCTTGCCTATTGAAGTTCAAATACCCTCTCTCCGGATAATGAAGGATGCAGGTTTGAGCGAAGATGACTGGATCCAGACTCGACTTGATCAATTAAACCTAATTGACGAAAAGAGACTCACTGCTATTTGTCATGGTCAAACATACCAAAAACGGATGATCAGGGCATTTAACAAGAAAGTCAGACGCCAAGAGTATCAAGTTGGGGATCTGGTAATCAAGCGCATCATTCTTCCTCAAAGTGATCCCATGGGCAAATGGACCCCTACGTACGAAGGGCCATTTGTGGTTAAACATATCTTCTCAGGAGGAGCTATGATTCTAACCACCATGGATGGTGACGACCTTCCTCACCCCGCCAATGCTGACATAGTAAAAAGATACTACGCATGAATAAAAGACCCGCTAGGTTGACACACCTAGGCAAAAATAAGGGCTTCCCGGTGAACCAAAAGGGTTCGGGCAAAAATAAGGGATGAAATGAAAAAATCTGTACACCCGGAAAGTCGAAAACCTGAAAAGGCGGCTTGGGCAAAAATGGGTATCCCGGTGGACTGAAAACCCGAAAGGGCGGTCCAGGCAAAAATTAGGGATAAAGCGTAATACTATGTCTCATTGGATCACCTTGCATCCAGAATCCGGTATCAACTATCAGGTTCAGACGGCATCGATCAGTCAGCCTCATCTTCAACTGAGCAGCAAAGTGATGAGACGCTTGAAGACATAAAGGCGATAGCAGAGTTGGAACCCAGTGGGATTTTTCACATAGCTGTTTTGTTTTCCCTTTCAAAATTGTATAAAATCTATGTTGTTCAGCGGCGTTATCTTACTAGGACGTCAGCCTCTTGTACATAAACGCCTATTTACAGGCAAATTCAAAAAATCAATACAAGTTCACTTTTCCATACAAATTGCCAGTTATCTTTCTTTGTTTTTTTCCTTTTTCTGTTTTGTCTTGCGAAGAACGTCCAATGTTCATTTTTGATATATGCATTTGACACTAATTGCTAACTCATGAATATTTGCATGCGAAACAAAGGATTAATTACACGTGACATTAGAAACAGGGGAAATAATGAGTTGTATAAGCAATCTAGTTGCTCCGTCCACCAAGGTACCAAGGTAAGTTCAGCTGAAGAATATGACTAAGATACCTTCACTCCCCGTAGAGTAAGACCAGATTTCAGCAATACTCTCCCCGAGCAGAGTTGGTCTCCCATAAGCCCTAAAAAGGCACAGTATCTCTAGCAGGTCAACAACACTCTCCCCAAGCAGAGTTAATCTACTGTCAGCCTTAAGGAAGTTGGGTATCCCCAGAAAATCTCAATATTCCCCAGCGGAGTATGCAGATATTCCTTAACAAGCATCCCCGACAGTCTTAATATAAGATTGTTCCCCGGCGGAATCCAGACACCCCAGTGGAGCCACTTCCCCAGTCTCAAAAGTTTCCCCAGGAGAGTTGAATCAATCTCCCCAGTAAGATTCTGGAAGCTTATCCCCAGTAGATTCTGGAAGCTTATCCCTGCAGAGCACGAACGCGTCTCCCCGGCTTTATTCAAAAGTTATTCCCCACCAGGGCTTATAACTGGGTTATCCTCAGCTAATTGCCACGGAAAGATCGTCCTCGGCGAAGTTCTTCCTATCCCTCCAGCGGAGTTCATCAAATCTCCCAACATAACATATCAACAGAGTCCCCCAGCGGAGTTATCATCAAATCCTCGGCGCAGTATCTCTTCCCACAAAGAAATTCCCCGCAGAGTAATCTCTTCGCCAAGTTTATTCCCCAACAGAGTCATCTTCTCCTACAGGTTTATTCTTGCAACCATCATCCCCAGCGGAAACGAAGAACTCTCCTCTTCAAACATCAACCCAGAATTCAACTTCCGGGAATTCGTCAAGGATTTATTTTCCTAGATGAAAATACATTCATAAACATCACATTATCTTACATACATAATGCATGCATATACGCATCATAAACACACAATCTCATTTATTCTTGAGAAAATCAGGACATCATGCATTTCATACATCATGACATTGCATACAACTGATGTTTTGCCTTTTCAGGAAAAAGGTCAATCCAAAGATGATTACTATCAACTGTCGCAATTCTAGATTCGATTCCTGTATCTAGCCAGGGCATATCTGAAGAGTTTGAAGATTCGATACCTGTATCCAGCCATGGCATATCTGTAGACGACTAATTCCAAATTCGATTCCTGTATCTAGCTAGGGCATATCTGAAGAGTTTGAAGATTCGATACCTGTATCCAGCCAGGGCATATCTGTAGACGACTAATTCCAGATTCGATTCCTGTATCTAGACAGGGCATATCTGAAAAGTTTGAAGATTCGATACCTGTATCCAGCCAGGGCATATCTGTAGACGACTAATTCCAGATTCGATTCCTGTATCTAGCCAGGGCATATCTGAAGAGTTTGAAGATTCGATACCTGTATCCAGCCAGGGCATATCTGTAGAAAACTAATTCCAGATTCGATTCCTGTATCTAGCCAGAGCATATCTGAAGAGTTTGAAGATTCGATACCTGTATCCAGCCAGGTCATATCTGTAGACGACTAATTCCAGATTCGATTCCTGTATCTAGCCAGGGCATATCTGAAGAGTTTGAAGATTCGATACCTGTATCCAGCCAGGGCACATCTGTAGACGACTAATTTCAGATTCGATTCCTGTATCTAGCCAGGGCCTATCTGAAGAGTTTGAAGATTCGATACCTGTATCCAGCCAGGGCACATCTGTAGACGACCAAATCCAGATTCGACTCCTGTATCTAGCCAGGGAATATGTGTGAGTAACTGATTGTAGATTCGATACCTATATCTAGCCAGGGCATGTCTGCATGAAGAGTTTAGATATTCAATTCCTGTATCCAGCCAGGGCACGTCTATAAGCAACCTTTTGAAGTTCCGGATTCGATTCCTGTATCTAGCCAGGGCACATCTGTGAGCAATTGATTGTAGATTCGATACCTGTATCTAGCCAGGGCATATCTGCATGAAGAGTTTGAAGATCAACACCTGTAACAGGCCAGGAAACCATCTTTCTTTCTCAAGTACGCAAGTTCTCGCTAAGGAATCTCTTACGCGATCGACACCCCAGATGGCATCTATAAGCCCATCCTCCCATATCATCTTTCCAAATGGCATCTATAAGCCCATTCCCGACAAGGTTCTGTCACACTTCCAGATGGCATCTATAAGCCCATCCTCCTATCCACCATCTTTCCAAATGGCATCTGTAAGCCCATTCCCGCCATCACGCTGCTGATACTCTACTATGTGAGTGCAAATTTCTGGGCACTTTAGTGTTCAATCATCTTCCACCTTTGGATCACGAAAGGCACACAAGCCAATCTACATCCTCAGGTCTAAGAAGATTGAACAGGGGCAACTGTTGTACCCCAAAATTTTCCCTCCCATATTCTTCAAAGTTTTGACAAGCATCATCTCAATTTGCTCAAGTCTACTCAAGAGTTGCACAATCAAACCATCCTCCTAAGCCAGTCAAATTAGGGTTTTGGTTCTTGCAAGGAAGCTGAGGTTTTCAAGGGCTCAATCAAGTCCCACATGCCTATACACATTGTCAAGCATCTACATGCCAAGTTTCAAGGCTCACAAGGTCAAGTTGCACAGTCAAAAGCCTCATTTGCTTCACAATCAACTATAGGGGCAAAATGGTCATTTGGCAGTCAAAAGTCAAAATTTTTGGTCAACATCTTATTTTGAAGCCACAATCATCATTTGATCAAGTCTTGATCATGATTCCACAAGAATGGCTCAAAAATCATCAAGATGCAAAAGTTTCTATTTTTGGACAGCTGAAAAGTCAACAGTAACTTGACCAAGGCATAACTTTTTCATGGTTCATCAGAAAAATCACATCCAATGCTCATTTTGAAGGGGAGGACATTTCCTACAACTCATCTTCACATTCCAAGTCCAAGAAATGCTCTCACAAAAAGTTATCAATTTCAACATTATAGGTCATTTTCAAAAGTCAACAAAAAGGCATTTTAAGTCAAAGACCATAACTTGAGTTTGGTAAATCAAAATGACATGGGACCAAAGGCATTGGTTAGAGGACTTCAAGAAATTTCCAAAATGTCCAAGAACATGTTCATATGATCAAAATTGAGCAAGATATGCATTGGAGAAGTTGGGAAATTTTTGTGAAATGGCAAAAGTCAACTATCCTTGAAACTTCAATTTTTGACAAAAGGGCCCACTTTTTTCCACTTGGTTCAGCCTTGTCATGCCACCCACGTGTCCCATGATCAATTTCAAGACCAAATAATTATTTTTATATTTTTATTTAATTTTTATGGATTTAATTCATTTTAATCCATAATAATTCAAGTAAAATAAAAGAAAATGATTAAATGGTATCTTGTGGTTTGATTAGCCTCCATGAAGCATATTCTAGTTGCCAAATTCGTGTAAAGTCCATTTTAAGCATGAAAATTCAAATTTGAACAAAATTGGAAAATGCTTTAATGGTGGTTATGAAGAAATCCAAAAACATCATTGCAATGGTTAAAGGCTCATCATGTGACTTGATTCTGATTAAAACATACATATGCAAGTGTTCCAAACCTGAAGCAGGACCTAGAGATCACAAAAACGGCCAGAACCAATTCAAAAAATTCCAAAGAAATTTGCAAACTGAAATCCACTTTTCAGCACGATTTAAAGTCTTTTCTTGATCCAAACACATTCCTTACACTCCCAGGAATCTATTGCAATCACAAACACGCTCTTAACACTCAAGGAATCCCTCACTACAGTCCCACGGTTTGTCCATTTCTTTCAAAATCAAAATGCATAATTCTTGCACATTTAACATGATATAATTGTTGTTATGTATTGCTAACGCTCTTGGAGCCCTGAATCACAAACAACCATGGATGATTTTTAGGTTTTCAAAGCTTTCGAATTGGGGGTTTCTCATATAGGAAAAATTAGGCTTGGAAAGACCCATGGTTGAAATCAGGAGATCAGCACGAACACATCCCAACCCTCACGCCTTTTTTATGTTACGTGTATAGCTAATCACTATTTTCTGCAGTTTCACTTTGTGGGGGTTTAAAACCCCCGCTATTTGGTTTTATTTTACAGGAAAACGCGAAGAAGATGATTACGTGGAAGAACATGGTTGGTGTGTTCAAATATAACGCATTTTTTTTAATTTCCCAGCATAATTGATATTTCCATATATTATTTTCACTATCCATTATTATAACAAATGCAATGCAGTGGCTGAGTGGTTGAGGACGTGTCTGGCAATTGTTGGGACCTGGGTTCGATTCCCAGATCCACCCAAACCTCAATGTTATTTTTTCTAATATTATCTCATGCAACTTTCCAAGAGCGCTCTACCATGCAACTCACGCATAAGCTTGCCAAGTGGCCATGAAGCCCAATCCAATGGCCAAAGAATGAAGACCATGGTACTCAGGAGTCAATGAGCACGCACATGATTCCAGAAAGTCAAACATGGCTTTGTGTTAATGGGCCTGAATTCCAGAACAACACCTCCATTGGGCCATCAACACCCCCTTTGGTTTCTATTTTTTCTTCTTTCTATTTTCCTTTTTTTTTTTATTTTTTATTTTCTTTATTAATTATTCTTAGTATTTAATTAATTAACATAATTAACATTTTCACAAGTAAAAATTCAGAAAAAATGTAAATATTTTATTTTTATTAATTTCACTTAGGTAATTATTTTGTAAATAAAATACTAATAAATTAATTAGTTTAATTAGTTTAAATTTAACATTTTTTAATAAGTAAAATCAATTTAGAATTAGGTCTTTCACTTTCATTTTTTAATTTCTTTTTATTTTATTTCATTAAAACATAAAAAGACAAAAAAATATTTTCTTAATTAATTAATTAATTAGTTATTAATTTTAATTTCATTTAAATTGCAAAAAGGGACAAAAATTCATTTCTTTTCTTAAAAGGGTCAAAACCCTTAGGACGTTCCCGATTTAATTCTTTCGCGCATTATTCTTATTTTTGATTATTTATGTAACTGTTTCCGGATATGTAATAGTAATTAGGTTTATCTCTTTATTTACTATTTCTCGCACTTTATTTCCAAACGGGTTTTGTTTTTTTTGGCGATGTATAGACCCGCGCCTTGTAATAGCTAGATTTACATTTCTACAATTTATTTTCCGCACTCCTAACTGCTAACAATGCATGAAAGAATGTATGAATAATAAAATCAATCCGTAGCTCACAAATGACATGTACAAGATAACCTTAACTGAAAAACAACACACAAAGCACATGCCACTCTTAGGGTACGTCTCACTGGTTGCCTCGAAACGTGGTCATCAAGTATAGGGTGTCTTAGAGGTCGCCCTTTTGCCTAAGATCCAGTTGCCTTGAAATGGTTGCCTCGGATAAAAGGATCTAGGATATTAGGGTTACTTCTAAGGTGTCCTACCGTTGCTTCGGTGACCACACATGTCCCTTAATCGAATTGACCCGAACACCTCCAACGATGGTGCTACCTACCTCTCAATGGTGGGATAGCACTATCTAAAGGACTCTTACACAGCTTAATTCCTTAGAGTAGGTAGATTTCTCTCAAGTACTTGCTCTTTTCAAAAACAAATAAAAATACTTTTCGCACCCACACTTTCAAAAGGTTTTCAAACAAATTTTTCATACACTCTTGAGGACTGATACAAGAGTTACCTAGAAATTTTTCAAACCGAACTTTTTCAAAACCCACACACACTTGAAAAGCAAACAAATTTTGAAAACATAAGAGCAAGTACCTAAGAGCCCATGGATAACCATGGATAGAAAGGGTGCTAACACCTTCCCTTTCTATAAATCTACCTCCCGAACCGAGAAACATTCTCAAAGAAGGAATTTTGCTGTGCTTTTGTCCTTTCCATATTGGAGAACATAAAAGACGGTGGCAACTCTTGCTTACCGCGACATTTCGCGAAACCCGCTTAAAAACAGTCAGTTCTATTTCCACCGATCACACCCTGCAATGAGTTAAAATTGTTAGGAAAAGAAAGCAAACATGCCACACAAGTAGCATTAGGTTTAGGCTTGTATGGATTCCATAGGTAAGCATTCTCTTGAAGTTTAGTTGGCTCAACCTGTCTTAGAAAAGTAACCAGGTTCTAAGGATTCTCAATATCATTGATCATCCTTTATCGGGCATTATTTTAGCTCAGACAATCTTTTCTTGCGACCGAAATATCCCGAAAGTCTGATCTCAATGAGTGTAGCATCGAGTATCAACCAATCCTCAGCTTTATACCGAGGCTGGCCATCTCACTACTTTATAATGGCCTAGTTTGTTCAACTAAGGTTCTAAGGTCCGTTAGTGCTTCAAGACACCACGCGGCGGCCCCGTATTCTCCTCGTTTCCACACAAAGGATACCGGTACCAACCAAAGTGTCACACCAACATATCCATCGCTTAAACCATTACGGTCTATGTTGTACTGTCTCCATGATCTATTGTTGTTTACCTAAAAAGTGCCCCCAGACCCGGGTGTAGGATCTTCAATAATACCCAAGCAAAAACCCTTAAATATAAAGCTAGCAAAACAAATAAGAAAGCAGTTTAAAAAAAAGACCTAGATCCTAAGGTATACACCCACTTTATTAATTTTCCCCACAGAGTCGCCAGTTCTGCGATACGGTGGCAGAACCGACTGTTAATACTGGTTTGCGTTTTAAATTCGCAAATTTCGCGATAAGCAAGATTCGCCACCGACTTTTATTTCATCCAACAAAGGAAAAGGAAAAAGAACAGAAAAAACCTTTTTCGAGATGTTTCTGAGTACGGGGGGTAGATTATGGAAAGGGAAGCTGTTAGCACCCTTTCCATCCGTATTTATCTACGGGCTCTTAGATACTTTCTCATTTTTAAATTGCTTGTGTGTGTTTTGAAAAGTTTTTGTTTAACTTCGTGATAATCCTTGTATCTGTCCTCAAGAGTGTGACGAAGTTGTTTTTGAAAACTATTTTGAAAGTGTTTGTGTAAAAGAGTTTTTATTGTTTTGAGAAAGTACTTAAGATTTTCTACCTACTCGAAAAAGGTTGTTCGTTTTCTCGTTTCCTTTAGATAGTACTATCCTACTATTAGTGAGTAGGTATCCCTATCGTCGGATTTTGAGGGACTATCAAAAGGGACGTTATGGCCATTGAAGGCAACATGTAAGGATACCTTATCATTTCGAAGGGACTGTCATCATATAGGCAACCTCGAGGGACAAGATCATTTCTCGTAGGCAACTCGAGGGACAGTAAGGGACTATGATCTTTTTTATGACTTTAAAATTGAGGGTCTTTGCTAAGATATCCCTACGTTCGAGGGACATGACCATTATTTTTCGAGGCAACCAAGTGAGGCATACCCTAAGGGTGCAAGTGTGCAGCAGTGTTTGTTTTCAGATATTTATCTTGTAATTAAATGATCTATTTAATTGATTAAGCATACAAACCTAGGTTGCTAACAGTTATATACAAGCATATAAAATAAAAACTAGAAAATAAAAGAGTCCTACGCTATTACAAGGTCTCGGGGAGGGGTTTACATACAGCTAACCTTTACCTTTCAAGAAGGATGCAATTAAGTTCTCAGCTATAAAGCTTTTACCAGAGTCGAATTACTGACCAGTTCTTAAGTCTCAACAGAATTATTCTCAGTTGAATTAAAGACAAGGTCCTAAATCTCGACAAAGTTCCTCTATTGAATTACAGACAGGTTCCTAAATCTCAGCAGAGTTTTCTCAATTGAATTACGGGCGAGTTCTTAAATCTCGATGAAGATGTTTCCCTAAAGTCAAATTACTGACCAGTTCTTAAATCTCAACCGAATTATACTCAGTTGAATTACAGACAAGGTCCTAAATCTCGACAAAGTTCCTCCGTTGAATTACAGACAGGTTCCTAAATCTCAGCAGAGTTTTCTCAGTTGAATTACAGATGAGTTCTTAAATCTCGATGAAGATGTTTCCCTAAAGTCGAATTACTGACCAGTTCTTAAATCTCAACCGAATTATACTCAGTTGAATTACAGACAAGGTCCTAAATCTCGACAAAGTTCCTCCATCGAATTACAGACGAGTTCCTAAATCTCAGTAGAGTTTCCTCAATTGAATTACGGGCGAGTTCTTAAATCTCAGTGAAGATGTTTCCCTAAAGTCGAATTACTGACTAGTTCTTAAATCTCAACCGAATTATCCTCAATTGAATTACAAACAAGGTTCTAAATCTCGACAAAAGTCCTCCGTCGAATTACAGACGAGTTCCTAAATCTCAATAGAGTTTCCTCAGTTGAATTACAGGTAAGTTCTTAAATCTCAATGAAGATGTTTCCCTAAGTCGAATTACTGACAAGTTCTTAAATCTCAACCGAATTATCCTCAGTTGAATTACAGACAAGGTCCTAAATCTCGGCAAAATCCTCCGTTGAATTACATACGAGTTCCTAAACCTCAATAGACAAGTTTCTCAGTTGAATTACGGGCGAGTTCTTAAATCTCGATGAATATGTTTCCCCCCAGTTGAATTACGGACAAGTTCTTAAAACTCAGCAGAGATGTCCTCTCAGTTGAAGTACATGCAAGTTCCTAAATCTCAACAAAGATCAGACTTCCCCAGCGGAATCTTCCTCAACAGTAGGTATGAAAGATCTCGCTAAGGAATCTCTTATGCGATCGACACTGCTCCAAATGGAATCTGTAATCCCATTCCCGACATCACAAGGCTGATACCACTTCATGCGAGTGCAAATTTCTGGGCACTCTAGTGTTCAATCATCTTCCACCTTCGGATCACGAAAGGCATGGAAGCCAATCTACATCCTCAGGTTTAAGAAGATTGAACAGAGGCAGCTGTTGTACCCCAAAATTTTCCCTCCCATATTTCTCAAAACATTGCAAGAAAAATCTCCAAGTGGCTCAAGATTGCTCAAGAGTTGGTCAGACAAGTCTCTCCTAAGGCAATCTACCCCAAATTAGGGTTTTGTGTTGCATCAAGATCCTTGAGTACAAATGACCTCAAGTTCTCCCCAATGTCCTAATATGTTCTCAAGATCATCTATGTCAAGTTTCAAGCCTTGCAGAGGAAGTTTGCTTAGTCAATTGCTCAAAGGTCCAAAAATCGACTCTGCTAGGGCAAAAGTCAACTGTGACCTACATACAGTCAAACTTCAAGATTTTTTTTCAACATTATAATTTTGAAGGATATTTCATCATTTTATCAAGGGTTGATCATGATTCATCAAATATTTCTCAAAATTCATCAAGATTCAAAAGTTGCTAAATTAGGGTTTTATAGGAAAAGTCAACCCAACTTTGACCAAGCATAACTTTCTCATACTTTATGATAAATGACCCATCCAAAGCTCATTTTGAAGAGGATGCAATTTCCTACAATCCATATTCACATACCAAGATCAAAAAATGCACTCACAAGAAGTTATGAATTTGGACATTATAGGTCATTTTTGAAAGTCAACAAAAACACCTTTTGTGCCAAAGCTTATAACTTGAGCATGGAATATCAAGATGCGATTAGACCAAAAGGGTACATTAGAGGACATCTCAAGCTTTCTAAAAAGTCTAAGAAAACCTCCAAAAGTTCAAAATTGAAGAAGTTATGCATTATTGAAGTTGGACTTTTTTGCAAAATTGCCAAAAGTCAACTATCCCCAAAACTTCAAATTTTGCCAAATGAGCCCATTCTTTTCCACTTGATTTGAGTTTGCATCATTTCCCACGTGCCCTAGCTTCAGCCATGTGCCTATATCTCATTTTTATTATTTAATTTGATTTTTATTTGAATTTATTCATTTTAAATCAAATAAAATCATATAAAATCCAAGGCATTGATAACTCATGATTTTCTGATTGTTTTAGGCTTTGGTCACAACTAGCATTGCAATCAAATTCGAATCAAGGCTTGTATGCACAAAAATATCCAAATCAAATCAAATTTGGAAGGTTTTAATGGTGGAATCAATTCAAATTCATGAGCATTATTATGGAGAGATTTGGGCTAGGTTGGTGAACCTAATGCAACATACAATAGATAAGCAAGCTGAAGGACACGAAATAGGGGTTGGAAAGCATTGGTAGAGGCAGAAAAAAAGTGAAAAAAATCACAAAAAAAGTTGGAGATCAAAATCCAGGTTAGAGGCAGTTTCAGGACGCGAGAGTTGTCTCAATCAATTGCTGGCCATCTCCAGAAGTTATCACGATCCAAGCAACGCATTTTCAGACTCCCTAGCGCACTGTAAGTCTCACGCAATATAGCCACATTCTTGATTTCGATTTGCATTATTCTGGCATCCATTGAACAAAATAATTGCATATTTATAATCACAAGAACATTTGCAAGCTTTTGGTATTAACGAATTGCATTTATATGATCTGTAACAAGAATCACCATAATTAGGGTTCTTGGAGTTTTTTTTTGGGCTTTCTATTTCAGGTACAATTGGCCCATAAGAAGAACATGGTTGTGATCAGAAGGTTATGACGAATTGAACCATGTTCTTGGAATGTATTTATATGGTCTGAGGGAGATTTTAGAACAAGGCTGTGCTTTTAGCTGCAGATTCAAATCCGCAGGTAATGTTACAATATTGGGAGGACATGGACGAAGAGCTGTCACTCGCCCATTGGACCATTCAAACGAAATGCACATTTTTTTTGTTTTGCTGGCAATTGTTTTTGTTTTGATATATTATTATTAGTATATGTTATATTAACAATTGAAGCGGCTTGGCGTAGTGGTAGACATAGCGTGTGTATTCTCTTCAGGACCTGGGTTCGAATCCCAGGTCCCCCACTTTCTCAATGATTTTTGTTTTCAAGTATTCCAGTGCATACGCTAGCTTGCAACCTACCATGCTCCCTCACTATCCAAGCGCCAGATGGCCAAAGGGCCAGATCTGGTGGCCAAGCGTTGAAGGTCCACCAAAGCGCTTGTCAATGCGTGTGTACCAGATCCAAAAAAGTCAAAAGGGCCAGCTTCTAATGGGCCTACAAAATTGCTTTCCACACCACCTAATCAGGTCCAACTCCTCTCTCTTTTATTTATTTTGTTCTATTTAATTTAATTGTTTTATTTCATCTAATTAATTTTTTTAACCAATAAAAAAATTCTATTTTTTTAATAAAATCACAAAAACTACTTTTTTTATCCAATCAAATTTTTAAAACTTTTATTTTATTAATAATTATTAACTAATTAATTTAGGTTTTTAGTTCTAGAAAACTCTAACTTATTTTTGTAAATAATTAAAATTAATTAGATTTAATTAAATTTTAACTACTAATTTAATTAATTTTATTTTCTTTCTTAAAATAACAAAAACCCAAAAATATGTCATAACTTATTTTTTTAATTAATTAACTTAATTTAGTCATTTAATTTAGGTTTAATTGCCTTTCTTAAATAAAAACAACAAAAAAGCAATTTTCTTTCAAAATGGTCAAAACCCTAAATTTCACACTCGATTTAATTTCCCGCGCGTTGTATTTATTTTTATCATATTAATGTATCTTCTTCCGGATTGTAATAGTTAAATAGGACATTTAATTATTTTTATCGCTTTACTTTATTTTTCAAAGGGTTTGTCTTTGGCGATGTAAATACCCGACGCCTTGTAATTTAAATTCCGCATTTTATTCCGCAAATTATAACTGCTAGATGTTTGATAATAGGGTTTGCATGACAAGACTGAATGCTTAATCTTAAAATCAAATTAGATCACCCTTAACATGTGCAAAAGATAAAAATAACTGAAAACGACACACTCGCACATGCGCATTCTTAGGGTACACCCCCACTTGGTTGCCTTTGTACATAGTCATTGAGTATAGGGTGTTTTAGAGGTTGTCCTCTTGTCTAAAAGATCGTAGTTGCCTCGAAACGGTTGCCTCAGATATTGTTGCCTCAAACAAATGATCTAAGACATTAGGGTTACCTCTAAGGCGTCCTAACATTGCTTTGGTGACCGTATGTCCCGCATTCAAATTGACCCTTAAACTCCAACAACGGTGCTACCCACTCATTAATAGTGGGATAACATTGTTTAAAGGAAATTAGCATAGAACAATTCTTTTTATTCGAGTAGGTAGACAGTTCTTAGATACTTGCTCATCCAAAACGAACTTTTTTCACACTTACACTCCTTTTCGAACAAAGTTTTCAAAACACTTCATTACACTCTTGAGGAAAGAAGCAAGAGTTAAATCGAAGTTTCAAACAAAAAATTTTTCAAACCCACAAGCACAAAGAAAACAATTTTTGAAAATGATGAGCAAGTACCTAAGAGCCCATAGATAACTACGGATATAAAGGGTGCTAATACCTTCCCTTTCTATAATCTACCCCCCGAACCCGAGAAATATCTCGAAAAAGGAATTTTTCTGTGCTTTTTTCCTTTCCTTGTTGGATAAATAAAAGTCGGTGGCGACTCTTGCTTACCGCGACATTTTGCAAAAACAAACGCAAAACGCAAACCAGCATTCCAAAAAACAGTCAGTTCTTCCACCGTATCACAGCCAGCTACATGATTATGAACTTATTTACACCATTTTGCAAAACCTAAATCTATAGATGCAAGCATGAGAGGAAGATTTATGGAGTTCTTACCCGGTGAAGTAAATCTACAGCTGTTTGAGCTTAAATAAAGAGCTAGAAACCCAGATATCCTCTTCTAAAAAGCTTCGAAGATCTTGGAATCAAAGAGAATAGAAGATTGGAGCTTGAGATTTATGAGAATCGAAGCAAAGCTTTGAAGGGAAGAGAAATATGGAATCAGACTTTTGAGTGTAGTCTTGAGCGTGTGGGTGAATATAGAGAGTGAGGTGCTTATAAAGAGTGAGAAAGAGTAGTGAGCAAGCTTCCTTGAGGGTAGAAAAGGAAATTCAGAAATATTTTTTGTGAGGAGTGTGTGTGTTTCATGTTGTTTTACTAGGCTTGTGGCTGCATTTTGATGAGCTGGGAGTATCATGAGATAAGTGTGAATGAAGTGTGAGAGAGTGAGGTCACATGGGAGAGAGGGGAATGAGGGAAAATTTTTCATGTTTTGGTAAAAGGTGGGATGTGTGCACATGCATTCAATGTATTCTATGCATTTTGTTTGGTTATTTTGAGTAAATGAAGAGAATGAATGGCGCATGGAGAGTGTTCAAATAGAAAATTTGGCAGGAAATTATCTTCCCTTCGCATATGACACAAGAATGACCAAAATTAGCCGCTAGCATGAGATTTCTTGCCCGACCAACCTTAACTCCATATCTCCCTCATCTCTTGATTAAATTATATGGTTCTGGATGCTTTAGAAAGTTGAGATAATGGAGCATCATGTTGATGTTTAGGCTTTGTAGAATTAAAGCTTGCAAGGCCTTTAAATATTGGCACGAAAAGTGATGATTTTTGGTGACCATGCCTGGTCAAGCCTCTTGCACGCACGTGGAATGCCTTCAATTCTTGGCAAAAATTCAGCTTCAAGTCACCTATTTCCCACAGCCATATCTTGAAATGTAGGGATTCTCTTGAGAAAGTTCTTGTAGAAAAGTTGTATCTCAAACATAAATCTTGATCTTAGGTGTTGATCACTCATACAAATAATGAATATTTCAAAGATAAAAATGACGACGAATGTGTGCCCACAAACTATTTGGTAAAACTCCAAGCCTGGCACTCATGCATGCTAGCAAGTTGACATCTCAAGCCTTCAAATCCTAATCACTATATATATCTCCATAATGAACCATTTGATACAATATTTGAATCAAAGTTGAAGAGAAGCCTTTGAACTTTAATTCTCATGTTGATTACTTTTTGAATTGAGTGCATTTAAATCCTCAAAAATGGGCATGAAGAATTCAAACTTTATGTATATGCCTTTGAAAATTTACTAAGTGTCCAAACTTTCTAAGCCATATAACTTCCTCTCCTTTCACTTTTTTTGACTTGAGATCACAAATACAAAGTTGAAGAACTTATCTTCCTCTTTCCAAACATGTAAAGTTTGCAATTTTAAGTAAAAGATGAAGAAGTTATGAATTTTTGAAATTCAGCCTTATGGGTTTCCATACTTAGCAAATTTTCAAATTTCACCAAGATACCTTCATGAACAAGTTAACTTCAAAATCAATCATTCTCTTAAATTTCTTCAACCATGGGACATGTGATGTTGAAATGTGATCATTAACCTCAAGTTTGACCAAAAGTCCACTTGGTCAACAATTGACTTTTATTGACTTTTGCTCGATGACTATTTTACCCCACAATTGATTAAATTAACCACTCCCAATAAAAATTTAGGGTCAATTCCTCAATCATAGGTGCTCATGGATATATAGAGAAGCATGGAAACAAGTTTGAGTCAAAAAGTCAGAGATATCCAGATTGAATCAAAACCCTAATTTTGGCACTTTGTGTTAGGAGATGATGATCCAGCTTCAAAACCCTAATTCTTAGGAACATGATGAGAATTTCTTTTAACAAAGATGTATCATATAACAATGAGAGAATGTTTCTCCATAAATTTGGCCCACATAAGCATCAAACACTTCTTTTGCCCAAAACCCTAATCTAAAGAGATGAATAGGAGAACAATGATTCAAATCAACACTCTTGCAATCTTCAATATTTTGATGAATCAAAGAAACAATTTAGATGTCTTGAGGCATGAGAAATATTGGTAGCTTGAACCAATAAAATAATGAGGATATGAGACCCTCCTTGCACTGATTGGCAAAACAATCATCTTCTATAGCTTGTAGATGAACATGGGAACCAAAAATACCTTCATCCTATCATAATGTATGAGTGCATATGATGAAACATAAGCCTTTAAATTTTCAAAAACAAGAGGGTAGATTTTTGGGTGCAACAACTACCAACCCTAAACACTTATTTTTTTCATGGTTTTACAATAAAAACTATGCTTAAAACTAGGTCTTGGATGACTCCTAATATAGTCTTCTACAATTGGGCTTTGACTCTTCAATCAAATACAATCAGCAGCTCCCAAAAAACTTCAAAATCTTTCTCCAAAAAAATAGAAACAATCTTCATAAAAAGTTCCCTAAAAAGTATCAATCGATCATTTTTAGTAACCAATCCAATTTGCACTTGTTTCTAATAAAATCCTTGATTTTCCTGCACCTATAATGAGTACAGAATATTCTAGATACTCATATATTCAAATTAAATCTTCAAGGATAAAATATCCAGCACACTGTCAAGAAGTTTTGTTGTAACATGTTACAACATCTGCTGGAATATTTGTCAAGTAAAGCACCTGCATAACCTACTTGTACCTGCTGGTCCAGATGTTATGACATCGTCTTCAATATCTGGTAGTAAAACTCATAACATCTAGAACTACTATGACAATTGATAAAGATGTTACACCATCTTACCAACATCAACATAGAACCACAATTAGATTTATGCTTAGCCAAAATTTAGCCAACCATAAAAACATGGAAATAACACTTTGTATAAAGAAAATAAAAGAACAGCTCGCTAAGTTGAAAACCCGAAAGGGCGACTTAGGAAAAAATGAGCGTCTCGGTGGACTGAAAACCCGTAAGGGCAATCCAGGAAAAAATTAGAGACATAAACAGAAAAGTAATCCATCCCAGTAGATTGAAAACCCGAAAGGGAAATCTAGGCAAAAGTTAAGGATATTTTATGAAAAGTATCTTCATTGGGTTGAACTTGATCTTCTTGAAACTGCTATAGTTTGCAAAGGTTCTTCATCAAATATTCTACAACGAAGCTTTAACTAAGTTTGAATTCAAAGTTGTTAGGGAGAATAGGACTGTGTGTTTCAATATAAACTTTCACATATAATTACCATTTTCAAACTTTGTAATGGTCCGTGGAGTTACGCCATTCGCGGATTACCATTCTATTAAATAAAATTGTAGCCTTTGTCCTTTTGTTTGCAATTCCTATCTTATTTAAAATTTGCAAGATTTCTTTTATTCTTGATGATAATTTTGAAACAATTTTTTTAAAAAATATAACAACAAAAATATTTTCTTATGATTCGCAAATGCAGAAGGGAGTGTTAATGGTTACCCCTGAGCACAATTAAATTCTGTAATTTAGAAATGAGAAAGCATATTACTTTCAAAAGGCTTTTGGATGACAATGATTTCCCCAGTTGATCTTTTGGGAAGGTTGTTACCTTTTTATTCAAATTATTGATATATGAATAGTTGAAATTTGAGCATTTTCCCTAAAAGATATCTTTTCCTCCTGGAGATATTGACCTTACAGCAAATTTTTGCTCCTTCGATGGCTTTGTATCCTATCATCAAGTGATGTTGAGATTACCCGAGTACCCGATTGCACTATAATTTGCCATCTCCAACTCATTTATTTCGTCTACATGTGATTGTTTGCTTTGCATGCATTCATACTTACGTCATTCATGTTGTAATACAATGGTAGAACTGACTTGGATGTTTTGCATTTTATCACAATCGTTGCGGATAGCAAGAGTCTCCACCTACTTTACTTTCATCCAATAAGGAAAGGGTGAAAAGAACAGGAAAAACCTTTGAGATATTTTCTTGAGTTCGGGGGGTTGGTTATGAAAAGGAAAGGTGTTAGCACCCTTTTCATCTGTAGTTATCTACGAGCTCTTAATTGTTAGCTCAATTTTGAAATTGATTTTTTTAAATGTGTTTGTGATGGTTTTTGAAAGTATTTTTGAAAAGCTCCTTCGTTTAGAAAAACTTTGTAATGATTCTAGTCTCTATAAGAATGTATACAAAGTGTTTTACTTTTGAAAATATTTCATGTTTTGAAAGTGTTGGTGTGTTTTGAAAGATGTTTTAAAAATGGATTGTGGGCAAGCAACTAAGAATGTTCTACCTACTCAAAAGTATTTTGTTCATTTCTTCTTTCCTTTGATATTGCTATCTTACCATTGATTGGTAAGAAGCCCCATCTTTGGATGTAAAGGGACATGCGTGGGTAATTGTATAGTCATTGATAGCAATGTAGTGAAATATCTTAGCAATTTTATTAAGGGTCTAAGATCATTTGTAAGGCAACATTCGAAGTGTCATCGAGGGACTATGATCTTGTATTTTTTTATTGTTTTTGCTAAAGTGTCTCACATGAATAACATGACCATTTTTAAGGCAACAAAGTGGAGTTAACCGTAGAGGTGTAAGTGTGCAAGTGTTTTGTATTTCGTGTTTGATTTATCTTGGATTTAGGGTTTTCTAAGTGTTGATTTTTTCTTGCCATACAAACCCTAATTACTAGCAATTATATTAAAGCGGTAAATTGCGGAAACTAAATATCCTACGCTATTACATCATTTGGGGATGGGGTATACAAATTTACAAATGGGGGATAACAAGAAATTAAAGTCCTAATTATCTATTACAACCATATTGAATTGAATAATGTACAAGAAATGAATAAATATAATGTACAAGGATATAAATTGAAAAAAAATGGATTTTTATTAGCATTCTTTGTATTAAAAGGTTTTGACCTAATTAAATTAAAAGGGAAAAATTAATTAAATTAAGAAAATTTAAATCTAAATTAACTAAGAAAAGAAATTAATTTGATTAAAAGAAACATTTTTTAGGATTTTTTTGTAGAAAATGGTTTTGAGTTTAATCAAAATAGAATGGAAGTTAATTAACCTAAATTCTAAATTAATTAATTAAAAAAAGCTAAACCTAAATCTAATTATTAATTTATTAAAGAAAATAAATTAAGTTTTTACAAGAAAAATGTTGTCTTATTGTATTGAAAAATAAAATAAATATATAGTATAATAAATAAAATATTTTTTGTCCTTTTTTTTAATAAAAAGAATAATTATGATAATAATAATAATAATAATAATAATAATAATAATGAAAATAAAAAAGGAAAAAAAAATAAAGTCAGGGGGATGAAAAACAGATTTGAAGTGTATCTTGTGTAAAAGAGGTTTTTTGTTAACTTGGGCCCAAGTTTGTTTTTTGTATGCAAATAGAAAATCAAATAAAAAGTGATTGGGCCTGTGTGGTATTAGTGAGGCAGGGGGTGATACTGGAAGTAAAAGTCCCAAGCCCAATGGCCTTAGGCCCAAACGCGCTATGTTGTGAAACAAAAAGAGAAAGAAATGTTAGAAAAATACTAAAGTGGCAGCACTGGGGCTCGAACCCACGCCATTACCAATAATACGTGCGCGCTCTACCACTGGTATGGCTATGCATCCGTTGACTTAAACAAAACCATAAATATATATTCCAAATTCATTCCTAGGCCTGCACTTCATCTTCGTCCTCGCGCCATGTTTGAACCTGTATCTTTCTCATTTCTCAATAAAAATTGAAACTGGAAACATGAAAGTTACTCCATTTTTTCTCATGATTCCAGAAATGGAAATATCTTAAACTCTAAATCAAAGATGAGCAGGAATTTTGTTGGCCCTAATCTGAACCCTAATTTTTCATAAATTTCAAACTCAAAATTCTCTAAGCTCAGGAAATATAAATGAAAACTATGGACATGGTTAGCTTCAGGGCAATGATATCTACATTTTATCTTTGAAAATACAAGCCTAACAATGCCTAAATGAAGAGATGAAAGTTCAAAAAATTACCTCCAAAACTGGAAATCATGGAATGAGTTTGAGCTTGTTTCAAGTGATGACGATGACCAGGTTAGCTTCCTCGAGTTCCCAGGAAGCTAATGCAACCCTTACTTGGTGCTGGAAGTGCTTGAGTCGTGCTAGAGAAGTCAAAATGCAAGCACTGTTTTTTGGTTATGGAAGTTGATGAAGAAGGTGTTACAATTGGATAACAGGTGTTGGGATTGTTTGTGTATGATGCTTAGAAGCTTTTGGAAGCAAAAGGCCAAGAAACACACGAGTGGTTTTTGATTTTTGGATTTCTAGCCAGAATACGCAACAATGGAGGTTTGTTTTGAAATTCTAACTTAGGGGGTGTTTGAGGGCTTGTGAATTTGTGTGTTAGGTTGCAATATGTGTATGTATTTATAGGCAAGAGGTTTTATATGCTACAACAAGCCAGAATTTCAAATCACATGTTATGGCACTCTTACTTGTTTTTGAAGCAAGCATGAAGAACATATTTCCAATGTTTGTACCAAGCTATCTTAGAGTGGTTAGGATTTTAAAAAAGCTTGTTCTGACTTGTAGGAGTTGGGTGTGATCAGAATAACAAGTTAGAGGCTCAAGACAAGTTGACTTTGTGATTAAAGTCACTTTTAAAGAATGGATATGTTACTTTCTTCCAAAAATGGAATGATCAATTAGACAATGGCTCAAACACTTGGATTATAGCTCAATCAGTTATGTAAGCATTCAATTAAGGAGTGATATACAAGTTTGAGTCATGAAAAGTGAACATTATGCAGCATGGCTATGGATTTGGTCAATGTTCATCACAAAATCTTCCTTGTAATTCAAGAATGAAACTCTAACTTCATGGATTCGATTCTCTTAGCTCAAACATGATCTCAATGATTTCTTTGACATTTTGGAAAGATTGAAACATCCTCTACAACTTCTCTTTTGATAATTTTTTCAAAATAAAATTGGAACTATGTGAAACTTGTCCAAGAAGTTAGGTAAAAAATCTGCCTAAACTAGGTCAAAATTTCACTAAGTGTTTTTGTTTCATGTACACGTCTTTATGAATTTATAACTCAAAATCCAAGCATTTATAGAATTTGATTTGTGAAGCAAATTTTTAGACTTTATCAAGATCTACAAATTTCATGTTGGAAGTTTTCTTTTGAATCATTTTGCATCATGGTGAAAATTTGGCACAAAGTCATGAAAAAAGTAAATTTTCCAACACTTAGAAAAATTTCTAAGTCTTAGAAATTTTGACTTTTCAATGTGAATTTTGACTTTTTGATTTCTTGATGAAAAATATTCATATTTTTACATGTCTTGATGATATATTATTTTCGAAACTTGATTTTGATCAAAAAGTCAAAGTTTGACTTTTCAGTATACAATTGACTTTTTCATGAGTTGACCAAATTTCCATTATCAATCAATTGATCTTGAGAAGTGTTTTGAAGCATGTAATTAGGTAAATATGATACATTTGAACCCTTGATATCATTTCTCAAACCAATAAGTCATGTATTTGGTCAAAAGTCAAAAATCAAGCCTTCTCAATCAAAATCCTAGTTTTGACCATTTTTCCCTTTTGGTAATCTGATCAAATTTCTTGAGGAATGGTAATCCAAACATGACCAAATGTTTCATATGAGTTCAAAATGTTTATATGGATCAAAAATCATGAAGATTGACTATAAGTTGACCACAATTGACTGTTTACCCAATACAGCTGATTTTAGGTCATTTGATCAATTGACTGAGCAAACTTGTGATCCAAGGCTTGAAACTTGACATGAGCAATCTTGAGAGTCCATATTGATTAATGAAAGTCATATGAGTCATTAAAAGTCCAATTGTCCTTGTACAAACTCAAACCATAACTTGAGTCATCAATGTTGAGGAAGTGTCTTGAGCTTATCAATCCTTGTGCAATCTTGAGCAATTGAAGATCTTGTGAGGAAATTCTTTGAGAAAATGAGAGGGAAAATTTTGTGGTACAACAACTGCCCCTGTTTAATCTTCTTAAACCTGAAGAGTTAGATTGGCGGGCTTCCCATTTGTGACTTAAAGGTAAGAGATGATTGAACACTAGAGTGCCCAAAAATTTGCACTCGATGATGATATATTAGCTCATTATGTCGGGAATGGGCTTAAAGATGCCATTTGGAGAAATGATGAAAAGCTTGTCAGATATGGGATTATAGATGCCACCGAGAGTGACTGTTGGTTGAAATTGTAGATGTCTTTTGCCTATCTTTAACTGAGAGAAATGAATCTGATCTAGAAGAGGTCTTGTGATTGGTGACTTTACTGGGGAATTAAATCAATCCAGAAGAGGCCTATTGATTTGATCTTTCCTGCAAGAAAAAAAGTTAGTTGTGAGCAAATGGATGCATGGCATAACAATGTCCTCTGACAACACATAAATGTATTTCATATTTAGCTTGAATTAACTAAATTATTTTCCATTTTTATTCTAAATTAAATCACTTTGTAGTTGGTATTATGCCGGTATTTTGCTATTTTGAAGGTATCAAATTAATTATGAAGAAAAGGAAGAAAAGGAAGAAAAAGAAGAAAAAGAAGGAAAAAAAGGGCTACAATAAAGTCAACAGCCAAAGATAAGCCCAAGCCCAAAAGAAGGAGCACGTAAAAAGAAGTCCATGGCAAGCGTGACGACCGACATGCATTGACCAAGTAAGTGACGAACGTCACTAATCCCTTTGACGAACGTCACATCTCCTGATATTTTTCCCACGTCCCTTTAAAGCTTGAAACGAAAGTGTGTTAGTTGTTTCCACCAAGTCAGATACGCGGAGATTCAGCAGCCCTACAAACTCTCCAATAAATCCTCACGAATAGTTACTCAAAATGGATATAAATAGTAGACCTCATGCACTGAGATAGGTTCACGCCGTTACTGCCCTTTTGTTCTTCATGCATATTTCAGAGATACTACTTTCCAAAATTATTTTTCCTTAGCTACTATTTTCCTTAGCTATTATTTTCCTTAGATGTTTTATTTTTCTTAACCGGTTTTAAGTAGTAGATTTCTACACCGGGAATCTATTTCCCCGTGGTTTATTTCAAGACCTTCAGAATTGTTATTTAAATTTATTATTTTATTTCTTCGCAATTGTTCTTATTTCGCATCGAAGCCAAAACTACCGACCTGTGGAGGAGTGCTTCCTTCAGAATTGGTACCAGTCTCCAGTTAATTTATTTCAAGGTTTTTATTTTAATAAATTATTATTTTCCTTTAATTGAATAATCATGTTTACTTTTTTGTCTGGCTTTTATTATTCTGTGATTAAGTTTTATAATATGCTAAGCTAAATTTATATACCGGTATGTAAGGTTATAAAACTGAGGGAATTTGGTAATACTATTGGTATTTATTTGTTGAACTATTTTCTGGACTAGATTATTTTTTAATGATGAACTGTTTTGTTACGAGATTAAAAGACAAATAGAAGTTAGGTTCAATAAAGAGAGAGCTTGAGGATCTTTAACTGGACGTAGTAACTAGGCATTGGCTTTAAAAACAGCGAGAGCGCTTTAAAGCGAATTAGAGTTTATTTGTTTTCAAAAGAATGTTTCTAACTCCGACGGGATAGCGAGAGCATACGTTAGGACTTAATTTCATAACTTAAATCAACAACCACGACAGTGTGAGATGAGGGTTTTTAAACTGATAAGTTTCTACTGAGAATTGTTAGAAACTGCAAGTTACCAAATAGGTTACTAATTCCCGAAGTCCGATCATTACGCACTGGTAGTTTTCCCCATCTGATTATTTAACTAGATTCAAACTTACTTTTAGTTCCCCTAATCTGAACCAAATATTTTTAGCCTTAGATTTACACCATAACGCTAGATAACGGTACGTTTGACTTTTGGTCATTTGGGTTCAATAATATTTAAAACTACGCGATAAGACTGTGTACTTGCAGTCCAGATTATTTAGACTACCATATCAAATCGATCAAGTTTTTGGCGCTGTTGCCGGGGACCAATTTAGTCAATATCGTAATTCTGCTGTTGCACCGTATAGACTAGGGAAACATTTTTCCTTTCTTGGAACGATTGTATGCCAAATACTCGTTTACAAGGAGGGAAATTAGTACAACGAATCAACAAAATCGAACATTTTGTTAACATAAGACATTGAATCCTCGATCTTTCCGAAGTAGCTCCAATTCCCATTCCCATTCCTGAAGAACCAACTCCGGAATTAGACATGGCTGAACTAGGTAATCGACCTCTTAAGGAGTACGCTGCTCCTTCTCGAGCTGAACCGCACTCGAGTATTTCTTCTCCTGCCATCGAGGAGAATAACTTCGAGCTTAAACCTTAATTGTTGCAAGTCGTGCAACAAAATCAATTTTCTGGAGGCCCTACAGATGATCTAAATCTCCATTTATCCCTGTTCGTACTATATGCCGACACAGTAAAAGCTAATGGTGTTAATCCTGAAGCAATTCGATTACGTCTTTTTCCCTTTTCTTTAAGAGATAGAGCCAGAGCGTGGCTCCAATCCTTACCTTCAAACTCCATAACTACATGGGACGAATTGAAGAAAGTCTTCTTAGCAAGATATTTTCCACCTAGCAAAACTGCAATGTTGAGAGGCCAAATCAATAGATTTATGCAAAAATACGACGAATCACTTTTCGAAGCTTGGGAGAGATACAAGGACATGCTGAGACTTTGCCCACATCATGGAATTGAACCATGGATAATCATCCACACCTTATATGGTGGTCTCCTATATAACACCAAACTATCTCTAAACGCTGCCGCTGGTGGTGCACTAATGGACAAACCCTATAATGAAGCTTATAAACTAATTGAAAACATGGCACAAAACCATTATCAATGGGGAGGAGAACGAGCCTCCACACGAGGATTGCACGAAGTCAGTGGCATAGACCACATCAGTTCTAAACTTGACACCCTGACTCAAAAGATTGAGAGTTTAGCAGTAACCCCAACCCCCGCAGCCACCGTGGTTGTCGTAGCAAGAAACTGTGACTTGTATGGAATACCTGGACATATCGTTTCTGAATGCCAATTGCTAGTTGGGATACCTCCTTACCATATGAACTACGCTCAAGGAAACCCGTACTCTAACACCTATAACCCAGGTTGGAAGAATCACCCTAACTTTTCCTATAAGAATAACAATACGTTATACGCCCCTCAAGCACCTCCTGGTTTCCAAAAGGCACCTCAAGCTACACCTCAAGTTGCACCAGAAGCACCCCGTAAGTCCAACCTCGAGCTAATGATGGAAAACTTTGTTGCTGCTCAAACACAACAAAATAAGGAATTTATAAACCAAAACGTGCACACCTCCGAATTAGTAAAACAATTACAACCAAAGTAGATGCCTTGGCTACACATAACAAAATGTTAGAAACCCAGATTTCTCAAGTAGCCCAAAAACAAGCAATAAATGTCGCTCCAGATGGGGTGTTTCTTGGTTAACCACAACCTAACCCGAAAGGTCATGCCAATGCCATTACATTAAGAAGTGGGGCTGAATTAGACGGACCAGTAGATCTGAGAATCTCAACTAAGTCGATGTCTCAACAAAATGAAAATGAAACCGAAAAGGCAAAAAGCAATGACGAACTGAATAAAAATATCGAGTCAGAAATCATAGCTAGAGAAGAAGCTAAAAAGGAAAAACCATACGTACCCCCACCACCATATAAGCTACCTATCCCATTTCCTCAGAGATTAGCCAAATCTAAAACCGAAGGACAATTCAAGAAATTTATGGAACTCATGAAACAATTAAACATAACAATACCATTTACAGAAGCCATAACATAAATGCCATCTTATGCCAAATTCCTTAAAGAAATATTGTCTAATAAAAAGAAACTCGAGGATAATGAGACAATGATGCTTACTGCAGAATGTAGCGCTATTATCCAGAACAATATGCCACCTAAGCTGAAAGACCCTGGTAGTTTCTCCATACCTTGTGTAATAGGGAAGTTCGTAATAGACAAAGCACTATGCGATTTAGGAGCTAATGTGAGCTTGATGCCCCTTTCAATCTGTGAAAAGCTGCAACTTGGAGAACTGCGACCAACTAGGATGTCCCTACAATTAGCTGATCGATCTGTGAAATACCCAGTGGGTATGCTAGAAAACATCCCCGTTAGAATAGGTCAATTCTATATTCCCATAGATTTCATTATAATGGATATTCAAGAAGACTCAAACATTCCCATCATATTAGGAAGACCTTTCTTAGCCACCGCTGGCGCCATCATTGATGTAAAACGAGGGAAATTGACTTTTGAAGTTGGAGAAGAGAAAATTGAATTCATTCTTTCTTAATTCCTTAAAGCCCCTACAATAAGCGACACATGCTGTTTTCTTGACATCGTCGATGAATGTGTGAAGAAAATAAAGTCAGAACCAACAAAGGATACTGAAATCCTAAGAATTCCAATACCGCCTATTTTTGAAGACGACAACTGGAGTGGGGAACGCCAGGATGACCACCTAAGTGAATGCCTAGCACTTACTCTCGATCCCATGCTTGACCCCAAGAAACATGCTTTATAACTTAAAACATTACCAAATGATCTAAGGTACAAATTCCTAGACGAAGAATGTAAATGACCTGTCATAGGTAATGCTGACTTAGGACGAACTGAAACTGAAAAATTACTTAATGTCCTGAGGAAATATCCAACGGCTCTAGGCTATAACATCTCAGATCTAAAAGGAATAAGTCCTTCTATCTGTACACATCGCATTATGCTCGAGGAAGATTGCAAAACCTCTAGAGAGAATCAAAGACGAATCAATCCCATTCTAAGTGATGTAGTTAAGAAGGAAATTTGTAAGTTGTTAGAAGCCGGAATCATATATCCTATATCCGAAAGTAAGTGGGCCAGTCATGTACATGTCGTACCTAAGAAAGGAGGAGTCACCGTAGTCACCAACGAAAAAGGAGAATCTGTAGCCCAACGCACTCAAACTGGATGGAGAATATGCATCGACTATAGGAAGCTAAACAAAGCCACTCGCAAGGATCATTTTCCTCTACCTTTCATAGATCAAATGCTCAAGAGTTTGGCCAGACATTACCATTTCTGTTACTTAGATGGTTATTCTGGATTTTTCCAAATTCCTATCCACCCTGATGACCAAGAAAAAACCACATTTACATGCCCTTATGGTACATTTACTTATAGAAGAATGCCTTTCGGACTTTACAATGCACCCGCAACCTTCCAGAGATGCATGATGGCGATCTTTGCCGATTTCCTGGATGGAATGATGGAAGTCTTTATGGACGATTTCTCCGCCTGTGGAGAAAGTTTCGAAGGATGCTTAGAAAACCTTAAAATGGTACTCAAATGATGCGTGAGCGTCAATCTTGTTCTCAAATGGGAAAAATTCCATTTCATGGTCCAACAAGGGATTGTACTTGGACACATTGTGTCCGACAGAGGAATCGAGGTGGATAAGGCAAAAATAGAAGTGATAAAAAACCTTCAACCTCCTAAAACTGTTCGAGAAATAAGAAGTTTTCTAGGACACGCCGATTTTTACCGATGTTTCATCAAAGATTTCTCTAAAATAACCAAGCCACTAACTGAGTTGCTGATGAAAGATGCTGAATTCATCTTTGGTGACAAATGTTCTGAAGCATTTCAAATGCTTAAACAAGCACTAATCTCTGCGCGAATTATGCAGTCTCTAGATTGGAGTGAACCGTTCAAGATAATGTGTGATGCAAGTGACTATGTTGTAGGTGTCATTCTAGGACAGCAAAAAGAAAAAAACTCCATGTAATATACTATGCGAGTAGAACCCTAGACGAAGCCCAAATGAATTATGCTACGATGGAAAAGGAACTTTTAGCAGTTGTATTTGCATTAGATAAATTCCGTTCATACTTGGTGGGAGCTAAAATTATCATCTACACCGATCACGTCGCTATTAGATACCTCCTAACTAAGAAAGATGCCAAACCTAGACTATTGAGATGGATCCTATTACTACAGGAATTTGATTTGGAAATCAAAGACAAAAAGGGAACCCAGAACGTCGTAGCAGATCATCTTTCTAGGCTTGAAAATCTGAAGACCAAGCGAATACCAATTAATAACGATTCCCCATATGAGAGACTTATAGCTCAGTTTTAAAACAATAAGGTTGAACATTATCAAGCCAACTATCCTTTAGAAATAGAGGCCTCAAGTCTTGAAACCAACAATTTGGTAAAAGTGGCATTAGCTTACTCTGTTGTACCATGGTATGCCGATTTCGTAAATTACCTAGCCGTTGATGTCCTTCCACCTGAGCTAACGTACCAAAAAAAGAAGAAGTTATTCCATGAGGAAGAAATCGAAAGTATTATAGACCACTTCCATGCTTCACCTTATGGAGGGCATTCAAGTATATCAAAAACCTGGGCGAAAATCCTACAATCTAGTTTCTTTTTGCCTAATCTATGGAAAGATGTGCACATCGCTGTTTTAAATTGCGACCATTGCCAACGCACTGGCAACATCTCCAGATGTGATGAAATGCCTCAGAAAGGTATTCTAGAAGTCGAAATCTTCGATGTATATGGAATTGACTTCATGGGACACTTCCCATCTTCTTTTGGTAAAAAATATATACTCGTAGTTGTCGATTACGTATCCAAATAGATCGAGGCTATAGCCTCTCCAACAAATGACACACGAGTAGTAATCAAGCTTTTCAAGAACATAATCTTTCCAAGATTCAGTGTGTCGAGACTTGTCATCAGTGACAGAGGCTCCCACTTCATCTCCAAAATATTTGAAAAACTCTTAGTGAAATATGGAGTTAAACACAGTGTAGCAACACCATACCACCCACAAACGAGTGGCCAAGTAGAGGTCTCAAACAGGGAAATTAAGCAAATACTTGAGAAAACTGTTGCCACATCTAGAAAAGATTGGTCCTCTAAGTTACACGAAGCATTGTGGGCATATAGGACAACTTTTAAAACACCCATAGGGACCACACCTTTCAAGTTAGTCTATGGAAAATCATGTCATCTTCCGGTGGAACTCGAGCATAAAACTTATTGGGCTATTAAAACCCTAAATTTAAATTACTCTGCCACCGTAGGAAACAGAATCCTAGATATCAACGAATTAGAAGAGCTTCAATTAGACTCTTACCAAAATGCCAAGATCTACAAAGAAATAACATAAAAATGGCACGATAAGCGCATTTCTAGGAGAGAATTCAACGAGGGAGATATAGTATTCCTATTTAACTCCCGACTTAAACTTTTTCCTGGAAAACTATGCTCTAGGTGGTCTGGCTCTTTCGAAGTCACTAGGATTTCCCAAGTGGCGCCGTAGAAATTAAGAGTAATTCTAGTGATCCATTTGTGGTAAATGGTAAATGTTTGAAGCATTACCATCGTATCGAAAACAAAGATTACTCAGCTACCCTAAAGCTTCTACAACCATCGGCTGAACCAAATGACTAATTCATAATTGAAAATGTGTCGAGCTTGCGACATAAAACAAAGCGCTTTGTGGGAAACAACCCACCGTTTTATCTTTATATTTTTCTTTAACTTTTCATATTTTTTAAAAATGTTTTATTTATTCTCATCTTTCTTTTTTTATTATCATTTTCTTATTTTTTCTTATTTTTTACTCTAAAAGGCATTTAGCCGATGCTAACTGGATGTTTCTATAATCTACTTACTTTTCAGGATAATTTACTTTTTTTAGCTAGTGACTAACTCTCGAAAATCTACTTTTCAGGGGGAAAAGATCAAATGAGGAGGTTTGAGGACTTGGTCGATAGGGAGATGACTCCCACCATCTATGTTGATGATCGTGCTATGACCGCCCTAGGCATTAGAGAAAGTGTCTTATACCTGTTGAACCAGATAGGTTTGGATACATCCCCTATTCGGAGGAGATTTAGTTTATATCATAGGCTTACCCTAGAGTTCCTAAGTTCTTTGAATTATGTGCCTAACCATGGACTAGGGTTTAACCGTGTCCTGAACCGGTTTAGACTATTTAGCATTGATTTTCGTTATAACAATCGTGAGTTTGCTAACGTTTTAGGCTTCCCTAGTGGCCTTGATGTCTTTACTGTCCCCCAAGAGGATATCCTCTCCTACCATGAGCTTAATTACTTCCGGGGTAGCATAACTTGTAACAACCATCCCGATCCTGATGATATGCATTTTGAAAGCATCCATAACCCTGCTATAAGGTATTTCCACAAAATCCTGGCCCACACCCTGTTTGGAAAAGAACAAAACATTTCTTTATTGTCCCGTGATGAGCTTTTCATTATTTTTTGTGCTTCACAAAACCATCCTGTCAATGCGGTTACCTTTATGTTAGCCAATTTTGTTTGCATTATAGAGACCTCTGATACACCTATCCTTATAGGAGGCCTAGTTACAATAATTGCAAATGTTATCAGAATAAGATAACCACTCGTAGGATTAAACCCCTATGGAGGAATTCGACCCATGAACATCTGTTTCTGTTTCAACACTCACCTTATAGGAAACCTTGGACCACTTCAGTTTGACTTGCTCATTAACCATAACATTGTCCACCAATTTGTTTTAGCTAATCCTATAACGAGTGTTCATAACATAGATAACTGGCTTTTTGACTTGGATCCCCCATCTGCCCCTACCTCACTCGAAACATCTCAACCTTATGAGATCTCTAATGATTTCGACCCTCAGACTCCTCCTCATTATTATGATCTTCCTTCCCCTGTTCGTTATGAATTTACACCAGATGCTTCTCCCGTGTCTACTATTGTTACTATTCCGGCCAATGATGGACCTCCACCTCCTGATTTTACTACCACTATTGCTAATTTGGAGACACAGATTGAAGGTTTACGCGGAGAGTTCACCACTTTGCGTTCAGACTTTCATGGTTTCATGGATACCATAACAGAATATTTTGATCATCTATATCAACACTTCTATTCTGTTAATGCACCTCCTGGCGGGCCACATCATGGCTAGATAGACCCTGCTATTTTTATTTTTTATGATCCTTTTCTTAAGGAAGTGAGGACACTGTCTATTTAAGTTTGGGGAAGGAAACATTATTGTTTGCCATTACTGTTTTGTTTTCTCGTTCAGATATTTTGTTATTTCATTTTTATCTTTTGTACCAGTTCTTTACCCAATAACATTTTTTCTTATTATTCCTATTTTTTTTTTATGTTTTTGGTTATTTAAAGTTATTGAGTTTTTATTACCTTCATTATACCTACTGTTATTATCATATATATGTATGCTTTAAAGTAAAATTATTAATATTATATGTATAAGTATCAATAGCGGTCCAATGAAATCGCATGCATCCATTGCCGACCGTCTAGCCAGATGTGACGTTCGTCACATCTTTCCTAGCAAACTACCGACCGTCAAGCTAGATGTGACGCCCGTTAGCCAGTCCTGCCATGCATGTGATGATTGACAGCTTTGTCTGGAATCTGCCAGCCTTGCCTCCCACGCTCTTCTACGCATGTGATGACCACCATCCTTACCTCCCACGCTTTTAGATCTCGTGACCACATAGTTTGACTACAAGACCACACCGTTTCACTTTTTATTATTTCTATAACTTCCATCTTCCATTATTTAAATCCCATAATTCCCATTATCTACCACCATTACCACTCATTCATTTCTTACAATTCCTATAACCTCCCACTTTCAAAACCATAAAAACCATTCATTACCCACTCATAATCTTCACCTATTTAAACCACTTCTTCTATCATTCTAATATGACCACCATTCGCTACCTTCTTTGCACTACACAAACACCTTCCATTTTCGTCTTTGTCAAATCTACCATGGCCGCTCGTAGAAATCAAATCAATCAAGGAGAACCCGATATTACACATCTCGTGTTCCGACAGGACGAAGCTAGTGAACTCCAACAGGAAAGATACCGAAAGTTTTATCAGCGAGGATTGACACCCACACGATACATCGACAATGATTGTTTATGCAATTTAGGGATGTATGACAGTATGCAAGGTTTTCTAAACAAAGCAGGCCTGAGATTTGTAAGCACGATGGGCTTACCCACCTACGAGGCTCTAACTTTGGAGTTCTTAAGCTCATACTTCTACATCACTCCCCCCGACGCTGATGCAAACCTCTTTGGAGCAGCCACATTTCGAATGTTCAACCAGGAATACACGGTGAACCAGGATGCTTTAAGCGACATGTTTCATTTCCCTCGTGGAGACAATGTGCAATACCGAATTCCCCCTGAATTGGATTGGAATAGAACGTCATATGAATTATGGGAGAGAATATCCGGTGAGCATAATGCCATTCCCGAAGCGTGTTACTCCTCTCACATCCATAATCCGAACATTCGCTACCTTCATCGCACCCTGGCCAACATTATTTTTGGAAGAACTAACAACAACAAGGTCAACACCAAGGAGTTGTATGTTCTCCATTACGCCTTTGCGCTAAACCTCTGTCTGAACCCAAGTACCTTCCTGATGGCTCACATTCAAAATATTGTAACAAGAGACGGGACTGTGCCTTTCTGTATTATAGGTATCGTCACTGCAATAGCAGTTCACCTGAACCTGGGAGGGAGAGTCCTGAATCTACCCTCTCTGCCAGCAGTGTTCTTGGACATTAACAAATATCGAGTCGGTCGCCTTATTAAGTGAAGATAATCACGAGGTTATTATCTAATGGTGAGGAATAATGAAGTTCGTAGTGTCATTTTTCCAAATCCAAATACTACGAACTTAAGTATTACAAACAACTGGTTATACAACCTCAACGCCCCCGAGCCTAGTGTGAATGCACAAGGAAACCAAGGCAAAGCCAATAATGATGTTGTTGACAAAATGGAACAAGAATTAGAACACCAAGCACCTCAACCTAACATTCAACCTTCCGAAGCCCAAGAGCCACAAAATGCCAATCAACCTGCCACACTCGATGCCATCTATGCCGCAATATTGCGGCATAACCAATTGTCTAACCAGCGTTACTAGAGAATTGAGACGCGTTAAGAGGAAATGACGCATCTCGTTCAACAGATGCAAAGAGATAAACATGATTACGCTCACCGACAAGACCAAAGTATGCTAGAATTCACCGCAGGGATGACAGAAGACATGCGGGCTTTGACACTCCGTGTTGAAGTTTGCATGAAGTTGTTTCCCATGTGGAGGGTCAAAGATACGAAGCAGGATCTTCCAGAAGGGGTGAGCAAGCGCGTAGAAGATCTAGACCAAGGATGCGTGGTAGATTCCGTGGCCAAGGCGAGGAAGAATGAATATTTAGTTTTTTTCACTCTCCTTTTCCAATACATTGAGGACATTGCATGATTTAAGTATGGGGGAGGAAGTATTTCTACTTTTTCTAGTAAATTTTTATTTTTATCTTCTCCCTTCTTTTTATGCAATATTTTGTGTTGTTTTTCCGATTCTCTCACTTTATTGAGCCCCAATAAACTTTTTTGGATTTAATACATAACTTGACTAACTCGACGAGTATTAGGTTGCTCATTTTTTTAATTTTTTGTTAGAAACTTTCGTAAGATTTGACGAAATCACTACCGTCTTGACACTCTACAACCCCAAAGTATAAAGACTAGTTAAAGTACCTATTATTCAGAAACCCAAAGCTTTAGTTTTGAAGTAATCCTGAGTAGTTTATCTAGCAGTTAACACCATCTTAAACACAAACTACGCAGAAATTCGATGAATATAAGTGGATGATCTCGGTTATTTATTTAGAAAATTTTACAGGAAATGCACCTATTAAATTGGGCGATCCTCATCCGATCATTTAATCCAACGAATGTAAGCCCTACAAAGTAACATAAAATCCATTGTAGGTGGTTCAGAGGCGTCTGGTACTGAACTTGGTAGGGCAGACTATGGTTTGATCCCCCGCATCATGCAAATGGGTAAAAAAGAGAAGGTTGCCACATTATTGTGCCAGAAACCATTGTGCTAAAAATATCATCACCACTAACCGGTTATTCTGCTATGTACGTGTTAGGATAAAGGGCTTAATGTGATTGCGCTCGAATGAAAATGGGTAAAACAAGACGATTACTTGGGGGGAGCTATAATAGCATCTGCAACCGGTTTATGTAAGACGGGATTGTCTAGTGTCGTTATCGTAGTGCTGGAGTATAGATTAAGCTTTTGATTCTCTAACAAAAGCACCATGCAACTGCGTACAAGTTAATTTGCATCATACATTTGCACCTGGCCAATGTTTAGACAAACATCGTACTGAGCACTTGCTTGAGGACAAGCAAAGATTCAAGTATGAGGGAGTTTGATAACACATAAATGTATTTCATATTTAGCTTGACTTAACTAAATTATTTTCCATTTTTATTCTAAATTAAATCACATTGTAGTTGGTATTATGCCAATATTTTTCTATTTTGCAGGTATCAAATTAATTATAAAGAAAAGGAAGAAAAAGAAGAAAAAGAAGGAAAAAGGGCTACAATAAAGTCAACAGCCAAAGATAAGCCCAAGCCTAAAAGAAGGAGCGCGCAAAAAGAAGTCAACGGAAAGCGTGAAGACCGAAATGCATTTACCAAGTAAGTGACGAACGTCACTAAACCCTTTTGACGAACGTCACATCTCCTGTTATTTTGCCCACGTCCCTTAAAGCTTGCAACAAAAATGTGTTAGTTGCTTCCACCAAGTCAGATACGCGGAGATTCAGCAGCCCTACAAACTCTCCAACAAATCCTCACGAACAGTTATTCAATATGGATATAAATAGTAGACCTCATGCACTGAGATAGGTTCACGCTGTTACCGCCCTTTTGTTCTTCGTGCATATTTCGCAGAGCTACTACTTTCCAGAATTATTTTTCCTTAGCTACTATTTTCCTTAGCTATTATTTTCCTTAGCAGTTTTATTTTTCTTAACCGATTATAAGTAATAGATTTCTACACCTGGAATCTATTGCCCCATGGTTTATTTCAAGACCTTTGGAATTGTTATTTAAATTTATTATTTTATTTCTTCGCAATTGTTCTTGTTCCGTATCGAATAAAAACCTACCGACATGTGAAGGAGTGCTTCCTTCAGAATTGGTACTAGTCTCCAGTTAATTTATTTCCAGGTTTTTATTTTAATAAATTATTATTTTCCTTTAATTCAATAATCATGTTTACTTTGTTGCCTGGCTTTTATTATTCTGTGATTAAGTTTTATAATATGCTAAGCTAAATTTCTATACCAGTATGTAAGGTCATAAAACTGAGGGAATTTGGTAATACTATTGGTATTTATTTGTTGAACTATTTTATGGACTAGATTACTTTGGTTTTAATTATGAACCGTTTTGTTACGAGATTTAAAGACAAATAGAAGTTAGGTTCAATAAAGAGAGAGCTTGAGGATCTTTAACTGAACATAGTAACTAGGTATTTGCATTAAAAACAACGAGAGCTCTTTAAAGCGAATTAGAGTTTATTTGTTTTCAAAAGAATGTTTCTAACTCCGACGGGATAGCGAGAGCATACGTTAGGACTTAATTGCATAACTTAATTCAACAACCTCGACAGTGTGAGACGAGGGTTTTTAAACTGATAAATTTCTACTGAGAATTATTAGAAACTACAAGTTACCAAATAGGTTACTAATTCCTGAAGTCTGATCATTACATACTGGTAGTTTTCCCCATCTGATTATTTAACTAGATTCAAACTTACTTTTAGTTCCCCTAATCTGAACCAAATATTTTTAGCCTTAGATTTACACCGTAACGCTAAATAACGGTATGTTTGACTTTTGGTCCTTTGGGTTTGATAATATTTATAACTACGCGATAAGACTGTGCACTTGCAGTCCAGATTATTTAGACTACCATATCAAATCAATCATTATCAAAATAAATGAGATTATATTGTATGCATTTGTCGTGTATGTAGTATGATGTATGAAACATGAATTATTGTTGAAGTGTATCTTTGTCTTGGAAAATAAATCCTTGACCAATGTTGGGGAGCTTTGGGAAGTTGAATCCCAGATTGTTGTTGAGGATGAAGAGCATGCATCTTCAAATTTTGTTAGAATGTTTCTGCTGGGGATTCTTACTTTGTTGTTTGAGGAGAACTTAGATGGGGAACGTTGATTTTTCTTGAGACAAACTCTACGGGGAATGTTGGTTTCTGCTTGGGGAATAGAGTTCAGAAGTTTTAGTTGTCCTTTTCTCTACTGGGGAGTTATTAAAGTTAGCTGTCATCTGGTCAGATTCCAGGTTTCGTAGCAACTTGCTGGGGAAGATGAAGTTCAAACTGTCATCTGGATAGATTCCAGGATTCGCAAAAAATTAGATGAAGTTAAATTGTTATCTGGTCAGATTCCAGGCTTCGCAATGACTTACTGAAGTTGATTGTTATCTGGTCGGATTCCAGGCTTCACAATAATTTACTTGAAGGGATGAAATTAATTGTTATCTGGTCGTATTCCAGGCTTTGCAGTAATTTGTTTGAAAGGATGAAGTTAAACTATTATCTGATCCGGTTCTAGGCTTCGTAGTAACTTGTTTGAAATGATACAGTTAAACATTTATCTGGTTGGGTTCCAGGCTTCGCAGTAACTTGTTTTGAAAGGATGAAGTTGAATTGTTATTTGGTTGGGTTCCAGGCTTCATAGTAACTTTCTTGAAATGATAAAGTTAAACTGTTATCTAGTCGGGTTCCAGGCTTCGTAGTAACTTGGTTTGTAAGGATGAAGTTGAATTGTTATCTGGTCAGGTTCCAGGCTTCGCAGTAACTTGTTTTGAAAGGATGAAGTTGAATTATTATCTGGCTGGGTTCCATGCTTCATAGTAACTTTCTTGAAATGATAAAGTTGAATTGTTATCTGGTCGGGTTCCAGGCTTTGTAGTAACTTATTTTGAAAGGATGAAGTTGAACTGTTATTTGGTCGGGTTCCAAGCTTCGCAGTAACTTATTTTGAAAGGATGAAGTTAAATTATTATCTTGTGGGGTTCCAGACTTCGCAGTAACTTATTGGGATAGTAATAACTTCGTTGGGGATTGAGGGGTTTTGTCCATTGGTTCGTAATAGTATGAGAGGAAAACTCGGGCTAGGGAATTTGCAGTTTGTTGGGGGAAATAAACCATGTTGAAGAGAATATTTTGAAGACCTATTTGGGGAAGTGAATTCTTTAGGAATAATTCCACAAGACTTCTTCTTTTAAGACCAAAATCAACCGGGGGAGGGTTATTGAGAGTTTGGGACTCTGGATGGTGACAATTTTAATGAAGTAACTATGTGGGGATAATCCCAAACCCTTAAGGAAATGCTTGTTACTATTTTTATGAATACATTTGTTAACAGTTTAATCATGTTTATATGCATATGTTCATTCAATTTTAGTCATTGGACGTTTTTTCATTCAAAACAGAAGAAAAAAAAACAAAAAGTTTGCACTTCAAAGTATATTTGTATTGATGTTTTTCCCATAAATAGGCATTTTTGTACAAGGAGACAGATCCTAGTAAGAGGAAATCATCGAAAAAAATTCAAAGAGTACAAAGTGAAAGCAAAAATAATAGCCATGTGGAAATGATCTCATTGTGCTCCAACTCCGCTATTACCCCCATGTCTTCGAACATCATCCCTTTCCGTTGAAGAAGTTGATTGGATTGTTCTTGTACCATTGAACTTGGACCTTGGTAATAAACTAGTTGTAGGGATACAACGGGGCATAGTCATATTCTTTAATCCTTAACTTTTTCCTGGACTCCCCTCTCGAGTTTTCGACCAACCAGGATACCCATTTTTTCCCAAGCCGCCCTTTCGGGTTTTCGACTTCTCGGGTGTACAATCTTCTGCATATATCCCTAATTTTTTACCAAACCCTTTTAGTTTGTCGGGATGCCCTTATTTTTTCCTATGTATGTCAACCTAGCGGGTCATTATTATGTGTAGTATTTTTTGACTATGTCCTCGTTAATAGGATGCGGAAAATCTTCATCGTCCATAGTAGTTAGCATCATGGCACCACCAAAGAATAAGTTCTTGACAACAAATTGCCCTTCGTAAGTGGGAGTCTATTTGCCCCTGAGATCGCTTTGAGGAAGAATGATGCGCTTTATTACCAAGTCTCAAGTCTGATACACTCGAGGCTTGATCTTTTTGTTGAAAGCTTTGACCGTACGCTTTTGATACGTTTGACCATGACAAACAACAACCATTCTCTTCTCGTCAATCAAGTTTAACTGATCCAATCTAGTTTGAACCCATTCGTCTTCGCACAGGTCTGCTTCTTTCATAATTCTTAACAAAGGAATATGAACTTCCACTAGTAGGACAACTTCCATGCCATAGACCAAAGAGAAAGGAGTTGCCCCAGTTGACGTTCGAGCTGAAGTTCGGTATCCATGGAGAGCAATGGTAACATCTCATCCTAGTCTTTTTAGGTTACTACCGTCTTTTTCACAATCTTCTTGATATTTTATTGGTAACTTCCACTATGCCATTCATCTTAGGCCTGTATGGAGAAGAATTCTGATGCTTGATTTTGAACTACGTGCAGAGTTCCATAATCATAGCATTGTTGATATTGGTTCCTTTTTCGGTGATGATCCTTTCGGGGATACCATAACGTTAGATGAGGTTATGCTTGACAAATTTGGCTACAACATTCTTAGTGACTGAGGAAAATGAAGCAGCTTCAACCCATTTGGTGAAGTAGTCAATAGCAACAAGGATGAAGTGATGTCCATTGGAAGCAGTGGGTTTGATCTCTCCAATCATGTCAATGCCCCACATTGCAAATGGCCAAGGAGCAGTCATGACATTCAAGGGAATTGTAGGTGCATGAACTTTGTCGGCATAAATTTGACACTTGTGGCAAGTCCTTGAGTGATGGTGACAATTATTTTCCGTTGTTGACCAATAGTAACCAGCCCTTAGAATCTCCTTGGCCATAGTGTGTCCACTAGAGTGAGTCCCAAAGATACCATCATGCATGTTATCCATGATCTCCTCTGCCTCCTTCTTGTCCATACATCGGAGTAGAGTAGAATCATGGTTACGCTTGTACAGGATTTCATTACTTAGGAAGAATTTGGCTGAAAATCTTTGCAAAAATTTCATATCATTGATGGAATCTCCTTCAGGATACTCTTGTGCTTCAAGATATCTCTTCACTTCATGGTACCATGGCTTCTATTCGTTAGTGTGAATCTCATAACAATGTGCAGGTTCGTCAAATATTTCAATTGTAATTCTAGGGGCCTCGTTATCCCATTTGACCTTGAACATGGAAGACATTGTTGCCAAGGCATCCACCAATTGATTTTCTTCTCAAGGGAAGTGTTCAAAGGTAACTTCCTCAAAGTATGGGATCAAAGTCAGCATAAACTCTTTGTAAGGAATTAGATTAGGGTACTTGGTATCCCATTTCCTTTAACCTGACTGATCACTAAAGCAAAATCTTCGTATACGTACAAGAATTTGATCCTTAAGTCAATTGAAGCCTTTAGGCCCAAAATGCACGCCTCGTATTCAACCATGTTATTAGTACAGTTGAAGCAAAATCTAGCAGTGAAAGGTGTATGACAACCTTCAGGAGAAATATACACGACACCAATTCCATTACCTAAAGCATTGGAAGCCCAATTGAAAACCATGGTCCATCGGGATCCTTGTTCAGGTCCGTCATACGGTCCAGGTTTTTCACAGTCAGTTATCAACATGATATTCTCGTCTAGGAATTCAAAGTTCATGTATTGGTAGTCATCAACAGCCTGATAATCCAAATGATCTGCTAGTACACTTCCTTTGATGGCCTTTTGTGTAGTGTACTGGATGTCATATTAAGTCAGAATCATTTTCCATCTAGCTATCCGTTCGGAGAGAGCTGGCTTCTCGAAGATATACTTAATAGGGTCCATATTAGAGATCAACAAAGTGGTGTGAGTCAACATATACTATCTTAGCCGGCGAGCAACCCATGCCAGAGCGCAGCAGGTTTTCTCGAGCAGTGAATATCTGGTTTCACAATCGGTAAACTTTTTGCTCAGGTAGTATATTGCATGTTCTTTTTGGACAGACTCGTCATGTTGGCCCAACGCACACCCCATGGAGTTCTCTAATATAGTCAAGTACATGATCAACGGTCTTCCTTCAATTTGAGGCGTCAAGATAGGAGGTTCTTGTAAATATTCCTTGATCTTGTTAGAGGAAGCTTGGCAGTCGTCGTTCCATTTGATTACTTGATCTTTCTTCAAGAGTTTGAATTGGTTCATGAGTAGTAGTTAGGTGAGATATGAAGCGAGCAATGTAGTTAAGTCGGCCCAAGAAACTTCTGACTTCCTTCTCGAAATGGGGATCTGGTATTTCTTGAATGGCTTTAACCTTCGCAAGATCCACTTCAATACCTTTTCCACTGACAATAAAACCCAAAAGCTTTCTAGATCTTACCCCGAAGGTGCACTTGTTAGGATTTAGCCTTAGCCTGTACTTCTTCAATCTCTCAAACAACTTGTGCAAGTGATCAATGTGCTCTTCCTCAGTCTGTGACCTTTCAATCATATCATCCACATAAACTCATATCTCATGATGGATCGTGTCATAAAATAGAACTACCATAGCTCATTGATGTGTTGCCCCTTCATTCTTCAAACCGAACGACATGACCTTGTAGTAGAAAGTTCCCCATTTTGTAACAAAGGTGGTCTTCTCCATATCCTTGGGAGCCATCTTGATTTGATTGAAACTAGAGAAACTATCCATGAAGGAGAAGAATTTATGTTGAGTCGTCTTGTCAACCAAGACGACAATATGCGATAAAGAAAAGTCATCTTTAGGGCTCGCCCTATACAAGTCCCTATAGTCTATGCACATGCGAACCTTCCCATCTTTCTTCGATACAGGGACCATATTTGCCACCCATTGAGGGTATGATGTCACATCTAGAAAACCTGCATCTAATTGTTACATTGCCTCAGCCTTTATCTTTTTAGACATGTCAGGCCTCAGACGATGAACTTTTTGCTTGACTGGAGGACAATCTTCTTTTGTCGGTAGATAATGAACCACAATGTCAGTATCAAGCCCTAGCATATCTTCATATAACCAAGCAAACACTTCGACATAGTCATGCAACATCTAGACCAATCTGCCTTTGATACCGTCTTCTAAGCTGGAGTCGATCTTGACCTCTTTCTTGTCTATCTCAGGACCTAGGTTGATTACTTCAACTGGCTTTTCATGAGGTTGAATAGTTTTCTCTTATTGCAACATAATTCTGGCTAGTTCCCCTGGTATTTCACAATCTTCTTCAGATCCGTCTTCGGCTTGGTTGATTGGATGTTCAAAGTCATGGCTGACAATAGCGCAGTCGTTGGCAATGAGATCCGGAGTGGATGAGGATATGCAAGTGTGTGAGTGTGTGCATGTAAGATACATGGCTATTTTAAAAAATTCAAATAAGAAAAGGAAAGAGAATGAGCGTAAAGTTTGAATGCAAAAGGTCCAATGTTTTTCATTAAATGATCATATGGCATATGGAAATGAACAAACCCTTAACAAATGGACCATGGTGCCCAGGGCAAGGCCCATGGTTTAAAGTCATTGTTTGGAATTAAAGTTATAGACAAAAGTTCTTGAATTGACAAAATATTAAATAGTAGTTACTCCTCGTTGAAGGAGATGAGAATGAAATCCTTTGCACGCCAATTGTTGAGTCCTTCACCGGCAGTTGGGTATATCCATTCATCAAAGTCGTAGTCATCCTCAGAGTCTTCAATAACGTTCACTTCATGATTACCAATGCGAATAAGTGGTTTCCATACGCGAGCACGTATGACCTCCCTTTGAGCTTTAACAGTGAAACCCAGCCCAAACTTGTCTTCTTTGAAAGGAATGTCGGGGAGTTGTCCCTAAATAGTACAACTTCTATCTTCAACCACGAAGAGAGCATCTTTGAGTGGAACCATCCTTGACACAACTTCATCAGTTTTTGGAATGTCATAAGAGATTTTGGTGGCAGAAACCATGGGAGGAACCACTTAGAAGGCTTGGCATGGAGTCTCTATAAACACACCATCCATTTCCACATACTTAAATGAACTCAGGTGGCTAACCATGAATTCTTCTTCACCACAAACAGTAACAATCTTTCCCTTGACTGGATATTTCAACTTTTGGTGAAGGGTGGACGTCACTGCTCCCGTCCTCATGTATCCAGGGGCGTCCAAGTAAACAAGAATAGGTGGGATGTATATCCATCACATAAAAGGTAGAGTTGAAAACTTGCGAACCAAATTTAATAGGGAGATCAACTTCTCCAAGCACCATCCTCTTGGATCCATCAAAAGCCCTCACAACTATGTCCCTTGGTTTTAACACCAGACCTTCGCAATCTAAAGGGTCCAAGGAACCTCTGGGTAGAACATTTAGGGATGAACCGGTATCAACCATGACATGAGCCAGGGTAGTTCCTTTGCATTAAATAGAGACATGCAAGGCCTTGTTATGATTCCTTCCAACTGATGTCAACTCAGCATCAGAGAACCCCAATCCATTGTCGAAAGTCAGACTTGCCACACAGTTTTCAAATTGATCGGTTGTGGTCTCTTGGGGGACTTGCGCTTTCTTCAAAAATTTGATTAAAGCTTGGGCATGAGCGTCGGAACAAAGCAAAGAAGACAACATAGAGATTTTGGAGGGGGTTTACCCCAGTTGTTCTACTATCTTGAAGTCACTTTTCTTTATAATCTTTAGGATTTCCTTCATCTCTTGGGTGGAAGGTTCCTCAGTAGTAACGTCATTGACTGGCGCCTCCATCCTGGCAGGCTCAATTACTTTCTCTTTACCCATAGTGTTAGTACTAGGCTTATCAATGGTAATGCGGATAGGTGTCGTTTTAGTAGTAGGAGGTGAAATGTTAGGAGAGAAAATCGTCCATGTTCTTGTTACCTTGCTAGAACCAGAAATATTTGTAACATCATCAGTCTTGTCTTTGTTAATCCATGAATATTTCTTAATTCCATGACAGTAAACTTCAACACCGTAATTCCAAGGGACTACTTTGTCGAAGGAGTAAGGAATCGGCTCAGGAGCAGTAAGTATCAAGGGAGCAATCGTTGGTTCATTAGAAATTCTAATAGAACCCTTTGAAGAGTTCCTAAGAGGCTTGTTGGAAATTTTTATGATAGAAACGTCTTAAGCTTTATCAGTCAAACTTTTGATGGACGAAGTTATTTCAAACATGATCTCATGACTATTTATCAGGCATTGAACACCTTCTATCATCTAGGTTTTCTTTAACAATGGTCAGTGGAGTATTCAAATCTTCAACGGAGGAAACAAAAATAGTGTCTTTAATTGCATTGACACCTTTTCCATGATTTGTCATTAGTACAGTTATAACATTCAGAGTTGTAGGTGGATCAAACTCAATAGTTTTGTTGTCGATAAGATCTTGAATCTTATTATTTAAATCCCAACATTGATCAGTTTCATGCCCAGGGTTGTTGGAATAATATGCGCATTTGGCATTAGGATTGTACTTCGGTGATGAGACATTGGGATTTGATGGTGGATCACGCAATGTCACCAAGTTGGCCTTCAACAGGTGTTGCAAGGCTTGGGACAATGACATGTTAATTTTTGTGAATTGTCTTCTTGGAACCTCATACCTTTGATGGTTGGCTTGTTGTGGTTGTCTTTGAGTAGATTGAGGGTTGGAGATCAAAACAGCATTAACAGATGGTCGGTGATCCTTCTTGGTATGGGCCCTTGACCCATAAACATCACTGGCTTCTTTCTTGCCAGTAAAGGGTTTCTTTACAGTGTTTGACGTAGAAGCAGATGCCATGGGAATTTTTCTACTCTTGATACCACTCTCGACCCTTTCAATAATCATAATTAACTCAGTGAAACCAGAAGATGATCTACCAATTAGCAAGTTGAAATATGATCCCGTTAGTGTTCCCATGAACATGTCCAGCAGCTCCCTATTAGTCATTGGTGGTTGAACTCTACCAGCAAGGTCCCTCCATTTTTGTGCATACTCTTTAAACCCTTCATTAATACCCATTGTCATTCCTTGAAGTTGAACTCTTGTTGGCGCTAAATCAGTATTGTATTGATATTGACGATAGAAAACGGTGGCCAGATCTTCCCAAGTATGAAAGTAGGAACCTTCCAACTGGTAAAACCATCCTAACTGAGTCCCAGATAGACTCTCTTGAAAGACGTGTACCCAGAGTGTCTTGTCAGTAGTATGCGGTTGTATCTTGCGGACGTAGGACCTCAAGTGAAGTTTTGGGCATGAAACTCCATCGTACTTAGCAAAGATTAGAATTTTGAACTTGTGGGGAATAGAAACTGTTCTGGACTGGGCCCACCTTGGCCCAAAGTGAAAATAAAGGGCCAGATCCAAGCAGCTCCTCAGGGAATGCTCACAATCGGACCATCATCGAACGTCCCCGACCACGGACTACAGCTGCAATGCCCGCCGTTGCCCCCGACAAGCAGCGTCCCCGACCAAGGGAACTCCAGCTCGAGCCCAGCTCGAGCACCCTCCCCGTAGGGCAGATTCTGTCCACTCTAACTGTTATGGAGTCCTCAAAGCTCCGGAAAGACCGCGTCATCGTTCCTCCTCATCCTTCGCAGAGCATCATCCGGGAAGGGGACCACGTGCGGGTCCCTACTACACACGTAGAACCTGGCAGTTCCTTTATTGGGCCAGTTCTGGTCGGCCCAATAAAGGGACCTTGGCCCAGCGCTGGGGGCTATAAATACCCTCTGTTCTAAGAGGGTCATGTATTCATCTAACACACGCCTATACACTTTTTACCTGCCCATTCCGTCTCTCACTTTAGCATCAGAGTGTCTTGCAGGTACCCCCCCCCCCCCCCCCCATCTCTCTCTAATTCAGTTCGAGCCAGCTGTGACGGTCCAAGTCTGATCCGGTAAGATCAGTGGCACCGTCTGTGGGAAACTAAGCTCCCCCGTCTTGCAAGATTTCAAAGACCAAAGCTAAAAATCATCTTCCACCGTCATGGATGACCAAACTCGGGAAGACCAGAACGTCCGCATCGTCGATGCCAACAACAGCCTCGCGGACAAGAACGAAATCCCCGACAATGCCGGCAACCCCAGCCATAATACACTCCCCGGGGGCGTCATCCCCGGGCCCTCAGGTCACCGCGACGGGGCCACAGACTCATCTTCTTCAGTCCCCACTCCGCTTGAAGAAGACATTACAGCTCCCCCAAACCATCTGGTCGCCCAATTCCAGGAGGTCCCTGTCCCCGCCAGGGCAGACGCCACGACCAGAGCACTATTCACGAAAATCAACCAGACCAATTACCTCATATTTGCCCAGGGGGAAAGATTGAGGGCGCTAGAGGAAGACAGGAGACCCCCGAGGAGACACAGGAGGCCTCTGACCCCACCTCCTTGAAGAACAGAGGTACGTCTCCCGTCTCCCCCGCGGAGACAATATAGGGATGCCTCCCGAAGCCCATCACCCTGACAATCGGAGAGACGACCCCCCTTGGAGAGGGAACCAATCGTCGAAGCCGGAGGGTGCAACCACGGCCCTTTACGGCAAGAACGAGGACATCCTGGAGACCGGCACGAAAGGACAGAACAACGAGCACACCGCTCGAGGGACGCCCAACACGACCATGGCCGTCATGCCCGACAGTACCTCAGGTTCCCGTCCCTTTCCCCAGAGCGAAGTGACGAGGACGACCCCCACGGTCCCCTGTCACAAGCCATCATGGAGGCGCCTATCCCTCAGGGCATGGTGAAGCCCCCTCACCTGAAGGAATACGACGGAGCCGCCGACCTGGTCGATCACATAGACGGGTTCGAAGCTATGCTACACTACCATAACGTTGGGGGACCCATCAAATGCCAGTTGTTCCCCACAACCCTCAGGAAAGCAGCGATGGATTGGTACAAGGGTCTTGCCTCGGGGTCCATCACCTTGTGGCGGAACTTGAAAAACCAATTCATAAGCTTGTTCACCGCGTCACGGCGTCATCCAAAGACCGAAGCGGCGCTCGAGGCTATCATCCAGAGGCAGGATGAAACCTTGAGAGAATTAATCAACCGCTTCAACCGTGAAGCCATCCAGGTCCCCTGCACGGACCACATGAAAAGATACTTGCTAGAGAGGGGACTCCTTCCCGGCACAGAGTTCAGAAAAGCAGTGGGCATCGAACCGCTCTGAATGTTCGATGCTCTCCTCGAGAAGGCTAAGGCCTACATGGACTACGAGGAAAGGGAAGCGGCCAACAGAGCCCGTGACCCCAGAACTCGCGGATCCAGCAGCAACTCGCGCCAAGAAGCCGTTCATCCTCGACGAACCGGGGAGAAAAGAAAATACGACAAACCCTGAGAAGTCCGAGAACAGAGAGGGCCCTCAAGGCGTTTCACAGATTACACTCCGCTCACGGCTTCCCGCGAGTGCATCTTGGCGGAGTGTGCTAGTACAGATTTCAAGGATGGTGGCGTCAAGCGCCCCCGACCAGCTCCTGCCAAGCCCGGGGTAGATAGGAGCAAATACTGCCAGTACCATAGGAGCCATGGTCATCTGACGGAGGACTGCGTCCACCTCAAGAATGCCATCGAGACCCTCATAAAGGGGGGGAGGCTCGCCCAGTACCAACGAAACGAAGCTCCTCATCGCGATGCCCGTGAGATAAGGGAAGCGGAGGAAGATGCCTGACCATTCAACGATTCGGTCCCCATCCAGACCGCCTTCTCCATCACCTGACTCGAGGACTTTTATGTCCCCGAACACTTGCAAGAGCCGCTGTCGACACACAGTAGATGGGAGCACTTTCCCTCGGCCACGACCATGGTCATCAAGGGTGGGGGGTTAAACGACCTGACCATAAATTAAGCCAAGAGGAAGCTGGATGAATTGGTCGACGTTGTGCCTCCTCAGATGGTGACCTTTGAAAGGGTGAAAGGTAGATCAGAGCCTATCACCTTTTACCTCGAAGAACTCCCCAGAGGAGCCCCCAACGTGGTCATTCCGCTGCTAATAAGAGCGAGAATGGCTAACTTTGACGTACACCGTGTCCTCGTCGACGAAGGAAGTTCTGTCGACGTGATGTACAATCAACTATTCCGGACCCTGCAGCTCGACGACTCGCACCTCTCACCCTATATGGGGTCAGACCTGCAGAGGTTCAACGGCTCGACCTCCAAACCTTGGGGATATGTCGAGCTCATGGTTACCTTCGGCGAGGACACGACGACTAGGCAGGTCAAGGTACGCTTCCTCGTCATCGATTGCCCGTCCCTTTACAACTGCATTTTGGGAAGGCCAACTTTGGCAGAACTGACCGCGGTACCCTCTACCGTCCACTTGAAGATAAAGTTCTACGCCAAGTGGGCACGGGTCGCCACCATCCAAGGTGACCTAGCAGCCGCCCGAAGATGTTTCAACGCAACATCCAAGGGACGCGTCACGGTCGACACCGGGACAAGGCTCGCCAAGAGACCAGCAACCACACGACCAGAGCCCAAGGAGACAGAGTCCGTCAAGACAGAAGAGCAGAGAGCTCCACCAAAGGTCGACTCCATAGCCCTGGACACCCGCTTCGACCAGGACGAGCCCTCCAGCGGCGAGCAAGTCCCCCTCCGACCAATTCTGGACGGGGACTTTGAGCTCGTCCCCCTCGGCGAGGATGCGAGCAAAGGAGTGAAGATCGGTACCGATCTCCCCGACCTGGCGAGGAAGCAGATCAAAGCTTACTTGCGCGAGAATGCTGACCTATTCGCGTGGAGCGCTGTAGAGATGCCCGGACTCGACCCCGAGGTCGCTTGTCATCGCCTCACCATAAATCCAACCGCTAGGGCAGTAGTACAACATAGACGTAGGCAGTCCCCGGAGAAAACGGAGGCTGCTGAAAAAGCTATAAAAGACCTCTTAGAGGCAAATTTTATTTTTGAAGCCCGGTATTCAACATGGCTATCAAATGTTGTACTAGTCAAAAAGAATAATTGAAAATGGCGAATGTGTGTTGATTATACCGATCTCAATCGGGAATTCCCGAAGGATGCGTTTCCCTTACCGAACATAAACATGCTGGTCGACAACTCGGCCGATTATAAAATACTGTCGTTCATGGATGCCTATTCAGGCTATAACCAAATCCCCATGGCCGCGAGCGACAAGCATTGCACTGCTTTCATGACCAACTCGGGCAACTATTACTACAACGTAATGCCCTTCGGTCTAAAGAACACAGGGACAACATACCAACATATGATGAACAAAGTGTTCCACAACCAAATCGGGGGCATGCTCGAGGTGTATATGGACGACATGATCATCAAATCTCGAGCAGATACCGACCATGCAACTCACCTCAAAGAAGTATTTGCTCAAGCAAGACAATGTAAGATGAGATTCAACCCCGAGAAGTGCACATTCGGGGTCAAGGCAGGGAAATTCCTCAGTTTTTACTTGAGAGAACGAGGAATCGAAGCTAACCCCGACAAGTGTCGAGCCTTCTCCGACCTCCCAACACCCATGTTGAAAAAATCCATACAAGTCATGAACGGCATGCTCACCTTGCTATCCCGCTTCGTCGCGAGATCCGCTCAGCACACCCTCCCCTTCTTCAAACTCCTTCGCAAGGAGGCAGCCTTCGAATGGACCGAGGAATGTGAACAGGCGTTGCGCCACCTAAAACAAAGCCTATCCCAACCACCCACTCTATCCCGACCAACCTTCAGGGAGCCATTGTTTGTATACCTGGCAGTCTCGGACAAAGCTGTCAGCGCGGCTCTGATTCGCGAGACGCCCGATGGACAAAAACCTGTCTACTTTACGAGCAAAGCACTGCAAGGACCTGAGGTCAGATACCAACAAATAGAGAAAGTAGCTCTAGTCCTTGTCAACGCGGCGAGGAGATTAAGACATTATTTCCTTGCTCACACGATCATAGTAAGAACTGACCAACCAGTGAAACAACTCTTAGGTCGACCTGACATGGCGGGTCGAATGTTGAAGTGGTCCTTGGAGCTCTCCGAGTTTGACATTCAATACGCGAGCAAGAAATCCCTAAAGGCACAAGCCCTGGCCGACTTTGTCGCAGAAATGACCACTCACAACCCCCCGCAGGGAAAGAGCATAAGTGGACCATCTTCTTCGATGGAGCTTCCAGCTCATCCAAAAGCGGTGCGTGGATCCTCCTAGAAAACGAGGAGGGCGTGGTGATTGAGCACTCGTTAACCCTCTCCTTCCCAACTTCGAACAACCAAGCAAAGTACGAGGCCCTGCTCGCGGGACTGAGGCTAGCCGAGGACCTAGGGGCGCGTGAAGTACAAATTTTCACGGACTCTTAACTTGTCGCTTCCCAAGTCCAAGGGAGTTACCAGGCTAAAAACGACAGCCTCATTGAATACATGAACTTAGTCAGAGAACGCATGAGGTAGTTTGACCGAGCAGAAATATCGCACGCCCCGCACGAGCAAAACACAAGGGCCGACATACTTTCGAAGCTCGCAAGCACAAGAAAGAAGGGCGGGAACAAATCTGTCATACAAGAATACATATCGCGCACAAGCATCGAAAGAACCTCGATCCCCATCGAGGTATACGCCGTCGAAGACGCTTCGTGCTGGATGACCCCGGTGTACAACTTTCTGACAAAGGGCGAGCTCCCTTTAGACGGGACAGAAGCGACCGCAACCAAATGACGAGCATGCTCCTACGTGGTGCTCGAGCATAAACTATACCGCAGGGGATTCTCCATTCCCCTCTTGAAGTGCATCGACGAATCCACAGTCCCTGAGGTATTACTGGAAATATACGAAGGGATCAACGCCCAGCACATGGGCGACAAATCCCTAGCAAGGAAAGCCCTACGAGCGGGGTACTATTGGCCGACAATGCAACAGGACGCCAACGATCACGTTAAGAAGTGCGACAAGTGCCAAAAGCACGCCGACATACATCTCGCTCCCCCTCATGAGATAAGCATACTGTCATCCCCGTGGCCATTTGCCTGGTGGGGGATGGATATCCTCGGGCTGTTCGTACAAGGGACATGCCAAAATAAGTTCCTTATCGTGGACGTGGATTACTTCACGAAATGGATAGAGGCCAAGGCCCTTGCGAAGATCACCTCGCACAACATCCTCGGTTTCTACAAGAGAAACATCCTCGCTAGATTTGGAATCCCGAAGGCGCTAATCACAGACAACAACACCCAATTCACCGACCACGGGTTCCGAAACTTCGTCGCCAAACTCGGGACCAAACAACATTTTACCTCAGTTGAGCATCCCTAAACCAACGGTCAAGCCGAGGCCACCAACAGAGTCATCCTACGAGGACTCAAACGTCGGCTCGGCAAAGCAAAAAGGGGGTGGGTTGAGGAGCTGCACAATGTTATATGGGCTTATCGCACCATGCCCCATTCAACGACGGGTGAGACCCCTTTTCGACTAACATACGGCACCGAGGCCGTCATCCCCGTAGAGATCAGGGAACCCTCCAGGTGGACAAAAACGCCTCTCAACGAGGAAATGAACGACGAGGCACTCAGAGACGAACTCGACCTGGTCGAGGAAATTCGATCAGGGGTAGCCCTGTGCGAGGCCGTTCTAAAACAACGAGTAGCCCTGCTTCATGACGACAAGGTCATCAGACGCGAATTCTAGATCGGCAGCCTGGTATTGCAAAGAAACCAATAAGACTCTCGCGAAGGGAAATTGGCCACAAACTGGGAAGTAGCCTATCGCGTTCATGGCACCATAGGCACCGGGGTATATTACCTCGAGAAGCTAAACGGAGAACTGTTACCGCGACCCTGGAACACTGGTAAGCTAAAACAGTACTATAGCTAAAGCCCTCAAACACTGAGGACTTTCACCGTCGAACATCCACCTTTAGTCAACAAAGGGAAATGTCTCGGCCATGTAGACAGGCCAAGGTACGAGCCTGATCTACACCCAAGCGACATAACATCGTTCAGCCAACGAGGTCGAAAGACAATGCCCGACAGGGACACCTCGATCGATCTCCACTATTGAAGTACCCACATGGCAGAATACCCAACTCGTGATGGGCAGTTCACGCCACGGCCGTATGAACTTGATCTAGGTCATACGCTCGACATGTGGGCTCCACTCCGCACAATCGACGCATTTTGAAGTATGTCGAACCATCAAAGGGGTCGAAAGGATATCTCTGCTCGAGGACATAACTTAAATAAAATATTCATCACAAAAGTAACAGTCGAACATTAGCCTAGATACGAGCAAGTTAAGGCGAAATAAACATCCATTAAAAAATATTATGCACAAGACAAGTTAATAGTGAACCGACCAAAAAGGCCGTAGATGTTCGAGGTTACAAGCCATGGCACAACGGCCAAAAGAAATCAAGAAATTAGCAAGGGCACGCAGGCCCCAAAAAATTAGCACGGGCACGCAGGCCCCAAAACAAATAAAAACCAATACGCGGGCGCACAAGCCTAAACAAAAACTTAACGCTAAACGTCCCCAAGACTACCGGCATCTACTCCAGGAGACTCGGGAGGAGGCACGACCTGGCCATCAATAATCTGGGACAGGAACCCGACCCCCTCAGTGTTCATGCCCGGATTCAGGACGGATAGTTGGCTGACCGCGGCCTCGAACCCATCAGCTAAGGCACCGACGCAATCCGACTTGAGAAGGTGGATTTGTGCAACCAAATCTGAACGGGTTCGTAGAGAGGCTATCTCCTCCGGCTAGTCGTCATCAGGAAATATAACAACTTTTAGCTCCTCGATTTCCTGGGACAATCGTTCATTGTCACTCTCCAACCGTTCCTTGTCAAGTTGGAGGCAATCCCTCTCCTCGGCAGCCTTCACAGTCTTTTCCTTCTCCCCCGACAGCAGGTCGGATTGCTCGCGAAACATCTCCTCGGACCGCTCGAGGGACGCCTTTAACTTGCGAGATTTGGCAGCAAAAGCATCCTTTTCTGATTCTAACTCCCTAACACAGTCCGAGGAATCTGACCCTTCCTCGGCAAGGACCACTACCATCTCAACCATCTTCACCACCCCGACCATGCTGGCGGCAAGGTATTTCCTCCAGCCTTCTTTGTCAATCCGTTTAATAGTCTCGGCCTCGTTATCACTCACCGTCAGAGGAAACCCGTTGAAAAAATCCTTCTCTGCAAAATACAGCGGTAAGCCGAACGCCCGCGCAGCTACACACTCGTCACCAATCTCTGACCTGTTCTCAGCCCGACTCCTCTTCCTGGTAACCATCTCGGTGGGTTGCTCGGCATCAGGAGAGCCCGAGGACCCACTGGACATATCTCCCCCCGAACTGGCTGGCTGGCCCATCCGTGTGGCTTGCGGTGCCCTCACCAGCCTCTTGTTTATCTTCTTGTCTTGGGTTAGCTTCAATAACCTTTCTCTTCGTTCAACCATGTGCCCTATAAAGAGGAGCGAATCCGGGTTAGCTACAAGCGAGCAAAAACAATAAAAAATAGGATGAAACGATAAGGACGGAAGTGAGAAACCTAGCAGATCTACGACTTTCCTGTAGGATTGGCACTCGACGAGCGCCTTGGTGTTGATGGGACGCGCCTCGAACGTTGAGTAACCATCCTCATCAAGAATTTCTTCCCCCTCCCTCGTGACCCACCGGGCGGGGAAGAAGCTATCAACAAACTTGCAAAGTACAACATATGTCTCCTTATCCTCGGCACTCATGCTCCCCATGAGGGTGTGGTAGTGCACGGTGCCGTGATCGTAATGACCCGAGCACCAATGGATCAGGAACTTGGAGATCCGCCCAAATGCGGAACTGCCCTCGGCATCCACGAGGGGCTCCTCGTCCGTGTCGACCACCACAATTTCTAATTCGAATAAAGAGTCCAGGGTAGTTTGAGTGACCGGCTGCAGCATATACCATTTATCTTTGAAATCCCTTACCGAGTCCATGTACATCCTGAACAACCTCTTTGATTGTTTTAGCGATACCCAGCTGTGCTTGCCTCCTCGAGACTGACGCTGTAGATGAAAGACCCTGAAGAAAAGGGGAATCGTCTCCCCAATTCTCAAGAAGCGGCAGGTCAGCTCGAACGCCCGAAGGAAGGCGATCGAATTAGGGTGAAGCTGCAAGGGGGACAAGTTCAGATGACTAAATACCCTGACTTGAAAGTCACTAAAGGGCAGCCTAAGACCGAGATCTCTGAACACAATCTCGTACATAGGGAATGCATACTCAGTAAACTCCGAGCAGATACGTGTGTCAATCGTCGGCCTCATTATTGTAAATTTCTTTTGAAAACCCGGATGAGTGCCACCATGCTCGATGACAGTATAAGCACACCGACTACGATGGCAGTATGTCGAAGGAATCCCCCGGGGCTCGGCGCCGACCCAGTCCAATGTGGGGTCGTCGATGGTGTCGACTAATTTAACATTCTCTTAGGTACTTGTTTCCTCGACGTCAGGATGCCTCGAGGATTCCGAATTATCGGCCATTTACCTGCAAAGCACAGGAAACTGGTGAATTTGACAGCAAATCCGTGTGCTCGCCACAGAGGCAGGGAGAAGTACACAATGATCCAGGAATAAAAGCCGAACGCGGACACCCCGGCTCCGACCATGCATCAGGGACAACGCGAGCATAACATGAGCGCCCCGGGCGAATCATGAATCACTCGACCGAGTTCCTGACTTCACCTACCCGACACTAGGATACCGCAAGGAGACTACCCTACATACTTCCTAAAAAGATGAACATCCTGGCCAGTTCATAAGTATTCCGACCAAACACATGAGGATCACGAGCAATATCATGAGTCATATGCCTAAAACTATGAATATCACGGGCAATATCACGGATTATATTCCTAAACTATGAATACCACGGGAAATACCATGAATTAGGTCCCTAAACTATGAGTATCCCAGGCACAATCATGAATCTACCGGGCACTACTTCCAAATATGGATTTCTAGTATCAAAAACAGCATCAAAAGTACCTACAATGAAGAGAAACATGAGGAAGGGACACTTACTTAGAAGAAAAGAGGTACGGACGACGGAGGTGGAAGTAATCAACGGCGAATGGTGCGGTGATATCACGGTGTTAAGGGAAACGAAGACAGCGAAATCAGAGAAAGAGGGAGGAGCGTGAAGAGGAAAAACAAATTATGGGCCCAAGGATCCTATTTATAGGGATGACGTGGAATGTGAAACGTCACACCGGGGAGACACGAACTTCCCCCGTCCTCGACACCTACTCCCCTAGGCAATGATGACCCTATTTGCTAGGGTGGCGTTACCATTCCCAAGGACTGCGCCACGTACCCGACAGATGTAGCCCGCGTATCCCCGTGAGAAATACCTCAAGCACGCTCCGAAAGACAAAGCCCTGGTCCGCACATCAAGTCCCCGCGGTAAAAGCAAGCTGAGATCAAGTCATAACTCCTGCGACAGGAGCAACGACTTGGGGGGCTCCTATTCTGGACTGGGCCCACCTTGGCCCAAAGTGAAAATAAAGGCCCAGATCCAAGCAGCTCCTCGGGGAATGCTTACAATCGGACCATCACCGAATGTCCCCGACCTTGGACTACAACTGCAATGCCCACCGTTTCCCCCGACGAGCAGCGTCCCCGACCAAGGGAACTTCAGCTCGAGCCCAGCTCGAGCACCCTCCCTGTAGGGCAGATTCTGTCCATTCTAACCATTATGGAGTCCTCAAAGCTCCGGAAAGACCACGTCATCATTCCTCCTCATCCTTCGCAGAGCATCATCCAGGAAGGGGACCACGTGCGAGTCCCCACTACACACGTAGAACCTGGAAGTTCCTTTATTGGGCCAGTTCTGGTCGGCCTAATAAGGGGACCTTGGCCCAATGCTGGGGGCTATAAATACCCTCTGTTCCAAGAGGGTCAAGTATTCATCTAACACACGCCTATACACTTTTTTCCTGCCCATTCCGTCTCTCACTTTAGCATCGGAGTGTCTTGCAGGTACCCCCAATCTCTCTCAAATTCAGTTCGAGCCAGCTGTGACGGTCCAAGTCTGATCCGGTAAGATCAGAAGCCCTGGGAACTAAGCCTAAATCACCAAAATCCAAGCCAGGTACAACTTGAATTTCCACAGCTTTTAACCTATCTTCCAGTTGCTTGTACTTATCCTTAGCCAGTGGATATTGTTCGTCAAAGAAATCTTCATCCTCGGAAGCTTGATCGTTGGAACCCCCGGCACGGGTGCTCCTTGCCTATTAATTTTGATTCTCATATTTTTCGGAGGAGTTTTCTTCCACTTGCACTTGACGGACAGGGCCTTTAAACCTTTTCCCCATGTTGATCAGTCCCCTCTTCTTGGTCTTCTTTTTGGCCACCAGAAGTGACATCAGCTCTTGTTGTCCCTTGGCTAAGGTGAGCAAAGATTCTTGGAATTGAGAATTCTGCTTCTGTAAGTCTTTCATAGTCTGCTCGATATCCATCTTACTGAAATAAACAGTAGAAAGATGAGGAAACCTGTGTATGAAAACCTGCTTATGTTATGATGCACAAAATGTGTATGCAAATGATTTCAAGGACTTTTAAGATTTAAATTTGTTTATACAAAGAGGGAACAAACATTAATTGTATTAATAAGTTCCTAAAACAAAACAAAGATTCAAGCTTCCCATGAGCACATCCTCTTTGGTGCAATGTAGGCATTCAAATTATGCTCTTCATGAATTTGTCTCATGAGCTCAAAAACCTTCTTCTCGCTTGCGTAGAAATGGGTTTTAAAGGTATCTCGCTCCCCTTTGAGTTGAATCCAAGATCTTTGCAACTCCTCAAGAGTAGTCGGCATGTCAGGATGGAGAATAGTGTAAGGAATATCTCCCTCGGAAATAGGTTCTATGATGATAGGTAGAATGGCCTCATAAGGCATCGTGAGGTTTTGAGCGCGAGATCGCACCCACTTGAGATAAGGTTCCAAAGGAATGTAGTTCTTATGCCCTAAATTTTTTCTATCAACTTTGTTTACCATGCCCCAAGCTCGTATGAATCTTTGACGGTAACCTTGGACATCACTCTCATAGTTAAATGAAATTCTTGGACAAGTACATCATGAGGACCATCCCTCCTAGCATATCCAAACCGTCTCAAAGACAAATAAGGATTATAAGTGATACCTCCCCTAATTCCAAGTATAGGGACATTAGGGAATTCCCCGCAACGGTCAATAATGATAACATTCTCCAAAGATCGAGAACACCAATGGATATCCGAATGCGAGAGTGACATCAACCTATTAGACCATCTCATGCCTTGCTCATTCTTCAAAATAGATCGAGGTAGGTGCAAAATAAACCACCTAGCCAACAAATAAGTGGAACACATAAGAATTCCCATTCTCTTCATGGTGCGAGTGTGAAGAGAATGTAAGATATCTCCAAGCAAAGTAGGCACCGGGTTACACGGTAGAAAAACTTTGACTGCATTCACAACTATGAGTTGGTCTGGGTTAGGAAACAATATCATCCCATAGATTAGAAGAGCCACCACTTCTTCAAAAGCTTCCAAATCCAGAGCCTCCCAAAATTGTTGAACCTTCTCAAACAGAAACTTGGCTAAAAATCCTTTAACACCACTTCTTGTTTCCCAATTGGCCATAACATCGGACCGTTGCAAATGTAAAGCTCGAGCAATCTCCTTAGGTCTTGGTTCTATCTCAATACTGGTGAAGGGTAATTGGTCAAGAGTAGGCACTCCCAAGAGTTGAGAAAACTCATCCATAGTAGGCACTAGTTGTTAATCAGGAAATGTAAAGCAGTGGTGCTTGGGATCAAAGAATTGGAAAAGCACATGTACCATATCCTCTTCAAAATTTATGGTAACCAAGTTGATGAGACGACTGTACTTCTTGGTGAACATAGAATAAATGGGAACCCTTGATGATAATTCCTTAATTTGAGGAGACACTTTCACAAGGTTGATTCAGATGGTATTTCTTCGTGCGGAGGCCATGTCCTACAAAATAGCACAAAGATAAATCCTAAATCCTTGAAATGGTTAGTGCCAATTCAGTGGTATGATGTCATGATGTTATGTACAAGTAAACACATACACACAAAGTAAACAAGTCCTTAGGTTTAGGCTTGCATGAGGTTTCATTGGTAAGTACCCTCTTGAAGTTTAGTTGGTTCAACTTTTCCTAGAAAGTAATCGGGTTCTAGGGAATCTCAATATCATTGATCTTTCTTCATTGGGCATTGTTTCAGCGCTAGCCTTTGTTTTGGTGACCGAAATATCCCAAAAGTCTGATCTCAATGAGTGTAGTATCGAGTATCAACCAACTTCGGACTGCACCAAAGCCGACTACCTCACTACTTCCTAATGGCCAAGTTGTTCAATTAAAGGTTCTAAGGTTCATTAGTTCTTCACGACACCATACAACGGTCCCGTATTCTCCTCAATTCTCAATAAGGGATACCGGTACCCACAAATGTGTCACACTAACATAGGTATTGTCTCAACCATATAGGTCTACGCTGTACAATCTCTACAATTTTTCTATTTACCTAATGATGCTCCTCGATCTGGGTAGAGGATCAATACAAACCCAAACAAGGACCCATAAATGTAAAGCAAACAAATCAAACAATGAAAGAATTTTAAAGGTGATCTAGCTCTAAGGTAACCCCACTTTTAAATTGTACCCAATAGAGTCTCCATTCCTGTAATACGGTGGGAGAACTGACTTGGATGTTTTGCATTTTATCACAATTATTGTGGATAGCAAGAGTCGCCACCGACTTTTCTTTTATCCATGAAGGAAAAGGTGAAAAGAACAGGAAAGACTTTTGAGATATTTTATTGAGTTCGGGGGGTAGGTTATGAAAATGGAAGGTTTCAGCACCCTTTTCATTCGTAGTTATCTACGGGCTCTTAGTTGCTAGCTCACTTTTGAAATTGCTTTGTTTGGAATGTGTTTGTGATGGGTTTTGAAAGTATTTTTGAAAAGCGCCTTCGTTTAGGCAAAGTTTTTAATGATTCTCGTCTCTATAAGAATGTATACAAAGTGTTTTACTTTTGAAAATATTTCATGTTTTAAAAGTGTTGGTGTGTTCTGAAAGATGTTTTGAAAATGGATTGTGAGCAAGCAACTAAGAACGTTTTACCTACTCAAAAGTCTTTTATTCATTTCTTCTTTCCTTTGATATTGCTATCTTACCATTGATTGGTAAGAAGCTCTATCTTTTGATGTGATGGGACATGCATGGGTCATCATATAGTCATGGATAGCAATGTAGTGAGACATCTTAGCAATTTTCTTAAGGGTCTAAGATCATTTGTAAGGCAACATTCGAAGCGTCATCGAGGGACTATGATCTTGTATTTTTGATTGTTTTTGCTAAAGTGTCTCACATGCATAACATGACCATTTTTAAGGCAACAAAGGGGAGTTAACCTTAGAGGTGTAAGTGTGCAAGTATTTTGTATTTCATGCTTGATTTATCTTGGATTAAGGGTTTTCTAAGTATTGATTTTATCTTGCCATACAAACCCTAATTACTAGCAATTATATTAAAGCGTTAAATTGCGGAAAATAAATGTCCTACGCTATTACCTCATTTTGGGGATTGGGTATACAATTTTACAAATGGGGCATAACAAGAAATTAAAGTCCTAATTATCTATTACAACCATATTGAATTGAATAATGTACATAAAATGAATAAATATAATGTACAAGGATATAAAATGGAAAATAAATGGATTTTTTTTAGCATTCTTTGTATTAAAAGGTTTTGACCTAATTAAATTAAAAGGTTAAAATTAATTAAATTAAGAAAATTTAAATCTAAATTAACTATGAAAAGAAATTAATTTGATCAAAAGAAACATTTTTTAGGATTTTTTTGTAGAAAATAGTTTTAAGTTTAACCAAAATAGTATAGAAGTTAATTAACCTAAATTCTAAATTAGTTTTAATTAAAAAAGATAAGGTAGACTTAAATATAATTATTAATTTATTAAAAAAAAGAAATTAAGTTTTTATAAGAAAAATGTTTTGTCTTTTTGTATTGAAAAATAAATCAAGTATATAGTACAATAAATAAAATATTTTTTGTCCTTTTTTTTATTAATAAAAATAATAATTATGATAATAATAATAATGAAAATAAAAAGGAAAAATAAAAATAAATATAAAAAAATAATGTCAGGGGGTGAAAAACAGATTTGAAGAGTTTCTTGTGTAAAAGAGATTTTTTGTTGACTTAGGCCCAAGTTTGTTTTTTGTATGCAAACAGAAAAATAAATAAAAAGTGATTGAGCCTGTGTGGTATTAGTGAGGCAGGGGGTGATACTGGAAGTAAAAATTCCAAACGCAATGGTCTTAGGCCTAAATGCTCTGTGCTGTGAAACGAAAAGAGAAAGAAATGTAAGAAAAATAGCAAAATGGCAGCGCTGGGACTCGAACCCACGCCCTTACCAATAATACGCATGCACTCTACCACTGGGGTGACTATACATTCGTTAACTTAAAAAAAACATAAATATATATTGCAAACTCATTCCTAGGCTTGCACTTCATCTTCTTCCTCACGCCATGTTCGAACTTGTAGCTTTCTCATTTCTTAACAAAAATTGAAACTAGAAACATGAAAGTTACTCCATTTTTCTCACAATTCCAAAAATGGAAATATCTTAAACTATAAATCAAAGATTAGGAGGAATTTTGTTGGCCCTAATCTAAACCCTAATTTTTCATAAATTTCAAACTCAAAATTCTCTAAGCTCAGGCAATATAAATGAAAAATATGGACATGGTTAGCTTCAGGGAAATGATATCTACATTTTATCTTTGAAAATGCAAGCCTAACAAGGCCTAAATAAAGAGATGAAAGTTCATAAAATTACCTCCAAAACCGGAAATTGTGGAATGAGTTTGAGCTTGTTTTAAGTGATGATGATGATCAGGTTAGCTTCCTCAAGTTCCCAGGAAGCTAATGCAACCCTTACTTGGTGCTGGAAGTTCTTGATTCGTGCTAGAGAAGTCATAATGCAAGCTCTATTTTTTGGTTATGGAAGTTGATAAAGACTGTGTTAAAGTTGGATAACAGGTGTTGAGATTGATTATGTTTGATTTTTAGAAGCTTTTGGAAGCAAAAAGCCAAAAAACACACGAGTGGTTTTTGATTTTGGGATTTCTGGCCTGAATATGCAACAATGGAGGTATGTTATGCAATTTTTACTTTGGGGATGTTTGAGGGCTTGTGAATTTGTGTGTTAGGTTGCAATATGTGTATGTATTTATAGGCAAGAGGTTTTATATGCTACAACAAGCCAGAATTTCAAATTACATGTTATGGCACTCTTACTTATTTTTTAAGCAAGCATGAAGAACATATTTCCAATGTTTGTACCAAGATATCTTATAGTGGTTAGGATTTTAAACAAGCTTGTTCTAACTTTTAGGAGTTGAGTGTGATCAGAACAACAAGTTATAGGCTCAAGACAAGTTCACTTTGTGATTAAAGTCACTTTTCAAGAATGGATATGTTAATTTCTTCCAAAAATGGAATGATCAATTGGACAATGGCTCAAACACTTGGATTATAGCTCAATCAGTTTTGTAAGAATTCAATTAAGGAGTGATATACAAGTTTGAGGCCTGCAAATTGAAAATTATACAGCATGGCTATGGATTTGGTCAATGTTCATCACAAAATCTGCCTTGTAATTTAAGAATGAAACCCTAACTTCATGGATTCGATTATCTTAGCTCAAACACGATCTCAATGAGTTCTTGGAAATTTTGGAAAGCTTGAAACATCCTCTATAACTTCTCTTTTTATCATTTTTGCAAAATAAAATTGGAACTATGTGAAACTTGGCCAAGAAGTTAGGTCAAAAATCTTCCTAAACTAGGTCAAAATTTCACTAAGTGTTTTTGTTTCATATACATGTCTTTATGAATTTATAACTCAAAATCAAAGAATTTATAGAATTTTATTTGTGTAGCAAAGTTTTATATTTTATCAAGATCTACAACTTCCATGTTGGAAGTTTTCTTTGAATCATTTTGCATCATGGTGAAAATTTGGCACAAAGTCATGAAAAAAGTAAATTTTCCAACACTTCGAAAAATTTCTAAGTCTTAGAAATTTTGACTTTTCAATGTGAATTTTGAATTTTTGATTTCTTGATTAAAAATCTTCATACTTTTACATGTCTTGATGAAATATGATTTTTGAAACTTGATTTTGATCAAAAAGTCAAAGTTTGACTTTTCAGTGTAGAGTTGACTTTTTCATAAGTTAACCAAATTTCCATTATCAGTCAATTGATCTTGAGAAGTGTTTTAAACCATTCCATTAGGTCAATATGATGCATTTGAACCATTGATATCATGCCTCAAACCAATATGTCACGTATTTGGTCAAAAGTCAAATATCAAGTCTTCTCAGTCAAAACCCTAGTTTTGATCATTTTGCCCTTTTGGTGATCTGATCAAATTTTTTGAGGAATTGTAACCCAAACTTGACAAAATGGTTTATATGATTTAAAAATGTTGATATGGATAAAAAATCATGAAGTTTGACTATAAGTTGACCACAATTTACTTTTTACCCAATACAACTAATTTTAGGTCATCTGATCAATTGACTGAGCAAAGTTGTGATCCAAGGCTTGAAACTTGACATGAGAAATATTGAGAATACATATTGATCCATGAAATTTATATGAGGCATTAAAATTCCAATTATCCTTGTACAAACTCAAACCCTAATTTGAGTCATCGGTGTTGTGGAAGTGTCTTGAGCTGGTCAATCCTTGTGCAATCTTGAGCAATTGAAGATCTTGTGAGGAGAATCTTTGAGAAAATGAGAGGGAAAATTTTGGGGTACAATACATGCGCATTTTCATTTCTCGATGTTCCTGATCTCACTTACTTTTGTTGTGTTTATCCCCAATCGGTGTACTTTCCTTTCCCAATGATGTCTTCACTCCTTCCAATAGAGTGTCAGCTATAGGAAGAACGTGTGTACCTTTTCTTAAAAAAATCCCCATTGAGTTTACCCTCGTGGAAAAAAAATTCTTTAGTTTCCCATTCCACCCTTAGACCGACTCAATCCCCGTATGAGTTTGGTTCTCATTGGTTGAAGTCAAGATTTACCTTCTCTCTCAAGTTTATTTCTAGACAGTGTGAAGTCAATCTTCTTCAACATTAGGTTTTGATGAAGAGAACTATTATTTACATTTATCAAAGGATGATAAAAAACATCATGAAGCAATATGGCTATGGATAAAGATTGCAACATTATGAAGACTTGCGTTGATCTTAATTTATTGAAGTATAAGCATGCAACATATATTGTTAGTTCTCTTGTTTTAGGATTGGCTTAATTTTTTTAAAACAAATAATAGCAGCAATCATGTAATGTAGAATATGATGTATAAACCTTCTAAGAAGAACAGGTACAACAAGAAGACCTATTACAATGTCAGAACATGTTGTGTTAAACTTTTTCAACAACTCGAATAACATGTCGAAGAAGATGTCTTCGACATCGCTCCCGCTGAGCTGGATTAATGAGATTCAGTTTATTCTTAACAGAGGCAGAATATTATGGAGTATATTATGCATCCTATGTGGTGCGTATTTAAAGGTCTAGAAAATTCAATCAAAAATCAAGGAGAATGAAGACTTTCTAAATAAGGAGATTATTTAGGAAACTAAAGATTAAAGACCTTTCTTGGGGCAGAATTTTTTGCAGTTTTTTATAGATGACTTGTTGTGATTCAAGGCCCAAAACTAGTTGGGTAACAGGATACAAATAGAAGAATTTGTAACCTAGAAAACATATGGCTCAAGATATAGAAGTGTAGGGTTTTGTCAAGGTTAACCTCACGGGTTGTGGGAAGGTTACCATGTTCACCTCGAAGCCTGTAGGTAAGAGGTGTATTGTTCTTGGAGGAAGCTTTGAAGCAACTCCAGTATGTGTTAGGAGAAAAGATAACAAACAGTGGAGTTTGGCTTGGAGACTTATCTAGGTTTTCCTATAAGTGTGTCTTCCAAACTTCCTATCTGTGTGATCAAAATCTTGGTAAAGGGTCATCAATGTAGTGACTGAGGTGTTGACTGCTAGACATCATTTCGATGATTGGAAGTGGGATAGGGATATTCCATATCTATGGAGGACCTTGGTAGAAGGGTCATTGGGTAATGATTAAGTGCGTAGATTGTTAACGGGGTTGTTGGTTGTAGGTTCTGCAAATTGATATTGTAGATAGTGGACTTCATTCCTAGATTGGTAGCCCCTATATTAGATGTTATTGTACACCAAACTGGGTAAACAATTCTGGTGTGTTCTTTATCTTTTCAATACTGTTTTATCTTGCATGTGCGTTTGTGTCAGATCAGATGTCTCAACATCCTTATAGGACATGTGAGTCTGTTGTACCATAATTTCAATTGGTATCAGAGTAGGCATCCTATTCTGTTCTGGGTGAGATCTTGGGAAGGTACTTTCTGGTCATGGTCAAGGAAGAAAATATTTACTGAAAAGAGGTATGAACTTGGATAATTCATACTATTGTACAGATGATCTCATGGCAAGGATGACTGGTTATCTGTGACATGTATTGTTCCTTTCTGTTGCATTCAGGCCTCTAGCTTGGTGGGAAGCTGTTGCATGTAGGGGTCGATTTACTTTCAATCCTAAGTTTCCATGCTTATACTTGGATAGTGGTGTAAGCATTGTGTCTGAATATTGTTGAGGAGTTTTTTGTACTCTACTGCTTTGTATCTGATATAATCCTGAAAGTATGGGAGGATACTAGGGTTGTTATCCTCAACAAAATATATGCTGACATTTTCAACCGTATTAAAAATGTCAAAGATACTTGAGATCTTCTTCAAGTCCACTCATAAAGACATTTATAAATAAGGTTTATGAGAATCAATTGATCAATAATGCTCATATACATCTGCATATTGACCTTGAAGACTGTCAAGGATGGTGTGTTCTAAGAAGACGGAACTGATGTTCTATGGGACGCTAGAACATTAATTCAGCGGGTCTGTAACTACCAGTTGACGAACAGATGCCTTGGGTGCTGAACAAAAATGTTATGAATACTTTTTTTTGGAACCTACTCCTGCTCTAGAAGAGGAGGCATTTGGTTTTTGAAGGTTGACCAGGACACGGTCAACAGTTTATTTACTCCATGTGTCAGTTTATTTTTGACCAAGGCTTATGGGATTATTGAGGTTGAGCTCCATGTTCTTGAGAAGAACTCATAAAGGAATCTCGACCAGACCCTTTATGAGATGAGCTCGTATCTAGAAGATCCTTCTGATTAAAGGAACTAGAAGACCCTTTATGAGATGTGGCCATAGAACAGATTATGTTTGAAGAGGAGTATTGTGATCCAACCACAGTGTTTGATGCTCCTGAGTATTATTTTAATTGCCCTTGAAGAAGATAATTTGTGATTCTCTTTGTGTACCCTCAGAAGTTGTTTAAGAAGATCCCCTTATCAAGGGTTGATATGATGTCAGATAGAATGTTGTGACATCTTTGAAGATGTTAAAATTTGAAGGGCATTGTTTTTGAAGAATCAGGGGAAACAGACTTCTTTGAAAAGTCTGTATAGACAATGGCATCCACCATCTCAAAGTCAGACAGGAGGTCTGAAGAAAAGTTTATTAAGATGTGGCTCGTGCAATCCCCTACATATGTTGGTAATCTGATCTTGAAAATTGACCGGTTGTTGTTGGTGTGTTTCCTTGTGTTTCCCGCACAAGAGTTGAGCATGAGTTACTATGGATGTTTCCCCCAGAACCATAGTAACAATGGATGATGTCGTAGCATATGTTGGAACAACATTTCAGTTTCTTCAGCAATAAAAGTGACCTTTGCTCAAGGATACACTCAAATTGAAGGAGTTGTTTTTTTTATTAAACCTTTGCCCCTGTGGCTGGACTTGAATCAATCAGACTACTCTTAGGAGTTGCTTGCATTCTGAAATTTAAGTTGTTTCAAATGGATTTAAAGAGTGCCTTCTTAAATGGCTATCTGAATGAGGAAGTTTATGTGGAACAACCTAATGGATTTGTTGATCCAAGATTTCCTAACCATGTGTACAAACTGAAGAAAGCTCTGTATGGTTTAAAGCAAGCTCCAAGAGCTTGGTATGAGAGATTGACAAAATTTCTTGGTGAGAATGGATAAAGGAAAGGTGGCATATACAAAAATCTTTTTGTCAAGGAAGAAGAAGGGAAGATCATGATTGAACATATTTATGTGGGATGTCAAATGAGATTGTTCAACATTTTGTCAAGCAAATGGAGTCAGAATTTGAGATGAGCCTTGTTGGTGAGTTAACCTACTTTCTTGGTCTGCAAGTTAAACAAATGGAAAATTCCATATTCTTATCTCAGAGAAAACATGCGAAGAATATAGTAAAGAAATTCGGGATGGAAAATTCCAGTCAGAAGAGAACACCTGCTCCCACACATCTGAAGTTGTTTAAAGATGAAAAAGGGGTATATGCTAGATATCAAGCTGATCCCAAAGTTAGCCATGCCAACCATGTGAAGAGAATACTAAAGTATGTAAATGGGTCAAGTGACTATGGTATGTTGTATTCTCATGGATCTATCTCTGCATTAAGTGGATATTGTGATGCTGATTGGGCAGGAAGTGCTGATGATAGGAAAAGTACATCAGGAGGATGTTTCTTTATGGGGAATTATCTCATATCATGGTTAAGTAAGAATCAAAATTATGTGTTCTCCAAAGTTGAGTTTAAGGTCAAGCCACTGACCTAATCTTGAATATTTTGGCTGCCAAGATTGGATGTCATGTCAATGATTCAAAAAATATTACAGGTGTGAAGAAGAAGGATGTTAGATTAAAGTCCTACCTAGTGTGAGAAGGTAATCCTATCTTACTAACTGATAAGTACTTTGACCAGAGACCAAGTATTTAATAGGATTATGCATGAAAGATGACTACAAATACCTTTATAGGAGCTGAGTGTTTGTCTGATGATTGAGTGCAAATCTGATTTCTGAACATGTCTTTCAGAAAATATTTGAGAGATTATGTCTCTTAAATTATGTTCTGATTTGTGGTAGATACTGAAGATGAGATCTATTGGGATCCCATTATGTAGATTGGGAGGTTTGTAAAGGGAATGTATGGAAATGAGTCCCTTGGATGGTGATTCCAGAATGAAAGTTGATAGGTTATGTAGTAAAGTTGTTAATGTCCCAAATTATGTTGTAACATCATTGTTGATGATAGTCTGTCGGAGAGACTTGGGATTGCGAAGCTTAAATATTCTACCACCTCATTAAGAAGTGGCAATTCTATCCTTGGTTTAGAATAAGAAGATTATGAGTTTGTTTAGAGAAGTATGCTCAAGTAATGCATAACTTCTATCTTGGTTTGAAGACTTTACTAGTGTCAGCAAATACTAGTAATGTGTAGAAGGAGGATTTAATCAGTACATTTGTTAAGGGGTACCCCTTCTGTGGGAGAGTCTGAATCTTACTAAAGCTTTTAAGCACACTAAGAAATGGTTGGAAGTTGGTTTCAGACAATGGTTTCATGACATTCTAGCCATCCAAAGAGACATGAAAATAGGAGTGGGGTTGCAAGGGCATGAATCAGAGGTGTCCTTGTTATGTGACTAGTTCAGAGTACTTGTAGTTATTCCCAGTGAACTAGTGGGTGTTTAGTGTTGCATTTTCTCCATAATGATGTTTTTGATTGTCCATGACAGGAGGAGTCAGTGGACTAATTGGTTTGTTTGGAGCTTGTGATGTTCAAGTGTATAGAGTTATTGCCCTCCTATGAGGATGATGTTAGATAACATGTTGAGACATGTTGCTACAAGATGTAGTTGTTTATGTCCTTATGAGTCTCTAAAGACTCTAGCCAGACGTTGCTAGAGTATACCATCCTTTCTCCAAGAGGATGTGCTAGTTCTGCTAGAATAATTTATTCTCTACAGTAGTGAATTGGATAAAGAAGACTATCATGCTGGCTGTTAGGAGATGTCACACTTATTTGACAAGTAATTGATAATCAGGTTTGCAAAGTCATTACTGCAAACCAGGTGAATGTATGGCCTATGAAGAATAAGCTCCCTGTTAGTAAGCTAAGTGTGAAATATGCTATCCTGCATAGAATTGGAGCTGTTAATTGGGTCCTTACCAATCATACCTCAGCCATTATAGTGTGTTTAGGAAAATTCATTTATGCTGTTGGAAATAAGAAGGTGTTTGATTATGGTGCTTATATTTTTCAACAGACTGTAAAGCATGCAAGAACTTGTGCAATCAAGATGCCTAGTCCCTTTCCCTCTCTTATTTGTGGCATTATTCTCAATCAACTCCATGGGATTCTTTATGGTATTGATGTGGTATGCAAAAGGGAGTCTGCTATGTCTCTTCACTTTAAGTTGTTTTCAGGCAACCATGTCCCAGACATTGTCTTAACATCTACATCCTCTGAAAATAAGACCTAAAGCATGGATGATTTGATTTCTGAGTTAATAGATGCATGCAAAAAACTTGATAAGGCAATCAGAGTTAGCTCAGCAAAGAAGCTGAAATCTGAAAAGATGATCAAGGATCTGAAGAGGGATGACAACCTTGGTGAAAAAGTGGGTACAGAAGTAGGAGATTCTGATAATGAAGGAAAGTCCTCAAGAGTTGAGCTTCTCCTCGACACGTGCTTTAGCTAAAGAAAATGATTTAAACTGTGGCATCAAAAACTGGGAAACTTGCGTCTGAAAGGAATGAAAAGAATCATATCTATAGAAGTCGTGAGAAGGATTCCTAAGCTTAAGATAGAAGAAGGGAGAATATGTGTGAATGTAAAATTGGAAAGCAAATCAAGATGTCACATCAGAAGATCCAACATCTCACCATAACAAATGTTTTGGAACTTCTTCACATGGACTTGACGGGACCTATACAGGTTGAAAGTCTTGGTGGAAAGAAGTATGCTTTTGTTGTTGTAGATGACTTATCTAGGTACACATGGATAAGTTTTATCAGAGAAAAATCATAAACTTTTGAAGTCTTTAAAGATCTCTGTCAAAAACTTCAAAGAGAAAAGGATAGTCATGTCATCAGAATCAGAAGTGATCATGGAAGGAAACAGTCATGAATTTTATTCTCCCATTACTCCTCATCAAAATAGGATTGTGGAACACAAAAACAAAACTCTTCAAGAATCTACCAGAGCTATGATTCATGCTAAGAATTTACCCTACCACTTTTGGGCTGAAGCTATGAATAAGGCGTGTTATATCTATAACAAAGTCACTCTAAGAAAAGGCATCTCAGCCATCTTGTATGAAATATGGAAGGGATGGAAACCTAATATCAAATACTTTCATGTTTTTGGAAGTAAATGTCACATCTTAGCTAATCGTGAACAGAGAAGGAAGATAGATCCCAAGAGTGATGAGGGAATATTCCTGGGTTACTCTACAAATAGCAGAGGTTACAGAGTGTTTAACTCCAGAACTAAGGTTATGATGGAATCCATAAATGTTATTATTGATGATAGAGGATGGAATAATGAAGGAAGTTCTGAAGCTGCTAGGTCTACTAGTCCTGAAAACAGTTAGACACTATGTTGGTGTTTCCATTTTGAGGGAGAATATGACTGGTGAGGTTGAGGGGATGCTTAATGTCCCAGAAGATGTTCTAACACCTTCTTTTTAGAGCTGATCTTTTCTGTCATTTTGTGATGTGTGACACTTATTCTAAGTTAAATTAATGCACTTAGAGAATTCAGATGAAAGCGGTATGGTCATGCCTTTGACCATATGAAGAAGTCTTGGAAACATCCTTGATTAAATTGCTGAAGGTTTGTTGGAGACAATGTTTGATAGGAGGTCTGAACATTGTTTAGGACATGTTTCTGTGAAGACTAACTAAAGACTATTCTAGAGTGTGCATCCAGCCTCGTGTAAGAAGGAAGTCTAGAAAGTGTTGTTGACCATGAATGTCCATCTATTGGGACTGGTTCTTTCAGCAAAAACTGTCTAGAGCTATTAAAGGTGTTCAAAGTCAAGTTAGATAGTGAATATTGATCCGTGCAACAATTTTTCCATCCTCAATTATCGCTTATTTGACCAAGAATTAAATTTTGTTAATTTCTAAGAAACTGCTCTACTATTTATAGAGGCTTCTCATATCCTCTAAATACCAAGTGAGTGTTGTTCTCATCACCACAATGGGTTTTGTTCAAGTCTAGGTAAGTTGTGTCTGGGTCTGGTTATGTGAATGCTTCCTTTGTCATGTTTTGGCTAAAAAGGGGGATAAAGGTTTTGATTAGATATGAGATAGTGTCCAAACATGTCGAATTAAATGTTCTATCATGTAGTTGTTTGGATTTGTCCTTTATAACCTATGATCTTATTAAAAGTTCTCTTATTCCACCAATGGTATTTTATGTTTAGAAGATGTTCCAGGATTGAGGGGGAGTATAAGTTTTCTTCTGCTATCTTCTTCCTCGTGTGCATCAACCAAACTTCAGGACTTTCCTTCCTTTTATCCTAAAGTTGTTGTTTGTTGGTACTGATGCAATTGAGTTCTTCAGAGTGCTGCAAAGAAGATGTCAAACAAGATATTGAGACATTATTTTCAACTGAAGATCTATTGCTGTGTGCAGTAGCTTCTGAACACTACTGCCGAGGGTTATATTTTTTTATTGCAGAAATATTCTAGATGGCAATTGTTTTTAAATTATTTGTTTTAGCCAAAATTTTCCAAAGGGGGAGATTGTTAGTTCTCTTGTTTTAGGATTGGCTTAATTTTTGTAAAACAAATAATAGTAGCAATCATGTAATTTAGAATAGGATGTATAAACCTGCTAAGAAGAACAGGTACAACAAGAAGTCATATTACAATGTCAGAACATGTTGTGTTGAACTTTTTTAACAACTGGAACAACATATCGAAGAAGATGTCTTTAATAGCGTGCCTGCTAAGCTGGATTAATGAGATTCAGCTTATTCTTAACAGAGGAAAAATATTCAGGAGAATAGTATGCATCCTATGTGGCGCATATTTAAAGGTCTAGAAAACTCAATCATAAATCAATGAGAATGAAGACTTTCTAAATAGGAGATTATTTAGGAAACTAAAGATTGAAGACCTTTCTTGGGGAAGAAGTTTTTGCAGTTTGTTACAGATGACTTAGTTTAATTGAAGGCCAAAAACCAGTTGGGTAACAGGTTATAAATAGAAGGGTTTATAACCTAGAAAACATATGGCTCAAGATGTAGAAGTTTAGGGTTTTGTCAAGGTAAACCTCCCGGGTTGTGGGAAGGTTACCATGTTCACCTCGAAGACTATAGGTAAGAGGTGTATTATTCTTGGAGGAAGCTTTGAATCAACTCCAGGATGTGTTATGAGCAAAGCTAACAAACAGTGGAGTTTGGCTTGGAGACTTACCTAGGTTGTCCTGGAAGTGTGTCTTCCAAACTGTCTATCTATGTGATCAGAATCTTGGTGAAGGGCCTTCGATACTGTGACTGAGGTGTTGACTGCTAGACATCATTGTGATGATTGGAAGTGGGATGAGAATATTCCATATCTAGGTAGGACCTAGGTAGAAGGGTCATTGGATAGTGATTAAGTGCGTAGATCGTCAACGATTGTGTTTGTTGTAGGATCTGCAAATTGATACTGTTGATAGTGGACTTCATTTCTGGCTTGGTAGCCCCCAGATTAGGTGTTGTTGTACACCGAACTGGGTAAATAATTCTGGTGTGTTCTTTATCTTTTCAATACTTTTTATCTTGCCTGTGTGTTTGTGTCAGATCAGATGTCTCCACATCCTTATAGGACATCTGAGTCTGTTGTTCCAGAATTTCATATATTGATAAAATAGTGCACAAAATAATCTCCAAAATTCACTTGCATGCATGGTTAATTTGGTGTAAAATATCTCAATATTTCTAGCTTTAAAATAAAATATTTTTATCATGCATTTGAAAATTTAATTTTCATGTTTGAACCATGTTAAATAACTTTCAAATTTAATTTATTGACTTGGTTAAATCTATAGATGTTGCATAAGATTGGTTCAAATAATTAGACAAATTTTCAATTTTTCCAAATTTTTTAACATTCTGTTTTTGGTAAATTAGGGAAGTTCTACCCGTCTAAACAACCTAAAAAACGCCCTAATTTACACCGATTTTAAAATAGACAGATTTTGAATTCTTTTGTTAATGTTACAGGGTGTAATCAAATACATTATACGAAGGAACCAGGTACACATGAAACTGAGGAAAAAATGCTATAGCTTTTTACTTGAAATATTTTGTACCTTTTGGGATTAAAACCTGACATCCTTTCATGGATAATACTCATTTGTAGAGATGTATAGAGGTTATATAAACTCTATTATTTTAGATTTCAAATCATCTCTATTACCTAAAATTCAAACAAATCAAATTCATCTCATCTTTCAAAATTCAAAGTGCTTTCATATCAGTATTTTTAGTGAAACTTTCTACACTTAATTTTCATTGAAAATTATCATAAGTTTCATATCATTCATTGAACACTTGTATACCATTGAGAAAAAATATATGTTTGAAAGAGAAGATCAATCTAAATATTGATCAAATTTATTACTCAAAATAATTTTCAGATTTGGTTTGTAATATCTTGTTGTCCAAGATTGTTGGAAACAAGAGAATATAAAGGAAATGATTGTTTTCTTGTTCTACTTCTTTGATTGTGTCTTGCTGTCTAGGATTGCTGGAAATAAGAGATTCCTTAAGAGAGGATTATTCTCTTAGTGTACTTAGTGAAATCCAAGAGGATTGTTCTTAGTTTTTTTTATTGTTAGAAGATTGTAGAAGAAGTCTTGGGATTAGGCTTGTACAAAGATCTAAATATAATGAAATCTCTTACATGTTGTAAGGGGACTAGACGTACCTTCAGACATTAAAGGGAAATAGGACACATTTTTGTGTCATTTATTTTTCTACACTTTATTGCTTTCATAAATTCATCATAAACCAGCAAAATAATAGCATTCTTCACTAAAACCTGAAAAATTTAAAGTACCTAATTCACCCCCCTCTTAGGCGTAATCAATAACTTACATTTGACATCAGAGCGGGTTATAGGTAACCTATTCCTAAAGATCCGGAATGGCTTTCGCAAATCAAAATCTAGTTTTTAGTGACAGCGGTAGTAATAACAAGCATCTATTGTTTTGTTGTGAATATTTTGATTTTGGAAAATTCGCATGAAGGCTCACTTAGAAGCATAAGGAGATGAAATATAGGATGATGTCCAAAATGATCTGTCTGTTTTGGTATGTGTTGTTAATAGTTTTGAATGATCAAATCCTAAAAGTGCATGGGATGACGAAGATAAGAAAAAAGTCCTATATGACAAAAATGCAATCAATCTTCTTCAAGGTGAACTTAGTATGAATAATTTTTTTTCGTATTTCGGCATGCACAATTCGGCATGCACAATTGCAAAGGAAATATGGGAAACATTGTTAGAAACTCATGAAGGAACGGTTGAAGTTAAAAGATATAGATTGAATACCTTGATTCAAGAGTACGAGTTATTCTGAATGCCGCCCTGGGAATCAATCCTCGATTTGCAGAAAAGATTCGTGCATTTCAAAAATCATTTGAAAGCACTCGATAAGACTCTAAATAATGATGAGCTTAATCTTGAATGCAAAGAGTGTAAGTCACTCTCTTTCCAAATTGTCCAATTAAAAAAAGTTCTTATAAGGTATGAAAAGGGACAAATTGGATTGGATAATGTTCTTAGTCAACAAAGATATTCTAATGATAAAATTGGTCTTGGTTATTCAAAGCTTAACAAACCAAATACTAGTAAACTATCTTAGTTAAGGAAAGTGACCAATCCAACATGGAAAAAGTGAATAAAGCACAAAAAATTTATTATTATCTTAAAAGGAAAATATTTCCTAAAAGAAATCCTATATTCCTAGTTATAGAAGTAACTTTGTTCCTACATGTTTTATTGTGGTATAAGTGACCATACACCAAATACATACTATATTAGAAATGTTAGTGTGACAAGTGGGTATTATGTGTGAGTTAAGAAGGGAACTAACTATGATGGACCCATAGCATATTGGATACCAAATCAAACTTAATTTGTTTTGTAGTTTTGCTTGAGGACCACTTAAAATGTATGTTATTTTGATAAGTGGTATCTCTAAGCATTTTATGGGAGACATAAACAAATTTTCAAATCTAGTTCTATTGTCCAAGAGTTATTTCACATATGGGGAATATCTTAAAGGAATAATTCTTTGCATAAAAAAGTTGGAGCACTAACTTTCACATCCATTAAAGACTTGCTTTATGTTGAGAGACTAAAGCAAAATCTTCTAAGTAAAATCCAACTTTTTGACAAAGACTTCAACATCAAGTTCTCAAAAGATGAATGGTTTATGAAGCCACTCTTGAGGTGAAACTCATTGGTCTAAATTGTTTTTACTCTCAATAAATTTTATATGTATTATAAGACTTTTCACATCCTTTTTGCTAATGACAAAAGGGAAAAAGATATATATATGTGTATGTATATGTTTGTTTCTAACTATTTCAGCCCAAAAAATGTAAATTCTCTAAATCAAGCGAGAACTTTGATCAAGGGGGAGTTATCAAAGATAGGGGGAGCATTCACATAAAAGATTCAGATTCATTCTAAAAGATTCAATCATCTCAACTTTCAATGGTTGTCATCATCAAAAAATGGGAGATTATGAAGTCAAGATTCTTCAACATTATGTTTTGATGAAGACAACTACTATGTGCATTTATCAAAGGATGAGAAAAAGCATCATGAAGAAATATGGCTATGGATCAAGATTTCAACATTATGAAGACTTGCATTGATCTTAATTTATTTAGGTATAATCATGCAATATGTATTGATAAAATAATGCTCAAAATAATCTCTAAAATTCACTTACGTGCATGGTTCGTTTGGTTGAAAATATCTCAATATTTCTAGCTTTAAAAAAAATATTTTTTATCATGCATTTGAAAATTTAATTTTCATGTTTGAACCATGTTAAATCACTTTCAAATATAATCTATTAACTTGGATAAAACAATATATGTTGTATAAGATTGGTTCAAATAATTAGGCAAATTTCACATTTTTCCAAATTTTCAAACACTTCTGTTTTTGGTAAATTAAGGTTGTTTGACCCATCATACCAACCCAAAAACCTCCCTAATTTGCACCAGTCTGAAACAGACAGGTTTTGAATTATGTTTTTAATGTCACAGGCTGTAACCGGGTACCCTATATGCAGGAATCGGGTACACACGAAACAGAGGCAAAAATGTCGTAGGTTTTCACTTGAAATGTTTTGTACCTTTTGGGATTAAAACATGGCATCATTCCATGAATAATACTCATTTGTAAAGATATATAAAGGCTATATAAACTCTATTATTTCAGATTTCAAATCATCTCTTTCATCTACGATTCAAAAAAATCAAATTCATCTCATCTTTGAAAATTTAAAGTGTTTTCATATCAGAATTTTTAATGAAACTTTCTACACTTAATTTTCATTGAAAATTATCATAAGTTTCATATCATTCATTGAACAATTGTATCCCATTGAGAAAAATTGTATGTTTGAAAGAGAAGATCAATCTAAGTGATTGATACATATTCATCAACTTTATTACTCAAATAATTTTCAGATTTGGTTTGTAATATCTTGTTGTCCAGGGTCGTTGGAAACAAGAGAGTAGAAAGGAAAGGATTATTTTCTTATTCTACTTCTTTGGTTGTATCTTGATGTCTAGGATTGTTCTAAGCAAGAGAGTCATTAAGAGAGGATTGTTCTCTTAGTGTACTTAGTGAAATCCAAGAGGATTGTTCTTGGTGGTTTTATTGTTAGAAGATTGTAGGAGAAGTATTGAGATTAGGCTTATACAAAGAGCTAAAAATAATTAAATCTCTTACATGTTGTAAGGGGACTAGACGTACCTTCAGACTGTGAAGGGAACTAGGATACATTCTTGTATCGTTTATTTTTCAGTGCTTTATTGCTATTATGAACTTATTATAAACCATAAAAATAATAACATTCATCACTAAAACCAGAAAAAATTTAAGTACTTAATTCACCCCTCCCCCCTCTTAGCCGCACTCAATAACTTACAGACAGAACCTTGTTACTGACGAATATATTTATTTGGATCTCTCTAGGAAGTAAACTCTAGATTGAGAGTGCATTTATTTTGCACATTTGAAGACTTTCTCTTTATTTGAAGAAATTTATTCCGCATGATTGATGACTTGCATTTCTTTCAAAGAACCCAAGTGAGGTGAAGTTTCAGTAAGCTCATTACCCTTTACAAGTAAGAAGACTTGATTATAAAAGAATTGAGACCAGTTCATGGATTATGACCAAGATTGTGGGGAGGTTTATTACCCTTTTCAAGTAAGAATACTTGATTAAAGAAGAAATTGATACCAGTTTATGGCTTATGACCAAGACCATGGGGAGGTTTATTACCATTTTCAAGTGAGAAGACTTGATTAATGAAGAAATTGAGACCAATTTGTGGCTTATAACCAATATCGTGGGGAGGTTTATTACCCTTTTGATAAGTGCAAATTATAGTTATTTTTGTTGCTTTGTGGCTTCTTTGTGTTTTTTACAAATCTGTCGATTATTGTCCTGGATTGTTGCTCTGTGCTTAAGTTTTGGGTTGCTATAGCCATATACTACTCGAATTATTATCTAGGATGACTATCTAATAGTGTGTATATTATAGAGATATATTTAGTACTATTATTCACTTGGGTGTTTGTGATTAATGCCTATGTGTTGGTTGTGTCGTGATGAGAGATCGTCAACGCGATTAGCACAGTTGACTTCTGTGTTGTCGAGGTGTGTTAAGAGATTTCCAACAAGATGATATAGTGGGTGTTGTGTTTTACATGTGATGACATTGATGAGTCTTGTAGGTTAAGTAGAACTCGTTGATAAGTTTAAGTTTGGGAGGAGAGGACATTGCAAGAAATGGCCAGAACCATGATCAACGAAACTAATGTGGCTAAGGACTTTTTGGAAGAAGCTGTGCATACATCTTGTGACATTCAAAATAGAATATCCATAAGACATATTCTGGAAAAGACTCCTTATGAACAGTGTAAAGTAAGAAAACCCAACATTTCTTATTTCCATCCTTTTGGATGCTCATGTTTTATTCTGAACACTAAAGAGAATCTTAACAAGATTGACTATAAAGCATAAAAGTGTATTATGTTGGAATACTCAGAACCCTCTAAGGGCTATAGAGTATACAATAAAGAAACACTTATTGTAGAATAATCAAACTGTGTTAGATTTATTGATAAGCTTGACTCATAAAAGTCAAAGCTATTTGAGAACTTTGCAGATCTAGAAGTAAACCTTGAAGGTTTTGGAGAAAATGCAAAAGATTTTAAGGACAAGGATTTTAATAAAAAGGATGATACATCATAAGCATTTGAATGTCGATCATCCTAGAAAAGGAAAAGGCAAAGATAACCCATATCTAAAGATTTAATTCTGGGAGATAAAGTTGAACCTGTCAGAACAAGATCCACATTTAGAAAATCTGAGGAAACGCTTATGGGATTGGTGTCTCCGATAGAAGAAACTTCTTGTGAAGAAGCACTACAAGATAATGAATGGATTCTGGAAATGCAAAAAGAGCTAAATCGGTTATCCATAAATGTTATTTTGGATCTGGTACCTAAGCCGAAAGGAACTCATATTATTAGAACCAAGTGGGTTTTCAGAAACAAACTAAATGTGAAAGGTGAAGTCGTCAGAAACAAAGCACGACTGATTGCACAAGGTTATAGTCAACAAGAAGGTATTGACTATAACAAAACCTTTTCTCCAATCACCAGGTTAGAATCTATGTACCTTATAATCTCATTTGATGTTAATAATCATATATCCTTATATCAAATGGATGTCAAAAGCGCGTTTATGAATGGATACATTTCTGAAGAGGTATATGTACACCAACCTCCATATTTTGTAAATACCAAGTTTCCACAACATGTTTTTAAACTTAAAAAGGCATTGTATAGTGTGAAACAAGCTCCAAGAGTTTAGTATGATAGACTAAGTGATTTTGTTTTACAAAATGGTTTTTCAAGAGGCAAGGTGGACACTACCCTTTTCTGTAGAAACATCGGAAATGATCTTAAGATTTGTCAAATTTATGTAGATGACATTATTTTTGGTTCTGTTAATCCGCCTGTTTCACAAGAATTTTATAAGTTAATGATGGCTGAGTTTAAAATGAGTCTGATTCAATAACTAAAATAATTTCTTGGAATACAAATAAATCAAACTCAAGAAGATACATACATTCATCAAAGCAAATATACAAAACAACTTATGAAGAAATTTGTTATGTCAGATAGCAAACTAGCAAAAACTCATATCCATTCTACATGCATTCTGGAGAAATGTGAGGTAAGCACACAAGTTTATCATAAGCTCTATCGTGATATGATAAACTCTCTTATCTATCCGAATACTTCTCGTCCAGATATTTTATTCAGTGTATGTCTTTGTGCTCGCTTTAAATCAGATCCAAGGGAAACTCACTTAATAGTTATTAATAGAATTCTAAGGTATCTGAAGGGAACATCTAACCTTGGCTTCATGTACAAGAAAACATAAGAATACAAGCTATTAGGTTTCTGTGATGCAGACTATGTTCAAGATAGAATAGAACGTAAAAGTACTTTTGGAAACTGTCAATTTCTGGGTGACAATCTCATCTCTTGGACTAGCAAAAGGTAATCAACTAATGCACTATAACTTGATGAAGAAGGATATATATCAACATCACTTTGCAACACTTAGGTGCTCTAGATGAAAATTCAACTTGAATACTTCCAGATATACGAGACTAACATTCCTATCTTTTGTGATAAAGTCTGGTTTCACCTTCTTCTAACCAACTTTTGACCTCGAGGAGAAAGCCTGAACGTTCTGTCTGACGATGACAGACTTTTCATTTACTTTCTGATCATTGATGTTAAGGTTAACTTGCCCCAAACCATCTTCAATTTTCTGAAGGAGTTTGTTTTTCTCTCCAGAAGAAGATATAAATCCTTCCGTCCTTTTGGATGAGTTATTCCTGAAATTTTCTATAAGGAAGATATGATGCAATTTGTTTGGTTGGTTGGACCGAAAAAACACTATTGAAGAAGTCATATGTGAAGCCTTTAAAGCATAAGTTATTTTGTTTGGTTTTGATCTTAATTTTTTCCCTTTTTATTATTTGTGTCGTGTCTTTACTTTTCTAAATCATCAATGAAAGTCTCTTTGTTTTAAATGTGTCCTCCTTTCTCTATCATGTTTATGCATTTAGAAAAGTGTGAAAAATATTTAAAACTCAATTGATGTATCTAACATATACTTATTTTTGATTATGACAAAAGGGGGGGGGGGGATAGTGATGATTTTGATTCATATCTAAATCTCTAAATCTCATTGCTTAGAATGTTGTTTTAGGAACACACTATTAAACACGCTGATAAGCCGAATGGATCAAGCTCAGATAGAGAACATTTATTTTTTAGAAGGTTATGATAAACCAACTTCTATTGTTTATAAGGTTTTGATAAATCAAGCTCAAATAAGCATATCCTATGTTGAAATCAGGCTCTTATAAAGTTAAAAATGCTCAGATATCCCTTAATCTCTAAATGTTATAAGTCTTTGACTTCGAAGGGCTTGTTTGTCTCAGTGGGAGTTTTTCTAAACTAACTCTAATACTTTTTATGATATAACCTTGTAAAATTGTTTCATCAAAATAAATGGTTTTGTCATCATCAAAAAGGGGAGATTGCTAGAACAAGAGTTGGTTCTGCGTATAATCTCTAGTTTTGTTGATAACAACACATATATTTTATATGTAGCAATTTTATACTCTAATAGTTTATTTATTATGCAGATCTAATATTTTATTGGATTTTGGATATTTATCTAGAAAGATCATTAGAATCTATGCAGACACGCCTCTAAAAGCACTATTTCATCCACTTCTAAAGAAACATCAGCAATTATGATAAATGTTGAATGTTCTCTAGAAAAAGGATATCCATGTGCTTATCAGGAATCAAGCTTATGCTTCAAGCTCAAAATTAAAGCTTATGGTTCCATCTCAAATTAAGCTTATGCTTCAAATTCTGAAATCAAGCTTATTCTTCCAGCTAAAAAATGAAGCTTATGCTTCAAAGCTCATAAATCAAGCTTGTGCTTCCAGCTCAGAAATCAAGATGTGCTTCTCATATAAATTTTTGCTTCCAGCTCAGAAGTCAAGATTTTTTCCTCAGATAAGCTTTTGCTTCCAATTTTAAAGACAAGGTTTTGTCTCTGAAGACTTTGTCACTATTGGAACACTATTACAATGAGACATCTTCTGGACTAATCATCGTTTCAAATCAGAAATATTCCATCATAAGACAAAGACCAAGAATGTGATATCTTTTGGTCTCTTCATTATTACTTCAGATCAGAAGTACTTCATTAGAAGATAAGATCAAGAAAACTTGCACAAGAATAATTTATACAAATAGTACAAGTACCTATTCCACTATGGTGAAGAACGTATTGTGAGAACAAAGGAATTTGTCTCCCGTGATCTCATGCTACCGTTTTGGCGAATGGAAAATAAAAGTGAAGTTTTGTACAATCCAACGGTCTAGATTCTTAGCCTAAATAAAGGGATTTATTTCATTGAAGATGTTGACAAATTTGAAGGAGAATCAAAAATATTGGAATAATACAAGACTCATTGTGCAATGAAATTAACGTGAGAAATATTCTTCAAAGAGAAAATTAACACAAATAGTTGTTCCTCATTTTTGTGTTATCATTTTACTCTCAATATCAATAAAAAGAGTTGTTGCTCATATTTGTGTGTAAATATTTGTTCTTCATTGTAGTGTTAAATCTGCTTTTCTAGATGCACTATTGTAAAAACTTTTGATTTTAAGTATTTTGAGATTTGTTTTCCTCAAGTGACTAGGTGATAATATGTGTCGCGTCTGGGATTTTCATCGAAGCGCGGACGGAGGAGAAAGACAGAAGAGTCTCCATCTGTGTTATTTATCCCGCGAGAGTGAAAGGGAACACTGAGTAAACTTGAGGGAATGAAAGTAGCATGGTTCCACGACCAAGACAAAAAGGATAAGGAAGTCGGTTAGGCGAGGGGAAGGTATTAGCACCCCTCACGTCTGTGGTACTCCATAGGATCCACTTGAGTTTGTTTAAATCTAAGGTTGTGTCTAATTTATGTCTAAAGCTTAATGCTAAAAGGGAATGCATGCAAAGTATATACAAATTTTTTTTATTAATTGTGCATGTCGCAGTTGCGAACCTTTGTGCGTACGTACCACCGACCGTGCAATGGGAATAAAGGCACTCGTAGTTCAACTCAAAATTTATGGTGAGTTGCATTTCTTTAATGAAAATGCTAGCGAAGCATGTCCTTTTTGAAAATGTTTTAAAAGAAAAAGTCTAAAGACAAAAAAAGGTTTGCATTGGTTGATATTTTTTACCTTAAAAAAAGATTTGAGATTTGAACCACACAAAAGACTAAGAACGAAAGAACGATAAAATCATTAAGAAACCCACTTATCATTTTCCATACTTAATAAAATAGTGTGATTCTCATTATTTATTATTAAGTTTTTTGAAAAGTTTGAAACAAAAAGAAGTTTTAGTTTTAACATGATTGCAAAAGAGAAAAGAATAACTAAATGGAATCTCAATCCTATAAGTTGTTATGCTTGTGGACCTAAAGATGGGATAAGAGAAAGATCTATCAAATTTTGTCATGCATGGATAGCAAACCTAAGGTATATTTAGTTCAAACTTAGAGAAGAACGAACTAAATATCCAATGGGGAACATGACAATCTCACAAAAGAGAAGAAGAGGAAGAAGAAACAAGAAATTGCACTTATATAAGAGAGAAAGAAAGTATCAAATAAACATTCATGCAATAGGGTAAATACCTAAGTATACAAGAAGAGATGATGAAACATCAAGCATACATGAATTAAGACGATAAAACATCAAGTCTAAAAAAAAAAAGATGACAAGACATCAAGTATGGGATGACAAAACATCAAGAAAGGGATGATAAAACATCAAGTATTGGATGATAAAACATCATGTAAGAGATGACAAAATATCATGTAAGAGATGACAAAACATCATGTAGGAGATGATAAAACATCATGTTAGAGATGATAAAACATCAAGTATGGATGACAAAATATCAAGTAAGGATGACGAAACATCAAGTATGGATGACAAAAAATCACACAAATAAGATGATAACACATAAACAATCACACAAGACATGATAATAAAACACAAAAGAGATGGAAATCTCACAAACAAACTTAAAAAAGTGAAGAAGAAAGCATGAAAGCAAAGATGAGAAATCAAAAGACATGGCATAAAATCACATCAAGATATAATTTAAGGTCTTAACCTATCATGTTAAACACCTTATAATATCCTAAGCATGACAACAAAGGTCAAGAAGAATGAACTTTTACCTAACTAGGCAAGTAGAAATGCAAGTGTGCAGTTTGAAGACAAAATTTCACATCATGATAAAACATGAAAGCATGGATGAGACAAGAGGTAGATACTTAATTATTAACAATGGTTTAAGTCATCACAAAATATTATTAAGGGGTTACATGTTAACAAATATCACCTAATCAAAATAAGCTCACATGGTGAAAAGAGATAAAACTCAAACAAGTATCAAGATAAGACTTGGGTTACAAGTAAGTGGCAAAACAAAAATGGTCAATATTATGACATCAAATATAACATTTAGACATGTAAAATGAATTTCTAAGAGTCATGCACAAGGGGTAGATATCTAAAGATCATAAGAAAAGTCACAAAGGCAAACACACTAGCATTAGAGCATTCATGAGTGTCTAACCAAGCATGGTATAAGAAGGTGAAATGAATTGAGATAGATGGAGAAGTGTAAAATTCAGAATAAAATACATCAAGGGTTCATAATCATCATATAAACACACTTGATAAAGATTCACATCAAAATTATGCAAAGAAAGGATCACACTCAACCCTTAGTGGACATAAGTCCTCATGCATTGCTAACAAGCAAACAAATTAGAAAAGAAGAGGTAATGTGAATAAGATATGGTAAAAATAGACATGTTATATAGTTATCACAAACCTCATGGTTAATAAGAAGTTAAAATAGTCATTGAAAACATGGTACAAACACCAAAGTACACAAACTAGTTTCAAACAAAGTTGTGATGTGAGGTGAGAACAAGTGTGTGATCAAGTGATCATGGAAAGACATGTCAAGTAAGAGTGAAGTCAGAAGCATAAAACTTATGGAAAATACACATCAATGACCTCTAATAACCCTAAGGTATCACTACTTAAACATATCAAAAGATAAGGCAAGATTAGGTCAAAACCAAACACTAACATGTTTCTAAAGGTGAGTGAAGCACATGAAAGGGATAGATGAAGAGAGAGCATGTTTAGAATGTGTAAAAACACACAAGTCAGTAGCAAATGATCTCTAATATCACACATGAAAACATCACAAGCATGGAGAAAGGAATGCATACATATTACACAAAGAGAATAGTCAAAGGAGGAAAGCAAACAATATTCAATTTAAGAATTAAAGATTAAAAGAAGTGAGAGCATACTTGAATAATTATGAAATGTGTGACTTGTATAGAAATCTAACTCAATATGAGATTAAACAGTAACCAAGTAAGAAGATGAAACTTCATACACAAGAAAATTCACCTAGTTGATGAACAACATCATCTAAGATGGATAATACTTGTCTTAAATCAAACAATATTGATGAAGATCAAGTAAGAGTGCAATGACATCTTGTATATGATAGGGTGATGATGAAACCATCAAAAGATATCAACCATGAGTTTCACACCTCAAGAATTGTCAACAAGATGACATACTTAAGTATCATGATATATGGTAAAGTATAGTCTCTTTGATGCATGAAAGCAATATGATCTAAATAAATCAAAGTAAATGTTCTTAGGTGTTATGGGAAGTATCCAACATAAGATACATTCATGGAACATATGACAAAAGCTCATGAGGAAATCATTAGACACTGGTGCTCAAAACACAAGTAGAAAAGAAGATATAACTTCTTATGCATCACCATGTTGGTTAGTAAATGAGTACTTAAGCAAGGATCAAGGAAGCATGAGAAATGAGATAAGAAGTGATATCGAGATTAAAACTTAAACATAGAAATATTGGACTCAAAGTCCTCAAGAAACTACATCACACATCAATTAGGTCAAAACAAAGAATGTGGCTCTTAACTTGTCATCATGATGAATTGATAATGAAATGTCAATCAAAGAATCAAAGGAGCATTGATGTATAAATCATAATACATGAAGTCAGAAGTATAAGCAAAATGATTTAAATCTTTTTGGATCAATGATACTTAATTAGAAATGTACAAACACATTCTCCTAAACCATGATCACAAAAGATAAGCAAATGGCTTCTAAACAAAGGTGAGGTGTAAGAGAACTTGAATGGTTCATAGACATGAACTCAAGGCTCTACGCATGCTAATTAGAATAATAGAAATAAGAAGTAACTTTGGTCCTTTTAGGTTGCACAAGTGCATACCTTGTATCTCAAGCAACAAAGAAGTAAGTTCAAAATAGTAAGGCAAATGTTCAATAAGAAAAGCATGGAGAAAGGTTGATCTAATGAGGTAAATTAATTCACAAACCATAAAGGGATTATCCTTGAACTTATCATTCCCAAATCATGGATCAATACACAAAGGAACTCAACAAAGTGGCTCCAAATGTTAACCAAAACACCAATGATCACATACAATGTTTAAATTAAAGAAAAATAAGCAAAGGGATTAATAAACTCAAACAAAAATATTTAAAGCATCTTAAGAACATCAAAAGTCAGAATCAAGTGTTACCACACATTTAAAGTTGAAGAAAAATAGAAAATGGGATTAACAGATGAAGTATAGCTTCACAAGGTATCCAAACAAACACACTTAACAAACAATTTTTAATTGATAGCAAATTGATCAAGAAAAATGGGGATAATTAATCAAGCATCACAAAACGCCCCTGAGTATCAACATACTTTTTGAACATTTTATATATCAAGGAAACATTGAAAATAAAATTCAAAAAGCACGACCTGTTGTAAACAAAGTCAAACTAGACACGTTTCACCATAAAATAGATATAAAATACCAAAATAAAAACTAAAATTGAGAAAAAAATAAGGATATTTAGAACATAGATAAGCATGTAAAACATATTTCTCCATATTTTATATGTCAATAGAATATTCAAAATTAAATCAAAACTTGCAAACTAGCCACATGAGGCATTCAATGAAGCATACTTGCCAAGAAATTCTCAAACAGTGAAAAAAACAATATATAAAATTATTTAAAAATCATTTTTTAGTGTCCTAACACATCTACAAACATCTATGAATTAATTTGGAATTTTTTTAGATCAAAGAAACATAGGAAATGAAAGGGAAACTTCTAACCTAAGCAAGAAAAAAGACCAAATTATATGTTTCTCTTCAACAATTATTAAAATTAAATAAACAATAAGATAAAAAATATCATAATCATCTCTGGTATCAAAAGACTTGAAATATTTTTTTGTATATTTTTTAGGTTAAGGACTCTATTTAAAATAAAATCAAAGTTTATTCTAAACAAAAAATTTAAGGAAAACAAAGCATTAAACTAATTGATTTAATTAATACACCAAGAAAATTTTAAAAATAAAATAAAAATCATTTTCATAAAGTAGACTGAAAAAGTGACTTGATATATTTTTTTTAGTAATTTTTGGATGATTGAAAATATTTTAGATAAAACTGACAAAACAATTAAAATGAAAAACGAAAACTAAAATAGAAATAATCTATTACACCTAACATGACCAGAAAGCGCTGCAAAAAGCCTAACGCCACAACCAACCAGAAACAGATACCTCATCATCTCTGTTAATGTCAAAAACCCTAACACGATTTATCAAACAGTTTTACAAGCAATGTTCATAGCTTCATATCTCTCTGAATTCTCAACCAAACAACATGATCCAAACATGAAATTTAATCACCAAACTACAAGATATCCATTGATTTTCAAAAATGAATCAAGGTCAGGGAGATAATTGAGTGATAAAGTCACGGTACAAGTGAAAATATCAACAAACTCAAAAACTTCAAATCACGATTTCAAGCAAAATGCAACCACAAACTCATCTCAAACCTATTGTTTGACTCAGCTAAAATGCATGAGCGTGATTCACAAGTTCTAAATCCCTAGCATGAGTGAGATTTAAAGTTGAGAAAGCTTACCTTGAGTGAACAATAAAGTCATGGTTTCTTCAAGACTTCAGAGCCAGAAATCCAGAGATCTTCTTCTATAAGCTTCGGAAATGAGAATGCAAGCTTAAGATTGAAGAATGCTCGAGCCAATCATGAGAAATGTTGAAAAACTCTTGCAATTAAAGAGAGAGAGAGAGAGTAAATTTGATTATTTGTGATGACAAAGTTTCGATTTGTATCTCTGGTGTGAATTTAGTGTGTGAGAAAATAGAGATAATGATGTGCTTATAAAGAGAGAGAAAGAGTAGTGAGTAAGCTTGCTTTGAGGGCAACAAGGTCTTTGTGCTTTCAAAACCGTTGGAGGGCATATTTGACAAATTTGTTCAATTGAGTGAGAAAGGTGTGGTCCTTGCATTTCATGCCTTAATGCTGAGGTTTTATATGTATTTTGATGAGAAAATAAGAGTACAAAGAGAGTGCAAGAAGCGTGTGGGATGAGGTGTCCTGATTTGCACATGACTGAAAAGTTGAGTGAAAGGTATATTGCTAAAAATGATGTTTCATGAGAACTGCATGTATATGCATGAGTTGGCATTTTTATTAGCCATTTTTGGGAAAAGAATGATGTAATCATGATACAATGTGTGTGTATGGAACACATAATAAGAATTACGCAGCAAATTCCTCCAAATTTTGCCTTCTTGCCTTGCATGAACATGTCATCAGCCATGACCAAAACTTAATTTCTATCTTTTCCTTGTGCGTTTTTCATGCTTTTTGCCTTTTTAGAAAGAAGAGGTCATAAGCTTAAACATTGATGTTGATAAAAAATTAAAATGAAGCTTGCAAGTCCTCAAATATTGGAACGAAAATCATGAAGTATGGACTGGCCAGGCAGTGTCAAAGCATCCTGCACGCGCGGGTTTGGTCGTGCTAGCCTGAAATTTCCCTTGAATCCAAAGCACCATATCTCTCTCTCTCTCTCTCACTCTATAAAGGACAAAACACAATAATGTTTGAATCAAAAATGAATAGGAGACTCCTAATTTAATTTCTTATGTTGTTCATTTTTCAAAATGATGAGTGATTCAACAAGAAAAATGGTCATGAACATGTGCCCACAAATTCTTTGATAAAATTCCAGGCCTGACACACGTGTTTGCTAGAAAATGTCATTTTGTGGCTTCAAAACCTAAACATTATCTCTCTCTCCATAATGCACCAAATAAGATGAAACTTGAATCAAAGTTAAAAAATAATTTCTAAACTTCATATTTCATGTTTGGAAATCTCATTTTATGCACATGACTGGAAATTTTTGCCAAGTATCAAAAATCTTTGAAGCCATATAACTTTCTCTCATTTCACTTTTTGGACTTGAGCTCACAATGACTAAGATTAATAACTTTTCTTCCTCTTTCCAACCATGTACATTTTGCAATTTTTCAATAAAAAATGAAGAAGTTATGGATTTTTTAAATTCAGCCTTATCAGTTTCCATAGTAAATTTTCAAATCTCACCAAGATATCTTCATGAATAAGTTAACTTCAAAATCAAGATTTCTCTTGGATTTCTTCAACCACAAGCCACGTGATAGGTAAACATGATCATTGACCTCAACTTTGACCACAAGTCCACTTGGTCAACATGTGATTTTTGTTGACTTTTGCTCAGATGACTGTTTTACCTCTAATTAATCAATTGAACCACTTCAAATCAAAATTGATGCTTAATTATTCAATAATAGGTATTCATGGACATGCAGAGAAGCATGTAATCAAGTCTTTCCAAAAAAGTCAGAGATATCCTTATTGAATCAAAAACCCTAATTTTGGCCCTTTGTTCTAGGAGATGATGATCAAGATTCAAAACCCTAATTCTTAGGAACATGGTAAGAAATTCTTTGACCAAAGATGTCTCATATGACAATGAGAGGATATTTCTTCATAAATTTTACCCACACAAACATCAAACACTTTAATTTGGCCAAAACCTTAATCTCAAGAGATGAATAGGAGAACAGTGATTCACTATCAACACTTGCAATTTCAAACTTCTGATGAATAAAAGAGAAAATTGAGATGTCTTGAGGTATGAGAAACCTTAGATTGAGTGACTCAAAGATTGAGGGCATGAGACCCTTCTTGCACTGATTGATAACACAACTATCTTTCATAGCTTGCAGAAGAACTTGGGGAACCAAAATACATTGATCATATCACAATATATGAATGCACGTGATAAAACATAAGCCTTTTTAATGTTCTAAAAAAATCAAGAGGGTAAATTTTAGGGTGCAACAACTGCCACTATTCAACCATATTAAACCTGATAAGTGAGAAAAAGTTACAGCTTTCGAACATTCAAGGTGGAAGAGGATTGAATACTAAAAGAACCCGATAATTTACACTCTTGAATAAAAGAGTAAAACAACAAGGGTAACTTTATTTTTGTAAGGATGATACCAAGCAAAATAGGTGAAAGAAGAGAAGACTAACGAATGCTAAATTTTACTGAAGAGCTTTAGATAATATTGGACTCAAGAGATATACAAAATAGAAATTGGATTTGAATGAAGAACCAAAAGAAACTGGACTAAAAGTAAGCCAAGTAAAGATTAAACTTACACCAAGAGAACTAGTGGATGCTAGACTCTAGAAGAATGTGCCAGATAAAACTATAACATTGATCACAAGAATGAGAAAAAACTTAACCCAAGAAGACTAGAAAAAACTAGACCCTAGAAGAATTTGCAAGGACAAAACCGGAACACAGATTGCAAAAATGAGATAAAACTTAATCCAAGAAAACTGGACAAAGCTAGACTCGAAAGATACGAATAGATATCGGATCCGAACGGGTATTCCAAAAATAAACTGGTCTCGATCAACAAAGGACATATAAACTAAACTTATACCATTAGCACGCTAGTTGAACACTGGTGGGATCAAGTAGAGGTTATCGAGATAAACCTCAGCCTCCGGGAGTACTATGAAGAATGCGCCAGGTAGAAACTGGTGTGCAAACAAGGTAACAAGATAAATGCTCGACCTAAGAGGAACTAGATAAAACTAGACTCTGAAAAAGTACTCAATAGGATAGAAAATAAAAATTGGGTCATATAGCAAGGTTAGTGAAAGTGCATGTATTTCAAAAGACACCCGTTGGTCTCAAACGAGGGTAGACAGTGGACGATGCTAAACGAACCCTAGGAATAAAAGAGACAAATAACAAATAAAAATTTGGCTTAAGAAGACTAGATAAAACTGGTCCAAAGATGAGACTTAAAAACGAATAGCAAACTCAACTCAAGAAGACAAGGGGTAAAAGCTAGTCCAAAGATGAGTTCAAAGACAAAACTAGATTACACGCACAGGTAACGAGATAAAACTCGACCTAAAAGCAACTAGATAAAACTAGGCTAGAAATGAATATCAGGGTAAGACTAGTATTCGCAAGGTATATCAATAGACATTGAAGTGAACAAACAAGGGTAGTAAAGAACAAACCCGACAAAATTGTGCTAGGGAAAAAACTAGACCATTACAAAATATAATGAGTAGACACTCAACCGCTTAACTAGTAACATCAAAAGGATATCTGTATGGGGTGACCCGGGATAATGAGGGTAAATTAACCTTATTGGGGATACAATCCAAAGTTTTTATAAAATCCACTGGGGAAAATAGAAACTTCAATGGCTTGTGTATGCATGTTTGAATTATCATGTTCTTTTTCATGGAGTAATGTTCCAAAAAGGAATGGAAACAATACACTTTGAGGATGCAATATGATGATGTATGACTCTACTGGAGAGAATAAGATACAAACACTGAGGGGAGTTGCAAAAAATAAATTTCAAAATATGCTGGAGAAGATCAGGTGTAAACTATAAACTCTAATAAGGGCACCAAAATGAAAATTGGACATTGCTGGAGAGGACACCAATAATATGGCGCCTGCAAGGAATCAAAATTTACCTCTGACTGTTTGGGGAATAATTTGTCAACCTCTCGCCTGGGGATGACGGAAACCTATACTATTGGGATATGAGGATCTAAGTTGGACATAAGAGAACTTATGCACATAAATCTTGCTGGAGACGAGGTAATCTTGGCGTAAGAAATTCAGCTAGGGATTTACGAAAAATCTTTAAAAAGAACGAGCATGTCAGGGATACGAGAAACCTCGAGTAAGAAGTCATGATAGCGTACTCCTCTGGGGATATGAAACTTATCAACATCCAAAATCAAACTCTATTGGGGGAAGGGAGAATCTTGAATAAGAACTTTCGATGAAATGACTCAGTTGGGGAAATGAGAATTCTTGAATAAGAGATCTCTATAAGGCAACTTAGTTGGAGAGATAAAAGATCTTGAGCCATAGATCTCAGAAAGTAGCCTCTTCTGGGGAGTGGGATAATTTTCAACACGAGTCGGCTTGGGAAAAATGAACAATTCTCAAACAGACTTGGATGGTGGATGAGAAAGGATTTCATCATAAGGAGTCTCAAAATAAGCTTCCGGTGGGGAGACGAGAGAGTTCTTGAATAAGAAATCTTCAGTGAGTCGACTTGTTGTGAAATAAAAGAACTCTCAACTAGAACTCTCGGCTGGGGAATGAGAAATATCTACTTCGGAGAATAGACATTCTCCCATAAAAATAATAATAACACATATCTGTTGGGGATGTAGATTCTATACCGAGAAATCTCATCAACCAAAAACTGTCAGATAAGGATTCTCCGCTTGGCGATGCTCGGACAATAAAACTTCAAGTAATGTTGGGGAATCATCAAAGAATTTCCAAATCATTCACACTTCTAGACACAATCCCTTTGCTTGGGGAAGACTCACTGGGGAGAAAAATAAATTTTAGTGTTACTGGGGAAACGACCGAAGCTGGGGATACCATAGTCATCTTGAAAGACTTTGTTCTAGTATTGGCAAATTACAATAGCGAGTGCATGACAGTTCCTGCAAAACAAATCACTCTAAATGTGCCCCAGGTGTAGTACGAAGGAATTTCACTTGAGAAGGTCCTTATATAAATATGGTACCGTACTTATTTGAGATAAATTGCACAATATACATTAAGTTCTGAATAATAATATTACACAATTGGTTCATTGAGAGCTTTGTCGAATTTTGATGTAACTATTTCAAATTGATTGACCTTTGAAAAGTTTCATAAGGTTTTTAACCTGTGATTAGACAGATCATCTCTTAAATGGAGGAATGCCCCTGCATCATGCATTTCCCCAATTTGTAGGGATTTTGAAGAAACTTTCCTCGAGAGGACTTCCTGAGATCTGCACCATCAAGATAACATGCCCCAACATTACTAATTTTGAAACACTGTTCCTGGCTAACCCATGTTGGAAGTGGCTTCAACGAAACTTGGGTACCGGACCCTGATCACTCGTCACTTTGAGATATTATTATAATCTCAACAAAACTGCCCCAGATTGGCGGAACTTTGAATAGATTTCTCGATGTGACTTCCCTAGACTGGCCGAACTTTGAATAGATTTCTCGACATGACTGCCTCAGACTCGCAAAATCTGCAAACTTAATTCTCTTTTAAGGGTACTCAAACATTAAAGAATCACATTGTTCATACTCATTGGAGTCTCTGGAAATCAAACTCCTTAGGGTACTCAGATTTATAAAGCACTAAATTGCGCTTAACAAAGTCTTTAGAAAACCTGCCCCTGAATATCATCAACTCTTTGAAAAGATTAGCTTTTAATTTAACATAGTATTCAAGCCTCTCTTCTTTGACAAGATTAAGCTCTTCACTGATGCTCATTGTGTAAACTCCCTTGATGTATATCAGTTATTTCGCATGCAGAAGAATGTTTATTATGAGAATGATAATTCTAATGCGACACTTATGTAAGTCTTGAAGCTTTATATGGAAATGATATTGCGACTTCTTGTGAACGAATCACTTGTTCATACTCATTGGAGTCTCTGGAAATCAAACTCCTTAGGGTACTCAGATTTATAAAGCACTAAATTGCTTGCGCTTAACAAAGTCTTTAGAAAACCTGCCCCTGAATATCATCAACTCTTTGAAAAGATTAGCTTTTAATTTAACATAGTATTCAAGCCTCTCTTCTTTGACAAGATTAAGCTCTTCACTGATGCTCATTATGTAAACTCCCTTGATGTATATCAGTTATTTCGCATGCAGAAGAATGTTTATTATGAGAATGATAATTCTAACGCGACACTTATGTAAGTCTTGAAGCTTTATATGGAAATGATATTGCGACTTCTTGTGAACGAATCACTTTTAGAGTGCAACACTTGAAATTTTTTTAAGAATTACCAGACAAGCATATGATACAAACACAAATATTAAGCATGCATTTTGGGAGTCAGTTAAATGCTACCTCATTGTAGTATGCTTTCGAATTAACCCATGCTTCAGTTATGACTTTTAAGAGTTGTATCGTGGCCTGGTTCACGGTTTTTAGAATAAAATATTTAATGCTTAAAATTATTTGGTACCAACCTATTCTCCATGATGTTCTCCAGCCCTAAGCTCACCTAACTTGATACGAGGACGAATCTCTCAAGAGGATTTTGTGATGGTTAAGGAACCACATGGTTTTTTGGACACGATAGTCACTCACCTTTTTTCCAGGTATCTGATCACACGACTTTGTTCTTTGTTGAGGATTTTATTTTGTAATCATTTCTTTCCTTTCATGTTTTTCATTCTTTTTCATTTCACTAACTTTTTCATGGACAAATTCTTTTCAAATTTAGATTTTGAAGTCTAGCGAGATGCCCTAATTTTTGCCTAAGTCACTTGTTTTCGAGTCTTTCAACTTAGCGGGCTTTCTTTCTTTTTTTTTGTTCATCATTTTTTCTTTTTTGAACAAATCGTGTGACCTCGAGTCATTTTCAACTCTTTGGAAAGAATGTGACTGCCTCATTCCTTGGTCGGTAAGGGATAACCATTTGTGGTTTTCATTTTTCTTCGACCTCCTAATGCGAGGAATAAGGTGCGGTGATCCTCAGATAGGACATTCCTTTTGAAATTTGAACGCTCGATCATATTAACTGAACACTACCCTACCCCTGGGTTTAAAAATAAGGATTTTTTTTAACATAAAAGAAACTTGTACTTCAAGTCTCAAAGGGGTAACGAGGGTTTCCATCCCTTATATCTCCGGTGTTTCGGGATTTGAAACAATGCATGTACATCGTCAGCAAGGTCTTACTCAAAAGCATACAACCCAGAGATTTTTTGAATTTTTAAATTATCTTCATCCTCCCTCCAATATTTTCCTAAGCAAAAGACTTGGTAAAGTTGGTATCAATATGCAAGCCAATCATTTTTATGAGTGATAACAAACGAATGAGTGAAAATGAATGGATTATTTCAAGACAAACATACTCAATGCATCAAGATTTTCATTCAAAAATAGACAAGTTTCTACATGCAAGCAATGTTTAAACAAACAAGCAAGGTTACAAATGAAAATGTAGTAAAGAAACCAATGATTGCCATTGTTAAGAAGACTTGACTCTGTATATAGTTATTGATTATGAAGACTTTCTACAGTCTTAATTCTCACTTGGGCAAGAGATTCCATTTTTTATTTGTTGTGAACAGAACAACCTCTAAATTGATCCAGTATTGGTCCTTGTCACTGGATGACATATCGTCTATACCTGAATGTTCAAGTGTCCCATAATGATATTCACAAAGGATTTTCTCAAAAGATGGGATGAATGCTTTACCAAGCGAACTTGTATACTGAGTAACCAAGTATCTTCTACTTCATAGAAGAGATAAAGAGTCTGAAACAGTTTTCTAAATAGTAATTAGGCTTTGGAAAAGATACCAGACAAATGCTGGACTTTATACTTCAACCCTTGCGGTCCTCAATATCATGATCAGATGCCCTAGAATGGAATACATATCTAGCAGTATTAACATCGAAATCATGAGGTAATTTTGTAGGAGGGGGACCCAAAGCATATAAATTAACCAACTGCAATTCAAGAAACCGATAAAATATTTAAGCATAAGAAAATGGATAAATACTGGTTGCTGATGATAAGAACCAGAAATCCAAGATTATGGAAGAGATCCAAGAAATACTTCATGACTTGAAGGAGGTCCCACATGATGCGGAGGAACAACAACTTATGTTGCAGCAGCAGGTATAGGATTACCTTCCATTTTTAATATTGTTTTCAGAATTTCATGACCAAACTCAACTGAGTTTTCACCTGGCCATTTTCCCCTTTCAATAATTATTGACCCCCCTTTCAATAATTCCTGACCACTAGCCATAGAATACACGTCTATCATAAACAAACCCCATCTAAACCTTTGTCTCGGTCAATTCCCCATGAAGTTGTTCCATAACTAATCTCTGGGCACGGAGCAATGAAAAGTCAAATCGGTAGTTCTGAAGAGGATACCAAGTATGGATAAGGATCTACGTCTCTAAGTACCTATTATGAATGCATGAATATGCATGAGGTGTATGAATGGATGCAATGTGATGTTCAATCCTTTTTAAGGAACTCACGTGTTTTTAATTTTGATTTTAAGCCAGTAAGAGGTGGAAAAGCACAACACAAGGCTCACAAGCATGGTTCCTTGGAAATAGAAAGAAATGTGTGTTAAAATGGTGTTAACTTATTATGTATGCAAGGACATGGGATTAAGGTTTCTCTCACAATAGATAAATGCTGCATTGTTTCAGAAAAATTTGAACATCGTCAGATCAAAGGTCCGGAACCACCTCAGAACACACAAGAACCAAGTACCATGTAGATCAACAACTGTACGCGATCAAAGATTCCAAAATACTGGACACTGCTGAACTGCAGAAATAAACGACTATCATAAGGTGAGAAATCCATAATAAAAACCGAGAGAACATATAGTCACTGACAGGAACAAAGTCACCAACAGAACCAAAAGTCACTAACATAACCAAAAGTCACCATCTAAACTTGTAAGATCAAAACCCTCCCCACTCATGGGTGATGTCTAGGTCAAGGTAAGGCAAGGGTGAATCGGAATCATGGGTCTGCCTGAAAGTACTATCATCAAAACACAGCTGTGTATTATGATAATACTCCATTTGTACCTCAATTAAGCATGGTACACATGACCACACTAGTAGGACCTCATCCAGTAGCCGTCATGTCCCCACTCTAGTCCAAGGGTTCCTAATGGTTTACAACTTTGACCTGGGCACTGGGCCTTTTACCTTAATAGTATTATCCCATCCCAACAAAGGAAGAGCATAACAACAATATTCAGAGTATAGGAAACCATGAAATAAGATGCAATGCGTTAAATAAAATAAACAAATGAAGAAATATAGTAATATACAAACAAGAACCAAAAGAAAATAAAAGCTAGAAAGGACTTGCATAAGGATAGACCAGTAATTGGTCAATCATATCCCCAGCAGAGTCGCCAGCTATTGCGTCTGAGATTTTCATCGAAGCGCGAAGACAGGAGAAAGACAAAATAGTTGCCATCTGTATTATTTATCCCAAGAGAGAGAAAGGGAACACTGAGTAAACCCGAGGGAATGAAAAGAGCATATTCTCACGACCAAGAGAAAAAGTGTAAGGATGTCGGTTACGCGAGGGGAAGGTATTAACACCGCTCACATCTGTAGTACTCCATAGGATCCACTTGAGTTTGTTCTAACCTAAGGGTGTGTCTAATCTATGTCTAAAGCTTAATGCTAAAAGGGAATGAATGGAAAGTATATACAAAAAGAAAGTTTTTATTAGTTGTTCCAATCGTGGTTGCGAACCTTTGTGCCTATGTACCATCGATTGTACAATGGGGATAAATGCACTCGTAAATCACCTTAAAAATTTTGGTGAGTTGCATGTTTTTTTATGAACAATGCTATAGAAGCATGTCCTTTTTGAAAAGGTTTTAAAAGAAAAATTCCGAAGACAAAAATGGGTTTGAATTGGTTGATATTTTTACCGCGAAAAAGGATTTGAGATTTGAACCACACAAAAGACTAAAAACGAAAGAACGATAAGATCGAGAAGAAACCCACTTATCATTTCCCATACTTAGTCAAAAGTGTGATTCTCATCATTTATTATTAAGTGTTTTGAAAAGTTTGAAAGAAAAATATGTTTTAGTATTAACATGAACGCAAAAGAGAAAAGACTAACAAAAGGGGATTTCAATCCTATAAGTCGTCATGCTTGTGGACCTAAAGTTGATATAAGAGGGAGATATACCTAATGTTGTCATGCATGGATAACAAACCTAAGGTCTATTTAGTTTAAAATTGGAGAATAATGAACTAAAGATCCTATGAAGAACATGGCAATATCACAAAAGAGATGAATAGGAAGAAGAAAAAAGCAATCACACTTAGATAAGAGAGAAAGAAAGTATCACATAAACATGCATGCAATAGGGTAAATACCTAAGCATACAAGAAGAGATGATGAAACATCAAGCATACATGCATCAAGATGACAAAACATCAAGTCTCAAAGAAAAGAGAAATATGATAAGACATCAAGTATGGGATGACAAAACATCATGTAAGAAATGACAAAACTTCATGTAAGAGATGACAAAACATCATGTAGGAGATGCAAAAACATCATGTAAGAGATGAAAAAACATCAAGCATGGATGACAAAACATCAAGTAAGGATGAAAAAACATCAATTATGGATGAAAAAAATCACACAAGTAATATGATAACACATCAACAATCATACAAGACATGATGATAAAACACAAAAGAGATGGAAATCTCATAAACAAACTTAAAGAAGTGAAGAAGAAAGTATGAAAGAAAAAATGAGAAATTAAAAGGCATGGAATAAAATCACATCAAGATATAATTTAAGTTCTTACCCTATCATGTTAAAAACCTTATACTATCCTAAGCATGGAAACAAAGGTCAAGAAGAATGAACTATTACCTAACTAGGCAAGTAGAAGTGCAAGCGTGCAGCTTGAAGACAAAATTTCACATCATGATAAAACATGCAAGCATGGATGAGACAAGAGGTAGATACCTAAGTCTAAAAAATGGTTTAAGACATGACAAACTATCATTAAGATATTACATGTTAACAAACATCACCTAATCAAAACAAGTTCACTTGGTGAAAATAGATAAAACTTAAACAAGTATCAAGATAAGACTTAGGTAACAAGTAAGTGGAAAACCAAAAAGGGGAAACAATATGACATTAAAGATAATATTTATACATTTAAAAACAATCCCTAAAGATCATGCGTAAGGGGTAGAGATCTAAAGATCGTAAGAAAAGTCACAAAGGCAACCACACTAGCGTACAAGCATTCATGTGTCAAGTGTCTAACCAAGCAAGGTATAATAAGGTGAAATGAAATGATATAGATGGAGAAGTGTACAAGTCAGAAGAAAACACATCAAGGAATCATCATCATCACATAAATACAATTGATAAAGATTCACATCAAAATTATGTAAAGAAAGGATCACAATCAACCCTAAGTAGACATAAGTCCTCATGCATTGCTATCAAGCAAACAAATTAGAAAAGAAGATGTAATTTGAAGAAGATAGGGTAAACATAGGCATGTTATACACTTAGTAAAAACTTCATGGTCAAGAAGAAGTTCAAATAGTGATTGAAAACATGGTACAAATGATAACACTAAAACACACTGCATATTTGATTCAGATTGCACATGTTTGTTGGGTTTTTTATTGTCATTTTCTTGTGTTATGTTTATTTTTGTTTTGTTTTAAGGTATTTTTATTATCTAGAGCCCCTCTTGAAGAAATGAAAACGAGCAAGAAATCAAGTATTTGAGCAAATTGTACTCATGGCATCCAACATGGCGACCACCATAGGGTAGGCCATGACATAGATTGGTTTCAATTGCCTTCAACTGCCATGTTCCCCTCAACTTCCCACCCTTTTACACATGGCGAGTGCCATAGGGTCATGGTGGGCGCCAACTTTGTTAAATGGTGTCCCGCCCAAAAGGAGTTGTGGGGCACCTTCGTAATTCTGTGGGATGTTGTTTTTTTATAAATAGGAGGTTCTAGTTTCATTTTATTTTCATCCAAGCTTAGTTACAAACTTAAGTCATATACTGTCAGATTTTGTAAGTGATAATCCCTTCACATCGAAGAGTTATCACACCATTGATAGAGTCTGTAGTCGAGTTTGGAGCACTTTGGTAGAAGTTAATCCTGCCGCTATTTTCATTTCCAGTTGCATTTATTTCCAGTTGTACTTGATTTAAAGCCTCCTATTTGGAGCAAGTTTTTATTTACAAGTCTCGCTTTACTTTATTTATTTCATCGCACTCTCTTTACTTTGTTTATTTCATCGCACTCGCTTTACTTTATTTATTTTATCGCACCCGCTTTACTTTGTTTATTTCCATGCACTCGCTTTACTATGTTTATTTCCTTGTCTTGCACTTATTTAATATGTCTGCTTACATTTCCATGTCTGGATAAATTTTAAAGGTTAAAATGTAAGGATCATAGTTAAAGTGATATTCCATATAACGTGTTTGTAGAAATACTTAAGGGCTGTTTTGGTTTTTGACACAAGTTTTCTACACTTTACTTTTGTTGGGTAAGATCGAAAGTCGTCCAACCTTTAGTTAAACTTGGGTAGTCTTAGTTGTTCAAAGGAAGGAAAGTGCTTTGTTCAATTAAGTAGGAATCGTTTAACAATTTTATAAGAACGATTTCAAAACTATTTTCAAACGCGTTTACGGGTTTAAAGGTCTAGTCCTCTTTTGGTTGGAAGTTCCAAGTCAAAATTTCTTTTCAACTAAGTCAAGAAACTATATTTCTTAAAAATAGGTTTATTACTTTAACGCAATGCGCACCATTTTATAAGTGACAATAAGAGGGATTTTTTAAAGAATAAACTCGGTTCTGAATACGCGAAAGTGAAAGTTCTTGTTAAATTAGTTATTTTCATGAGTAGAAAATGTTTCCCTATAAGTAGTTCTATTTAGAAGAATTTGGAATATTATCAGACTGTGTGAATTACATTCAAGCCTGTTGTTTTTATCTAAATTTATATCTTCATACTTTACTTTCACTGTGTACTCATAAGCCCCTGAATTGTTCTACCTTAGATAAACATCGTAACAACAGAAATCGATAGATTGACGTTTGGTCTATATGGGATCGATAATATTTTATATTACTCTGACGCGTTTCGTATACTTGCGAAAACCACACATCAAGTTTTTGGCGTCGTTGCTGGGGACCAATTGCGTCAAATTTCATACCCTGCTGTTACATCTTCTAGACTAAGGGTTTATTAAGCCGGTAAATGCGAAGAACTCGCAGCAGCAGAAGTTTATTACATCCTTTAGCGGAACCTGAACGTTACACCCATGCACGTCTCTTACTCCAAAGAGTTAGGAGAGCTATGGCTGAAGAACATAACCAAAGACCCCTTAAGGAATTCGCCCAACCCTCTGACGAGGAATCCAATTCTAGTATATTAAACCATGCTATTCCTGCTAACAATTTCGAACTAAAACCCTCTCTATTATAATTAGTACAATAAAACCAATTCGCACGCCTTGCTACAGAGAACCCAAATCAGCATTTAAAAGTTTTTATCCAATTAGCTGACACCTTTAAAACCAACGGAGCCACACCTTATGCAATTCGTTTAAGACTATTCCCTTTCTCCCTCAGAGATAAAGCATATTCTTGGTTAGATTCCCTTCGAGCCAATTCCATAACAACTTGGGAAGACCTTAGGAGAGTTTTCCTTGCCAGATATTTTCCCCGAGCAAGACTAATGTCCTTCGAAATCAGGTCACCAGATTTACTCAACACAAAGGAGAATCACTTTTTGAAGCTTGGGAGAGATATAAAGACCTATTAAGAGCTTGCCCACACCATGGCCTAGAACAATGGTTAATCATTCATACCTTATATAATGGACTCATTTATAACACTAAGATGACCATCGACGCTGCCGCTGGCGGTGCATTGATGAACAAACCCTAACCTGAAGCTTGCACTCTCATCGAAGATATTTCCCAAGACAATTATCAATGGGGAGCTAAACGAGTATCGGTAGAGAAGAAAGAGACCCAAGGAGGAATACATGAGATAAGTTCTATACACATTATGCAAGCCAAAATGGACACTTTAGCCCTTAAAGTTGAACATATGTCTTCAAACCCAGCTACTGTAGCAACAGTCCACCCAGAATGTCAAATATGTGGAACCAAAGGGCACCAATTAGTTGAATGCAATCTGTTGAATGAAACAAGCACAAACCTAGTCAGTTATGCCCAAGGAAACCCATTTTCAAATACTTATAATCCTGGATGGAGGAATCACCCAAACTTCTCCTATAAAAACAATAATCCTATCTAAAATTCGGCACCTCCAAGACCATCTGGTTTTCAAGCCCAGAGACAAAACCAACCTATGCAAGTTGTACCCCCAAAGCCGAACCTAGAGAAAATTATGGAAAATTTCATTTCGGCCCAAACCTAGCAAAGTAAAGAATTCCTAAACCAAAACATTCATGTAAATGAATTAATCACACAATTAGGAACCAAGGTTGACCAAATAGTCACCCACAACAAAATGCTTGAAACCCAGATCTCTCAGGTATCTCTCGAACAAGCCCCCTAAACTACACCTAGAGGAAAATTCCCTGGACAACCTCAACCAAACCCTCGAGGACAAGTTGTTGTACCACAAAATTTTCCCTCTCATTCCTCAAGGCATTTCTCAAAAGGATTCTCAAAATTCAAACTTGCACAAGTACAATTGGATTTTCTAGCATCAAGTTAAAGAGGGAACTGTTAAAAAAGGGAAAAACAGATAAAAATAATCTTTTTGACAAAATTGGAGAAAAAACAAGTTTTCTTCGATTCCCCTTGCTTTGATTGGGCTATGGTCCCTTTCATGCCTCCTTCGATCCATCCTTTATGCCTCCTTCGATCCACAAAGCAATGACCTCCTGCATGCAAGCTTCAACTGCACCATTGGCCTCACATGGTTCAAAATGCAATGGTGGCCTGCATGCCTGCTTCGATTGGACGTTTGATGCCTGCATTAATTGGACAAATAATTCTCTCCATGTTTGCTTTGATTCACAAAGTAATGGTTGGCTGCATACAGCCTTCGATTGAGCAGTAGTTTCCTTCTTGCATGCTTCAAAGCAAGAGGCTCCCACCAGGCCAGCAGGCACAAGGCAAAGAAACCCCTTGCAGCCTCTTTCAATTAAAAGAGGAAAAGCCTCTTGTTGATGTCCTTCAACTCAGGAGGCAAGGGAATCTTTTCTGGGTTCCTTGATTGTGCCCTTTACCCCCAGCATGCTTTCTTCGTTTGGGCATGTGGCCCCCTTCAATACAAGCTTTGGTTGCTTTCTTCGTATGGGTTTGTAGTTTCCTTAAAAAACAAGTTTGGGTTACATCTTTCGTTTGGCCATATGACCCCTTGAGGCAAGTTTGAGTGGACAGTGGTTCTTCATGCAAGCTTTCGTTTGAGAAAAGGCTCCTTGCATGTTTATTTGGAGTCATAAAGCAATAGCCTCCTAAAGCTTTCCTTCGATTTAGAGGCCATTTTCCCTTTGCATGATTCCTTCGACTCACAAAAACCAGGACTCCCTTTAGGCCAGAATGCACAAGGCAAAAAGCTCCCCCATGGCTGGCATTCATAAGGCAATGGAGTCCACAAATCATTGGCTACTTTCTCACTAGTTTCGACTGGGCAGTATCTCCCATGGAAACAAATTGTTTCGACACACACAATTTTTGCACTATGAAAATCACAACTGGAACATTCGAAGGAACATACAAAAGGCCTATTCAAAATACACCTATTTGGACCCCTTCAAAGGATACACATATGAGCCATTCGAAGAACACTTTGATTTGAAAAGAAATGTTGTTGTCTGAAAAGGATTATGGTCGAAGGATAAGGCTAGGGGGTCAAAACAAAAGGTTGAGATATCCCATGTGCTTCCAAGTTTAGGCTTGATACACTGGCCATAACACTCCAAAACTACTGCACAACAGTCCTACAATACTACCCTTATTCTTGCACCAATTTGGCATACGAATACTTCCCCTCCAAAGCTACAAGAACAACATGCCCTTTTTTAAAATTTCTTTTGTTTTCCCTCCTAAAACATCAGCCAAAATCACCTATAAATATGAGCCTCCACCACACATCTTTGGGCCCCCCTAGATAGTTGCAAAAAAACTCTTGTTGTGAGGAAGTGATCAATTTCTCAAAACTCTCAAACACTATGCAACGTTTTTTTTCCAAATATTCCTAACACTCCTAAAAAACTCAGACCCCTTCATACACTAAGTGAACCCTTCGATTCACTCCTCAAGTTTCCAGATAACTAACCTTCGACCCATTCCCTAACTATAATATAATAGTCTTTTGATTCACTATTTAGCCTATTATATAGTAACCTTTGATCCACTCACATACCCTCCTTCGATTCAGTGACTGCTCAAGAAAAGTAGTAATTGGACTAGCCTCAGGAAGACTCCAACGAACTTCCATTCACCACCAAGGAAGTCACTTGCAGTTATTTCGATTTAAGCGCTTCAAGAGGTAAGTTCTTTCTAAACTTTGAACTATTTCATTTAAATATCATATGTACATACCAATAAAGAGAAGATATATATATCTCATCTAGGGAGTTTGACCATACTTTAACTTTCGATCCTTACTTCCTATATGCTGAAAGTCTCAACCCTGACTAGTTAGGCTTTGGATTTTGATGCCCAATAATATTGTGCTAACCCCTAGCCTGTAGCTTTTGAAAGTTACACTCAAATGTTGAATTTTTAAAAGTTTAAAATAGGTTCTCTATATCCTTCGATTGGCTAAATACTCAAGCCTTTCGAATCTCAATCTGAAGGCCTAGCATTCCTGCAGTCAAAGAAGGCAGCAAGGAGTTTGAGGTGAAGAGTGCACCTCATGTTGACTCTAGGCCTTAATCGAAAGAAGTGGAAAAGGATAAAATCAAAAAGGGTGACCTTACTGATTCTAGGCCCAAATCGGAGGAAGCCAGAAAGGGCATAACCGAAGGGTGTTTCTGCCTAGATCGAAAATCTCATTTTCCCTCCTTTTATCTTTGTTTTGTCTTTACATTTTCTTGCTATTCAATATGGTTGTAATTATGTAGGATTTATTTTCTGCATTTTTATTGCTTTTGTAAAAATGTTAGTAATTAGGATGTATGTCAAGATAAAACCAAGAAGTAGAGAACCCTAATCAAAGACTAAATGCATGCAAATCAAACACACTATTCACACATGCACCTCTAGGGTAATCTCACTCGTTGACTCAGAAAAATATTCATGTCCCTCGAATATGGGCATTTTAGCAAAGACCCTCGATAAAAGATCGTAGTCCCTCTATGACCCTCGATGTTGCCTTCGGTAAACGATCTAGTCCCTAAACGACATTGCTAAAAGGTCTCATAGGTTACCTTCTATGACTATACAAACGTCCCATGCCTGTCCCTTCACATCCAACAATGGGGCTTCTTACCAAATCGATGGTAAGGTAGCAACATCTAAAGGAGGAGGAAAAGAACATTAGACCTTTTGATTAGGTAGGATGCTCATAGTTGCTCGCTTGCTCACAACAAAAACATTTTATACACCAACACTTTCATTTGAAACATTTTCAAAAGACAAAACTCTTTGTACGCTTTCTTATAGAAACAAGAATCATTACAAAGACACTTTTCAAAATCACTTTCAAAAACAAATTCCACAAACACCTCTTAGAACTAGTTTCAAAAAACCAACACTTTGTATGTGTTCTTATAGAAAAGAGAACCATTACAAAGACATTTTTAAAATACTTTCAAAAACCCACACCACAAGCACATTTTCAAACAAAAGCAAGTGATCTAGCAAGCAACTTAGACCCCGTAGATAACTACGAATGAAAAGGGTGCTAACACATTCCCTTTTCATAACCCACCCCCCGAACTCAAGAAAAAATCCCGAAAGGTCTTTCCTGTTATTTTCAACCTTTCCTTTTAAATAAAAGAAAAGTCAGTGGCGACTCTTGCTAATGGCAACAATTGCGATCAAACGCAAAACACCCAAGTCAGTTCTCCCATTGTGTTACAGAACCGGCGACTCTATTGGGGATATGCTTAAAAGTGGGGTTACCTTAGGGCTAGATTACCTTTACTTGCTTTTCATTGTTTGACCTGCTTGCTTTATGTTATGTTTCTTTGTTTGGGTTTGTTTTGATCCTCTACCCGGATCTGAGGCACCTTTTAGGTAATTAGCAATAAGTTGTGGAAACTGTGCGGGGTATATCGACATGGTCAAAGAAATATCTACATTAGTGTGACACATTTGTTGGTACCGGTAGCCCTTGAGTAGTCAAGGAGAATACGGGGCCGCTTTGTGGTGTCATGAAGGACTAACTGACTTTAGAATCTTACTTGAACAACTTGGCCATTAGGAAGTAGTGAGGTAGCCAACTTTAGTGCAGTCCGAAGTTGGTTGATACTCGATACTACGCTCATTGAGATCGGAATTTTGGGATATTTCGGTCGCCAATAAAGAGGCTTGTTTTAAAACAATGCTCGATGAAGAAATATTAAAGATAATCAAGAAAAGTGATTATAACGTCATGGAGTAGTTGGGATAGATCCCCTCAAAAATATCAATGTTGTCCTTACTTTTGTGCTCTGAGGCCCACGCTAAGGCTTTATTAAAATTTTTGAAGACTGCCCACGTGCCCCAAGAGACCTCCACTTATCAATTCAAGAGTTGCGTGGCTAGCCTGACCGCTAATAATGGGCTGGGCTTTTCTGGCGTTGATTTAACTCCCAAGGAAAGGAAACACAATGAGTCCCTGCATGTCTCCGTTGAGTGTAGCGGTACTACATTAGCCCACATTCTGGTGGATACAGGTTCTCCGCTGAATGTATTACCCAAGAATGCTCTCGACCAATTAGATTGCGAAGGACTCACCTTGAAGCCCAACAACATTGTGGTGGGGTCCTTTGATTGTTCTAAAAGAACAATGCACATGGAGGTGGATATCCCTATCAAAGTTGGAACTCAGATTTTTTATCCAACCTTCTATGTGATGGATATTCGCCCATCTTATTCTTGTTTATTAGGTCGAACCTGGATCCATGGGGATGGTGCTGTCACTTCTACCCTACATCAGATGTTGAAGTACCCAGTCAAGGGAAATATTATCATAGTTCATGGAGAGGAGGAATACATGGTTAGCCACCTGAACTCTTTCAGGTATGTTGAAATGGGCGGCGAGATCATTGAGACCCCCGGTTAGAATTTTGATGAGGTTCCGCCGATGGTTGTTGTGACCAAGACTGCTACCAAGGCTCCAATGATTACCAGACCTCCATTGAAAATGGCTTCTCTAAAGGATGCTAGAGCCGTAGTTGAGGAAGGTAGATGTACCATTTGGGGTCAACTTGTGGATATTCCCTACAAATATAACAAGTTTGGTCGGGGTTTTACTTCGGATGCCCAAAGAGCTGTTCGACGTACTCGCAATGAGGGACCACCATTACACATCAGCAATCATGGATTCAATGCGTTGGAAGACAATGATAGCAACTGCGACATGGATGAGTGGATTTTTCCAACCATCGGCCGTGGACTCAACAATTTGGAGGCCAAAGATTTTGTTCCTATTACTTTTATTCAAGAGTAATTGCCTTTTAAAATTTCAGACTTGTAATATTTTAACAATTTAAACTTTAAAACCTTGTGTCTTACCCGAGGCACAATGGTCCATCTGTGAGGGTTGTTACTTCAGATTCATATGTCATTAATAAATCATGGGATGTTTTTGCATGCAAAATTTACGCTCTTTCTTTTCTTTTTCTACCTTTTATTTTATCAAAGATAGTTATGCTCTTACACACACTCATATATCGAAATGCAGATCCACATCCACTCAAGATCCCATTGGTAACAGTTCTGCTATTACTAGTTATGACTTTGAAAATCTGATCTACCAAGCCGAGGACGAAGGTGAGGAGGATTCTGAGGTACCAGGGCAACTTTCTAGATTATTACAAGAGGAAGAAAGGACAATACAGCCCCACAAAGATCCAGTTGAAACAATTAACTTAGGTAATGAAGAGGACAAGAAAGAAGTCAAGATAGGTTCCAATCTAGAGCATAGTGTCAAGAAGCGTTTAACTCAGATACTACATGACTATGTTAAGGTCTTTTCCTGGTCATACAAAGACATTACAGGATTCGAGACTAATATCGTGGTCCATCATTTTCTGACAAAAGAAGACTTCCCTCCAGTGAAACAAAAGGTTCGTCGTATGCGGCCAGAAATGTCAGAAAAAATCAAGACTGGAGTTATGAAGCAGTTCAACACCGGATACTTAGTTGTCACCTCTTATCCATAATGGGTTGCCAATTTTGTTCCGGTGCCTAAGAAGGACGGTAAGGTACATATGTGTGTGGATTACAGAGACCTGAATAGGGCAAGCCCCAAGGATGATTTCCCACTTCCTAACAACGATATTCTGGTTGACAACACCGCACATCATAAATTATTCTCCTTCGTGGATGGTTTCTCCGGATACAATCAGATTAAAATGGCACCTGAGGACATGGAGAAAACGACCTTCGTCACATAATGGGGCACTTTCAGTTACAAAGTTATGTTATTCGGGCTGAAGAACGCTGGGGAAACCTATCAACGTGCCATGGTAGCTTTGTTTCATGATATGATCCATCACGAGATAGATGTCTACGTGGATGATATGATAGCCAGATCTCAAACTGAAGAAGAACACCAGGACCACCTGTAGAAGCTGTTTGAAAGACTGAATAAATACAAACTAAGGTTGAACCCAAATAAATTCACTTTTGTAGTAAGATCCGGTAAGCTCTTAGGCTTCGTTGTCAGTGGAAAAGGTATTGAAGTAGACCCTACAAAGGTAAAAGCAATACAAGAAATTCCCGCTCCTCACACTGAGAAGAAAGTTAGGGGATTCTTAGGATATCTAAACTACATTGCTGGATTCATTTCCCATCTAACCGCTACTTATGAACCAACCTTCAAATTACTGAAGAAAGATCAAGTGGTGGAATGGAATGACGACTGCCAGGCTGCATTTGACAGGATCAAGGAGTACCTTCAAGAGCCACCCATTTTGGTGCCGCCAGTTTAGGGAAGACCTCTAATCATGTACCTAACTGTTTTGGAAAATTCAATGGTGTGTGTGGGGGCAGCATGATGAGTCTGGCCGAAAAGAGCCTCCCCTTGGTAATGATTCTTCTATTGCCAATTATGACTTTGAAAATCCGATCTACCAAGCCGAGGATGAAAGTGAGGAAGATTGTGAAGTACCAAGGGAACTTTCCAAACTGTTGCAACAGGAAGAAAGGGAAATACAACCCCATGAAGAGCCAGTTGAGACAGTAAACTTGGGTACTGAAGAGGACAAGAAGAAAGTCAAGATAGGTGCCAATATGGAGCATAGTGTCAAGGGACATTTAATTTAGATGCTACATTACTATGTTAAAGTCTTTTCTTGGTCATACAAAGACATTCCAGGACTCGACACGGATATCGTGGTCCATCGTCTGCCGACAAAAGAAGACTTCCCTCCAGTGAAATAGAAGGTTCGTCGTATACGGTCAGAGATGTCAGAAAAGATCAATGCTGAAGTCATGAAACAGTTCAATATCGGTTTCTTATCTGTCACATGTTATCCATAATGGGGTGCTAATGTTTTTCCGGTACCTAAGAAGGATGGTAAGGTACGTATGTGTGTGGATTATAGAGACCTAAGTATGGCAAGCCCTAAGGATGACTTTCTGCTTCCCCATATTGAATTTCTGATTGACAACAACATTCAACATAAGGTATTTTCCTTCATTGATGGTTTCTTCAGGTACAATCAGATCAAAATGGCACCTGCGGACATGGAAAAAATGTCCTTCGTCACGCAGTGGGGAACTTTCTGCTATGAAGTTATGCTTTTTGGGCTAAAGAACGCCTGGGAAACCTTTCAGCGTGCCATGGTAGCTTTGTTTCACGATATGATCCATCATGAGATAGAGGTATACGTGGATGATATGATATCCAGATCTCAAACTGGAGAGGAACACCTTGACCACCTGCAGAAGCTATTTGAAAGACTGAAGAAATACAAACTAAGGCTGAACCTGAATAAATGCACCTTTGGAGTAAGATCTGGTAAGCTCTCAGGCTTCGTTGTCAGTGGCAAAGGTATTGAAGTAGACCCTGCAGAGGTAAAATCCATACAAGAAATGCCAAATCCTCGCACTAAAAATGAGGTTAGGGGATTCTTGGGACGTCTAAACTACATTGCCAGATTCACTGCCCATATAACCGCTACTTGTGAGCCAATCTTCAAATTACTGAAGAAATATCAAGTGGTGAAGTGGAATGACGATTACCAAGCTGCCTTTGACAGAATCCAAGAGTACCTTCAAGAGCCTCCAATTTTGATGCCGCCAGTTGAAGGAAGACCTCTGATCATGTACTTAACAGTATTGGAAAATTTAATATGGTGTGTGTTGGAGCAACATGACGAGTCTGGCAGAAAAGAGCACATAATATACTACCTGAGAAAAAACTTTACCGACTGTGAAACCAGATATTCACTGCTCGAGAAAACTTGCTGCGCTCTGGCATGGGCTGCTCGTCGGCTAAGATAGTATATGCTGACTCACACCACCTTATTGATATATAAGATGGATCCTATCAAATACATATTCGAGAAGCCCGCTCTCTCTGGAATAATAGCAAGATGGAAAATGGTCCATACGAATACGACATTCAATACACTACCCAAAAAGAAATAAAAGGAAGTGTACTAGCTGATCATTTGGCTCATCAGGCTGTGGATGACTATTAATCCATGAATTTTGAATTCCCGGACGAGGACATCATGTTAGTGAATGATTGTGAAGAACTTAGAACGTATGACGGACCTGAACAAGTGTCTCGATGGACTAAGGTTTTTGATGGAGCTTCCAACGCACTCGGCAATGGCATCGATGCTTGATCATATCTCCCGAAGGCTTTCATACTCCTTTCACTTCCAGGTTGTGTTTCAATTGTAGCAACAATATGGATGAATATGAAGCATGCATTATGGGTCTCAAAGCTACTATAGACTTAAGGATTAAATCCTTAAGTGTATTTGGAGACTCGACCTTAGTAATCAGTCAAATCAAAGGAGAATGGGACACGAAGCATCCTAACCTCATCCCCTACAAAGAGCATGTGTTGACACTAATTCCACATTTTGAAGAAGTTACCTTTGAGCATTTTCCACGAGAGGAAAATCGACTAGCAGACGCGCTAGCTACTATGTCACCCATGTTGAAAGTCAGGTGGGAAAATGAGGCTCCTCAGATCACTATTGAGAGGATGGACGAACCAGCATACTTCATGAGATTGATTTTGAAGAAGTAGTGGACAAACCTTGGTTCCATGAAGTTAAAAGATATCTCGAAGCCCAAGAATATCCTGAGGGAGCTTCAGTCAATGATAAGAAGTTCCTAAGAAGGTTCTCTGCCAAGTTCTTTCTCGGTAACATAATCCTCTACAAGCGCAACCATGACTTTACCTTGATTCGGTGCATAGACAAGAGTGACACAGAAAGGATTATGGATGATTTCCACTAAGGTACCTTTGGCACCCATTCTAGTGGGCACATGATGGCTAAAAAGATCCTACGGGTGGGATACTATTGGTCCACTTTGGAAGCGGACTGTTATCAGTATTCGCGAACTTGTCACAAATGTCATATTTATGCTGATAAATTATATGTGCCACTGGTTCCTCTAAACGTCTTGACTGAGCCGTGGCTATTCTCAATGTGGGGCATTGATATGATTGGATAGATCAGACCCACAACATCTAATGGACACTGTTCCATCCCCGTCGCCATCGATTACTTCATAAAATGGGTCGAGGCAGCTTCATTTGCTTTTGTTACCAAGAACGTTTTGGCCCGATTCATAAGATATAACCTCATCTGTCGGTATGGTATTCCAGAAAGAATGATTACAGACAATGGTACCAATCTCAATAATACTATAATCACAAGACTATGCGCGCAATTCAAAATCTAGCATCATAACTCTTCTCCTTACCGACCGAAGATGAATGGCATTGTGGAGGCCTTTAATAAAAACATCAAAAAGATCATACAGAAGATGATCTATAAAGACTGGCATGAGATGTTACCATTTTCTCTTTACGGTTACCGTACCACAATGCGCACGTCGACAGGGGAAAATCCTTTCTCTTTGGTATACGGTATGGAAGTTGTCCTACCTATTGAAGTACAAATACCTTCATTGAGAATCATGAAAGATGCAGAGTTGAATGAAGACGAATGGATTCAGACTCAACTTTACCAATTGAACTTGATTGACAAGAAGAGACTCACGGCTGTCTGCCATGGTCAGATGTACCAAAAACCTATGATTAAAGCTTTTGACAAGAAGGTCAGACGTCAGGTATATCAGGCTGGTGACCTAGCAATCAAGCGCATCATACTGCCGCAAGGTGATCCCAAGGGAAAATGGACTCCCGCATATGAAGGGCCATTTGTGTTCAAGAACATATTTTCTGGTGGAGCCATGATCTTAACCACTATGGACGGTAACGACCTTCCGCACCCTATAATCGTGGACATAGTTAAAAGATACTATGCATGAACAAAGACCCACTAGGTCGACTGTCCTAAGCAAAAATTAGGGAATCCCGGCGAACCAAAAGGGTTCAGGCAAAAATTAGGGATATACATGAAAAATTCTGTACACCCGGCAAATCGAAAACCCGAAAAGGCGGTTTGGGAAAAAAAGGGTATCCCGGTGGACTGAAAACCCGAAAGGGCGGTCCAGGAAAAAGTTATGGATTTAAAGCGTATAAATATGTCCCATTGGATCACCTTACACCCAATCTTCAGTATCAACTATCAAGCTCAAACGGTACTAATCAATCCAATCAGCTTCAAATAAGCAGCAAAGGGATGAGACGCTCGAAGACATAAATGACATAGTAGAATGGGAACCCAATGGGATTATTTTACATAATTGTTTTCTTTGTATGATATTTTGTAAAGTTTTATTCTTATGACAACATTCTCTTATTGGGATGTTCGTCTCCTTGTACAAAAACGCTTATTCAAGTTAATACAAAGCTAATCCTTTGAAAGTGCAAAACTATTTGTTTTTATTTTCTTGTTTTGTTTTCGAAAACGTCCAGTGATTATTTTTTAACATATGCATTTGAATGTGATTACTGCTTACAAATATAAGCATAAAAAACAGAAAGACGGTTACTAATGGCTTTAATAAATAGGACAATGTCTAAAGGCCATCTACAAAATCCCCGCAGATATTTCTTCCAGCAGGTACCTTCTCCAGTAGGTACAGAGGCAGAGGCATCCTGTTACAAGGTCACTACCATATTCTTAGTATGCAACTTAATGGTGTCAGGTATTCTCATATCCCCGGCAGAGCAAAATACCAACTAATGCTCCAAAAATTCCCCAGTAAAGTCGCCAAGCTTCTCAGAATTCCCCAGCAGGACTTCATAAAAATCCCCAAGCAAGTTCATGAAGTTTCTCTTCTTCAATAGGGTGCATTTCTCTAAACAATGGAGATCCATCTCTCAGCACTACAATTTCAACAAAATATGAAGACTTACGCCCTTTGTCCCCAGTAGCAGTCAAGAATTCATTTTCCCTAGTCCAGCGACACCTTAGTAAAGCAACTAATACGTTCATACATTGCATTCATACATCATTTTACAAACATCATAGCATCGACAACACAAATGCATTTATCTCAGTCTCATTTATTTTGAGAACATCATTACTCGATACATCTCATTCATCATGACGCTGCACATAGTTGACTCATTACCTTTTTCAGGAAAGTTAGCAAGCAAACAAATGTCATTACCAATTTTCAACAAAGTTTCAGATTAATATCTGAAAAGAGACAGGACAACCATCTGTGAACAGATTGATTGTAGATTAATTCCTAAAACAGGACGGGGTGACTACTTACACGACAAACACTTCCTTTAGACCTCTGCTAGTTCAGTTTTAATCGATTAATGGTTTATCCTGATTCCATTCTGGTAGACACTTTCTCTGGTTCAGTTAAATCGCTTAAAAGATTTATTCTAATTCTTTTCCAGTTAAAGTTTATTCGAGACCTCTCTTGGTTCAGTTTAAATCGATCAATGGTTTATCCTGATTCTATTCTGGTAGACACCTTCTCTGGTTCAGCTAAATTACGCCAAACATTTATTCTTATTCTTTTCCAGTTAAATATTATTTGAGACCTCTGCTGGTTTAGTTTAAATCGATCAATGGTTTATCTTGATTCCGTTCCAGTAGACACCTTCTCTGGTTGAGTTAAATCGCTCCAAAGATTTATTCTAATTCTTTTCCAGTTAAAGATTATTCGAGACCTCTGCTGGTTCAGTTTAGATCGATCAATGGTTTATCCTAATTCCATTCCGGTAGACACCTTCTCTAGTTCAGTTAAATCGCTCCAAATATTTATTTTGTTTGTTTTCCAGTTAAAGATTATTCGAGACCTCTGCTGTTTCAGTTTAAATCGATCAATGGTTTATCCTGGTTCCATTCTAGTAGACACCTTCTCTGGTTTAGTTAAATCGCTCCAAATATTTATTCTGATTCTTTTCTAGTTAAAGATTATTCAAGACCTCTGCGGGTTCAGTTTAAGTCGATCAATGGTTTATCCTGATTCCGTTATGGTAGACACTTTCTCTGGTTCAAATAAATCGCTCCAAAGATTTATTCTAATTCTTTTCCAGTTAAAATCAAGCTCAGACTTAGTCTAATTTCTATCGACAATTTCCTTTAGATGGCATCTATAAGTCCACCTCTGTCAATTCTCCATCACTTCTCCAAATGACATCTTTAAGCCCATTCCATATGCAATCAACAAACACATCATTGTAGCGGTAGAAATGTATAAGACTAAGCCATTAGATTGACTAGACTTATACAGATCAAAATAAAAATTGTCACCGTGCTTTATTGTTTCCATAGGAATGGGAAAAGAGCGAGTAACCCAAAAAGAGGGGAAAGATTCTAGGTAAGGGGGTTGGTTATGAAAAGGGAAGGTATTATCACCCTAAATATCTACGGTACTCCGCAGGAACCTCTTTAAAAACTCTGTATATTTTGTCTATAAATTTTTTTATGTAAAATAAATGGTGGAGGTGAGAAAAGAAATATATTTTTTATGATTTTTGCATCCGCCGCGGTTGTGAATCTTTAGTGCCTACGTACCACCTTTCATGCAATAGGGGATCAGGGTACACATAGTTCACCTTTTTAAAATTTTAAAACACGAGTGTGTTGGTTAATTTTATGAGATAGGACATCATAGTCATTGTCCGTATGGAAAACATACTTACTACTCACAATCACGAGAAAGGAGAATTTGCATCATCTCAAAGTGGAAGATGTGACTTGGATTTTAAAATCAACAATGCCTCACTCAACACCCAAGTGGAAAATATCTCACTTCACAACATATTGTAGAAGTATAGTCGTTTGCATCATTACAAGGATTGACAAGAGTCCAATCTTTTTAGAAAACTTTTAAAGTAGAAGCCAAAGTGGAAAAATAGTTTGAAATGAGATTGATTGACTTTTAGTCTTCTCACAAAAAATGTTAAGGTATTATTAAGTTGACTGAAGTTTATTTAAGAAAATGTTTTGAAAATGCATGGACCTAGGTCCAAGTTTATTATGAAAGTGGTTCAAGTTTAAAAAACAAGAAGAGTTTTCAAAAGGAGGAAGAAGATTTTTGAAATTAAAGAAGATGGGAGGAGATGAAGAGACTATCCTAAAGCATAAGGTAAAAGCTAGGGATAAGAACCATCTAATCAACAATAAGTCAATACTTGACATTATGAGTCAAGATAGAATTCCAATTATTTGGATTGAAACCAAGCAAGCAAAGACACTAGACCTCTTGAGAGAACTAAACTTCAAGTGTATTAAGTCTTCACAAAAATTGGGCAGAGTAACAGTTGTATACGGGTGAATTCCATATTACAAACAAAGTATGTAATCACAATAACCTGCACACAAAACAAACAAATAACCCAATGTCTTGAGGTAAACCTCAAGAACTCCAGACAAAATATCAATTAAGGTCACAAGGTCTCCAACATAGGCCAAGGTTTCTAATCCTAAGTCCAAGAAGTCCAATACTCTATAATACCAAGGGTAGTAACCAAATAGTCCAAGTATCATTAATGTTTTTTATGGTTTATGTTGATTATTAAGTATCTTCAAAAAGAAAAGAAAAGCTCAAGTGAGCAAAGATGAAAATATCATGAAATGTAAATGCTAAAGTAAATAGTACAAAAAACATAAAAATAAAAGCATAAAGTAAAGTCAATTGTTAATAATTAGTGGTTAGTTGGATGACCATCTTGAAACTTGCATTTGGAACTCATTAGAGGATTGGTAGAACCAAAGCCTCTCAACAACAAGTTGCATTTGCTTTTTGTCAAGTATATCATCCATTTAAGAATTCTCAAGGCAACATTTAATGATCAACTATATTTAAGTGATCCGCGTTGACCAAAATTTATAAAGATCCATTAGAGGATTGGTAGAACCAAACCCTCCATACAATGAATCTCAAGTTTATTGGATCAAAGGGATCAAATTAACAAACTTGGGCTTGCAAACATAGCTTTGGGCCACGAATGATTATTTATTCGAATCGGGACAAAACTTAGCGATATGTTAAGCAATCGTAATTGGACTTATGTAGAAGTCACACCTATTTTGAGGCCGGTCAATAGCAATCTACGTATTTCATGTTTGGATAAATGATATAGAAATCATCATCCCATAACATGTGATACAACAAGAAATGGGAATAAGATAAAGAGGGACGAGATTAGAGTTTCAAATATCATCAACATCATTCATCCATTTTAATGGATTTGGTTTATCAACCTATCAACACCCAAGACCCAATGATGTTGAAGAATTTTCCTAAAGATATGCTCCAAGTTAGTACCACATTCTATTTCAAGAATCAAACAAGAATCATGTACAAAAGTTTTCAATTTACAAACATTGTTCAAAGGGAAAACCCTAAATGCACACCTAAGACAAGAATAGTTTTAAAATATGAAAATGACTTGAAAAAATATGATATTAAAACCATAAATTCCTAAGGTCCTATAAAAGTCAAAAATAAAATTTGGAGTCCCTGGATTGAGGTGGAAGTTTGCATTAGAAATGCAAACTTAGAAACTAGCAAGTTTAAACCTTAAACTAGATGGTTTTGGAAAATAATTTGTGAAAAAATATGAAATCACATTGTAAAATTCCATAAAAATGATTTTTATGGCCTCAACATGTTCAAGCATTCCAAAACATTTCATCTCTGATTTTATAGATATAGGAAGTTAGAAATTCAAATCCATTAATGTGCATGACCAAGCAAAAAGCCTAAAAAGAGAAAATAGGTTCAAAAATTAATCAATTAGGTTCAAAGGTCAAATAAATTTGATGTAGAATAACCTAAATGTTAAGAAAAATCTAAGGACCAGAAATCCAATTTTTGTTGAATTTATCTCAAAAGGAAAAAAGAAATAGAAATTATTTAAACAAATCATTAAAAAAAACAAGGAAAAGATGAAGATGTTCAATTAAATGATTTAATTTGTAATCCAAAAAAATTTATAAAATGGGACAAAAAATATTCTCATGTAATATTCTCAGAGAGGAGTCCAAAATAATTTTTATGAATTTTTAGATTTAATAAAAATAGGAAAATAAAATTCTAGATTTAAAAGAAATATTAAAACCCTAATTATTTACATGATTTTAATTAATCAAGAAAAATGATATAGAAAAAATAAATAAAAATCGAAGTATGAAAATATACTAAAAAAGGAGTTTAAAATATTTTTTTGATAATTTTTGAAATGAATAAAATATTAAAATAAAATTTAAGAAAACAAAAGAAAATTAATATATGAAGCTTTTTTACACCTGTTATTTTCAATATTCGCTGTAAAATAAAATAAGGTCATGTTCAATCAAAACGCGCCATGCAGTCACCCCTACCAAACAACCATATTCTTTCTAAATTTCAGTTTTGAAACAACAACTTCAAGACATAATATCTCGCGCGTTTCTTGATGAAATTCAAAAATGTAAACATCAACATTCAAGATCAAAGTGTGTTGAACACAATAGTATCAAAAAATTTATGAAATGATGCTTTGATGATGGAGAAAATAGCGCGCGAAAGTGATTGCATGAACACGGTTTTGAGTTGCACAATTCATCAAACAGATTTATGATTTGATTTTCTCTATCAAATCACTCGATCGAAAGACCAAAATTGATCACAAAAATGACATGAACATGAATATGCCATTGAATCTTTCAACAAGCTCATGGATTAAATAAAAAATGCAAGGTTGCAGTTAAGGAAAAAAGATGGAGCATCTACCTTGAAACGAAATTAATGGTGCTTGGGCTCAAATAAAGAGAAATCAACTTGAGAGAAGCTTGAATGTTCAGAGATGATGAGTAGAGAGAGAGATGCGAAGAAGCTTTCTTAGATATGGAGGAAATTTTTCTTTGACAATGGTGGAAGTGAAACTTGCAACTTAAAGAAAGAGAAGAGAGCTTTGTGTGTGTGTGTGTGTGTGTGTGAGAGAGATAGAGAGAGAGAGAGAGAGAGAGAGAGAGCTTTTGACTTATGATTTTCCAACCCCTTTCATTGAAACAAGCACTTGCTTTTATATATAGTGAATAATGGGAGGGTTAGAGAAATAAAAATGAGAAGTGTTGGGCTGCTGCGTTTTATGTTGTTTGAGGGATGAAAAGTGTGCGTTTTGAATAAGTGAGAAGTGTTAGGGGCATGGGCTGGCAGCTAGAGCTTTGGTTGGCATGAAATTTCCATGCATGCCATTAAAATTCTTACCATTTCATGAGCATGCCTTTACCTCTTTATATCTCCCTCTATGGTGCATGAAATGTCACAAAGTTTGAATAAAAAATGGAGAGGACATTTCATGCTCCAACTTTGATGTTCAAAATTTTCCAAAATGAATCTTGGATCAATGAGATAATTGGGCATTAATGTGTGCTCACAAACTGCTTGATGGAATGCCAAACCTAACCGGGCATTCTGCGCGCGCGTGAGGCCTGGCTGGGCAAAACATTTCAGCTTGCATGATGCCTTCTTCTTTCAATTATATCTCAAAATTTATGGAGAATTTGGAGAAACTTCATGAAGCAACATTGTTCCTAACATTTAGGGCTTCAACTTTGATGTTGGACATTTTTCAAAATAAATAACAATTCACATAGAAAAGTATTGATGAATGCGCGCCCACAACATGTTTGATGAAATGACTGCCTAGCGCACGTGGCTTGCCTTGTGCTGGGAAAAATGACTGCCTAGCCCACCATATATTTCTCTACACTTAATCATTTGAGATGATTATTTAATGAAAAATGAAGAGAAAGCTTCAATCTAAAACTTTCATGTTGCCAACTTTTTTATTTGAGTCCAAATGGTCATTCAAAAATGGACATGAAGAAGTCAATTTTTTGCATTTTTAACCAAAATTTCACTAAGTGTCAAAAATTTTCCAAGCTTCATAACTTATTTTCCTTTCATTTTTTGGACTTGTGGCCACTCCTACAAAGTTGGAGAATTTTTCATCCTCTTTCTAGGCATATAAAGTTTGCATATTTTCAATAAAAATTGAGAAAGTTATAGCCAGTCAAAATTCACCCATATGAATACTTAGAACAATTTCAAAACTTTATATAACTTCCTTGACAAGTTAACTCCAATTCACACTTCCTATTGATATTTTTGCACTATTTACCATTAAATATGCGAATAGGGATATTGAATTGATGGTTGACCAAAATTTCACTTGGTCAACAACTGATTTTGACTGTCTTCTGAAAAAATGACCAATTTACCCCTTTTTATCAATTGAATCCTTTCAAGCGAAATATTGATGATCAAACTTCTAATGATAGATGATCATGACTATGTAGAGAAGTATGGGATCAAGAATTTCCCAAAAATCCAGAGATCTCCTGATTAAACTCCAAACCCCAGTTCTGATCATTTGTACTAGGAGATGGTGAGATGAATGCAATTATGCCATGACCTACAAGATGATATTCCAAGAGACAACAAATACACATTTTGAGGATAGTTAGAAGCATACAAGTATAAGATATACAAATAAAAGTGCTTCAAGGTGCTTGGTGATTCTCATAGGCAAACCCTAAGACAAGATGTAGTAGGAGAAAAACCCCAAACCCTAATTTGTGATCTTATTTCATTATGATGGTATGAGATGATAGAGGAATATTAGGGGGGGGGGGGGAATTGGGGTACAACAATCATCAAGCGCAAAATTCTGGGCACTCTAGTGTCCAATCATCTTCTACCTTCAAGTCACAAATGTCAGATTCGCCAATCTAACTCTTCAGGTTTAAGAAGATTGAACGGGGGCAGTTGTTGTACCCCAAAATTTGCCCTCTCATTTCTCAAGATTTTTCTCACAAAATTCTTACTGGGTCAATTTTGCACAAGTACAATTAGATCATATTGGATTTCCAAGCACCGGGTCAAAGAGGAAACTACTGAAATAGGAAAGTAGATAAATTTGATTTTTTTAACAAAATTGAAGAAAAACAAGTTTGCTTTGATTCATACAAAGGTTCGACTGAACATTGCTTCATTTCATGCTCAACTTCGACTGAATTCTCCTCTACAAGCTAGCTTCAACTGGGCATTTGTTTCCCTTGAAACAATTTCCTTCGATTCAGAAGGCAAGGTCCTTCTGAAAGCCTCCTTCAATTCAGAAGTTAGTGGTTTCATGCTAGTCCCTTTTCGATTCAAAGGGAAATGTCATTCTGAAAGTGACCTTCGATTCCGAAGGTAATGGCCTCCTACAGCTTTCCTTCGAGTCAGAAGCCATTGGTCCCTTGCATGATTCTTTTGATTCACAAAGCCAGGACTTCCTTCAGACCAACAAGCACAAGGAAATAGCCTCCTGCAGCTTTCCTTCGACTCAGAAGCCATGGTCTTGCATATTTGCCAAATTCACAAGGCAGAAATTTCCCTTCATTCTAGAGCTTACAAAGCAAGGGACCTCCTACATATAAGCTTTGATTCCCTCTTGAAAACATTCAAAATTCATAGTCTCTACACTATGACATATCTGGGTGTCCCAATCGAAGGTTATACCTTGGTGGCCCATCTGAAGATTTGCAAGTGATGCATTACAAGGGATGAATATGGTCCCTTCAAGAGAACACACACATTGGTTCAAAATGAAGGATACACAAAAGGCCCATTCGAAGGACACTTTGATTTGGAAAAAAATATTGTTGTCTGAAGAGAAGTCTGGTCGAAGGATGGACCCAGGGGGTCAAAATAAAAGGTTGAAATATCCAAAGATGCTTGTTGGCCAGAGTCTTATGTGCTGCCAAGTCCAAGCCTGTTATACTGGCCACAACACTCCAAAACTGCTGCACAACAGTCCTGCTATGTTGCTCCTATATTTGCACCAATTTAGCATACAAAAAACTGCACCTCAAAGGCTACAAAAATAGCATACCCAATTTTTTCAAATCTCTTTTATTTTCCCTCCCAAATCTCAACCAACTTCATCTTTAAATAAGATGTTCCACAACATATCTTAGGGGCCTTTGGTAGCTGAAAAAACTCTTGTTGTGAGAAAATTATCAAAATTCATAAAACTCTCAAACACTCTCAAACATTTTCAAACATTCAAACTCTAAAACTCTCAGATCCCTTCATGCATTAGTGAATCCTTCGATTCACTCCCCAACTGCAAGATAACTAACCTTCGATTTATTCCCTAACTATAACATAATAATCTTTTGATTCACTCCCTAGACTGTTATATAATAACCTTCGATTCACTCCCCACTATCATACACCCTCCTTCGATTCAGTGACTGCCCAAACAAAGCAGCAACTGAACTAGCTTCAGGAAGGTTCCAGCGAAGCTCCATCCACCACCAAGGAAGTTACCTACAACTCCTTCGATTAGCACTTCAAGAGGTAATTTTCTTCTAAACTTGGAACTTTTCATTTAAATATCATTTGTACATATAAATAAAAGGAAAATGTAGATATCCCATCTAGGAAGTTGACCATGCTCTAACTTTCGATCCTCACTGCCTGTATGTTGAAAATCTCAACCCTGATAAGTTAGACTTTGGATTTTGGTGTCCAATAATCTTGTGCTAACCCCTGGCTTGTAGCTTTCAAAAGTTACACTTGTTAGTTTCATTTTCCAGTTTTAGATAGGTTTTCTATATCCTTCGATTGGCTAAACATTGAACCTTTCGAATCTCAACTTGGGAGCTTTGCATTCCTGCAATCGAAGGAAGCAACAAAGAGTTTGAAATGAAGAGTGTACACTCACGCTGACTTCTAGGCCAATCGAAAGAAGTAAAAGAAGGGTGAATCGAAGGAACCTACTGCCTGGATCAAAGGACTCACTTTCTCTCTCTTTTTATGTTATTTATGCTTGTCTTTTATTTTCTTGCTATTCAATATAGTTGCAATAGTGTAGGATATTTAATTTTTGCATTTTTATTGCTTTATACAAATGATAGTAATTAGGATGTATGGCAAGATAAAACCAATAAATAGACAACCTTAATCAAAGACTAAATGCAGGCAATCAAACACACTTTGCACACATGCACCTCTAGGGTAATCTCACTTGTTGCCTCAGAAAATAGTCATGTCCCTAGAATATGGGCGTTTTAGAAAAGACCCTCGATAAAAGATCGTAGTCCCTCGATGTCCCTCGATGTTTCCTTCGATAAAAGATCGTAGTCTCTCGATGTCCCTCGTTGTTTACTTCGATAAACGATCTAGTCCCTAAATGAAAATTTCTAAAATATTCCATAGGTTTCCTTCTATGACTATACAAATGACCCACGCCCGTCCCTTCACATCCAACGATAGGGCTTCTTATCAATCAATAGTAAGATAAAAACATCTAAAGGAGGAAGAAAATATCATTAGACCTTTTGAGTAGGTAGGATGCTCATAGTTGCTTGCTTTCTCACAACTAAAAAAAACCATTTTCACACCAACACTTTCAATTAAAACATTTTAAAAATGGTCAAAGCTCTTTGTACGCACTCTTATAGAGACGAGAATTATTACAAAGGCACTTTTCAAAATCACTTTCAAAAACATCTTCTATAAACATCTCTTTGAACTATTTTTTAAAACCAATACTTTGTATACATTCTTATAGAGACGAGAATCATTTCAAAGTTTGCCGAAACAAAGGCGTTTTCAAAATAATTTCAAAAACCCATCACAAAGCACATTTTCAAACAAATCATTTTCAAATGATCTATAAATAAACTAAGAGCCCGTAGAAAACTACAGATGAAAAGGGTGCTATTACCTTCCCTTTTCATAACCTACCCCCCAAACTTAAGAAATAATCTCGAAAGGTCTTTTCTGTTCTTTTCAACCTTTCCTTTATTGGATAAAAGAAAAGTCGATGGAGACTCTTGCTATCCGCAATGTTGTACCCAAAAATTTTCCCTCCCATTTTACTCAAGTCATGCTCTTAGAGATTCTCAATTGCTCAAGTTGACCAAGAATTGACAAGACAAATTCTCCTCCTAAGCAATGAACCTCTAATTAGGGTTTCACTTTTCATCAAGATGTGTAAGCTCCAAAGGTCTAGAATGTTTTCCATTGTCCTAGTATGACTTCAAGATTGTCCATGACAAATTCCATGCCTTACACTACAAATTTGCTCAATCAATTGCCCAAATACTTGAAAATCAACTATGCTAGGTCAAAAGTCAACTGTGGCCCAAATACAATCAAACTTCATGATTTTTGGTCAACATCAACATTTTGAGTTGATATCCATCATTTGATCAAGGTTTTATCATGATTACTAAAGAAATGCTCCTAATTCATCAAAAGTCAAAAATTGCTAAATTAGGGTTTCTATAGGAAAAGTAAACTGAACTTTGACCAGGCATAACTTTCACATAATTTATCCATTTTCCCTAACCAAAGCTCATATTGAAGATAATCTCATTCCCTACAACTTCTCTTCATCCCTCAAGTCCAAGAAATGAACCATTCGAAAGATACAAGCTCAGACATTACAAGTCATTTTCAGAAAGTCAACAAAAGCCACTTTTTTCCAAGACCTTTTACATCAAGATAACATCTTCAAATGCCAAATTGATCAAAATAGGGATTGAAGTGGACATGCTTGGCTTTCCAAAAAGTCTAAGATCATCATCATGAGTTGAAAATTTAGCAAGTTATGGTTTGCACAAGTTAGGTAATTTTCAAGAAAATGCATGGAGTCAACTTTAGGCAAAATCATTTTTCTAGCTAATGAGCCTAATTTTTAGGGCCATAAAAATACACTTGACATGTCTACGGACCCCTAAAACCATTTTTGCATTGTCTTGATCTTATTTGCATTTTATATTAATTTTATTTAATTAAAAATCAAATTAATCAAAATTAATGCAAATTATATGGGCCATTATTGATTGGGCTTGGTTTGATGCATGGAGGGGCCCTACATTTCGTGTACAACAAGGCCAACATGTCCAAATTCATTCAAATTCAAAAAATAAAGAGACAAGTTTGCATGCTTTTGGCGAAGTTACAAATTTTCATTCATGGCTCTTAAAGAACATAATGGAGCATGCTTCTTTCCCTCCTACCTTGTCCATTATTTCTAATCTATAAATACCAAACATCTTGCAACCATAACACACGCCTACACAGCCTATAGAGGGTTCTACAAATTTTGCCAAAAATTGTCAAAGTTGCAAAATTCGCATCTCCAATTCCAGCCATCATTTGTCCAAACCAATGGTTCAAACACCTTCCTGAGACTTACAGGAACTCAACCGAGCCCTTATTCAAGGCATCCCACGCCTAGAAGCACCAAATCGGATCACTCATTATTGGTATATTTTTTGAATTCGTATTAATGATTTTATGATGAATTAATCTTTTTCAGTGCTTGATTCGTGTTCAGGGGATTCATTAGAACATGTTTGATATATTGTATGCAAGCTTTGACATGTAAAACATAAAATGCCATTATTAGGGCATCCATGGCCGTTGAGCTTCGTTCTCCTTGATACGATGAGTTTCATACCAAACTAACCCTGCCAGCGGGTTCACAATGGTCCAATTAGCCTAGTAGGGTTATTAGTTTGCTTGTTTTCATTGATTTATGCAGGATTCGTTTTTTTTAGGCCATCGGAGAAGATAAACAGATGTTTGACTCTGGCCTGGCCTGATCGATTGACTCCGGTGGCACAAACGTCACTATCCTATTGGCCTGTTTAAATCCTTCCTGGCGCGCATTTGAAATTTGACAATCTGACCAATTTTCTTATATTATATTATTCTTTTATTTTATATAACAAATGAATTGGTAACTCAGATGGAAGGCAAGGTGTGTGTATGAGGAGAGGACCTGGATTTGAGTCCCAGGTCAAGTGTTTTGTATTTTTCCTAATATATTCATGCAGTTCCCATGCTTCAATGGCCATGAGCATACTATACGCCTTTAATTTGCAACCATTAGATCATAGGTGATCTAGATCAGAGGGCTTCAACGCGCAGATCCAGCATATTCCCTCAAGGATTCATCTCACCAGATCAAACACAAATATGGGTTTCACAATCTGGGCCCAGCGAACTTTCAAATGAGTACCCCTTTTTTTCTTTTACATACCTAGACCCATTTAGCATTTTTTTGTATTGTTTTAATTTCTTTTATTTTCTTTATTTAATTAAACAAATAATAATAAAAAAACTCACAAAAAAATTATTAGGCTTAGAATTTTTAATTAAATAATTAATTTCTTTAATTAATTAATTAATTAAATTTTAACTATTTCCTTAATTTAAAATGAATTAGAATTTAGGATTTAATTTAATTTTAATTATTTTCTTAAATAAATAAAAAAGAACAATAAAAAGATTTTCTTATTTCATTTTTACTTACTAGGTTTTTAGACATACTTTTAACTTTCGCGCGTTATTATTTTCTTTCGTATTTTTACATTATTGTACCTGTACACTGGATGTAATAGTTAATAGGATTTTATTCGCTTTCTTTATTTTTCTTCCCCCAATTTTTGTACATTGTAAATCTCCTCCCCAAAGCCATGTAATAGAGTTGGTTTATACTTCTGCTCTTTATATTTTGTACATATTTATTGTTAGTAATTAGGATTGCATGACAAGATTGAAAAACAAAAACTCTAGAAAACCCTAAATGTGCAAGATAAATAACATGAATCTAACACAATTGCACATGCGCACCTCTAGGGTATCCCACTTCGGTTGCCTTCAGAAAATAGTCACAACTCTCAAAACGTGAGAGGTTTTAGTGGCTACCCTCTGGTTCAAAAGATCTTAAGTACCTCGATGACCCGCTCGACGTTGCCTCGGTAAAAATATGATCTTAGAACCTTAGGGTAGTTACTAAAGATCCTTGCCCAGTTTCCTTTGGGACTATAAAAACGTCCTTTCAATTTTCTGTCAACATCCAACGATAGAGCTACCTACTCACTAATAGTAGGATACCATTGTCTAAAGGATAGGAGGAAAAGAACTAACTTTTTTAGTACAAGTAGATAGCTGTTAGATGCTTGCTCAAAACAAACTCTTTTTTGCACTTACACATTTTAAAACAGCTTTCAAAAACATTTGCTTTGTCAACACTCTTGAGGACTGATACAAGAGTTATCACAAAGTGAATCACTGCACTAAGGCATTTTGAAACATATTTTCAAAAGCACAAAGCACAAGCAATTTTCAAAACATGAGCTAGCATCTAAGAGCCCGTAGATAACTACGGATGGTAATGGTGCTAACACCTTCCCTTTCCATAATCTACCCCCCTTACTCAGAAAATTCTCGAAAAGGTCTTTTTCTGTTCTTTTCACCCTTTCCTTAACTTGAATAAAAGAAAAGTCGGTGGCGACTCTTGCTTACCGCAACATTTGCAAACACAAACGCAAAAACAGTATTAAATAGTCGGTTCTTCCACCATATCACAGAACTGGCGACTCTTCTGGGGACTGGAGAAAAAGTGGGGTTACCATAGAGTTTAGTTCATCATTTTCAATGATTTATTGTGTGTTTGCTAGATTTATCTTTGAGGGTTTGTTGGGGTATTCTTGTAAAGATCTTACACCTGGATCTGGGGGCATCTTGTTAGGTAAAGAACAATAGATCGTGGAGATTGTACGACATGGACCGATATGGTTGAAGTGATAGTTGTGTTGGTGTGACACTTTGGTTGGTACCGGTATCCATTGTGTTGAATCGAGGAGAATACGGGGCCACCGCATGGTGTCATGAAGCACTAAAGGACCTCAGAACCTTAGTTGAACAAACTTGGCCATTAGAAAGTAGTGAGATAGTCGGCCTCGGTGTAAAGATGGGGATTGGTTGATACTCGATGCTACACTCATTGAGATTGGACTTTCGAGATGTTTCAGCCGCGAGAAAAGATTTTTAAGCTGAGACAATACTCGATAAAGAAAGATCGGTGATATTGAGACTCCTTAGAACCTGGTTACTATTTCTAGGACAGGTTTGAACCAACTAAACTTCAAGAGGGTAATTACCTATAAACTCTATACAAGCCTAAACCTAAGGTCTTGGGCGTTCTGATTGTGTGTGTTTATTTTGCTTAAACATGACATCATGCATCATAACATTCATTTTTCATTACACTAACCATTTCAAGGACCAAGGGAATTTATCTTTGCTCTGTTTTGCAGATCATGGCTTCCGCTCGTAGAAATACCATCTGAATAAGCTTCGTGAGAATAACTCTCCAACTCAAAGTGTTAGTATCAAGGGTTCCCGGGACTTCCTAATTTACCAAGAACTATGGTCGACTTCTTAATCTGGTTACCTCGGGTTTTGATGAGAGGATGATGAGTGTACTCTTTCAATTATTTGAACCCTAAGCACCATTACTTCACCTTTCCAGATTATCAGTTGGTGCCCACCATGGAAGAGTTCTCTCAAATATTGGGTATACCTATTCTTGATCATACGCCTTTCATCAGTTTAGAAGAAGCTCTCAAGCCAGAAGTCATTGCAACAACTTTGCATCTGAAACGGTCTGACATTGTATCCAATTGGGAAATAAGAAGTGGTGTTAAGGGTTTTCTAGCCAAGTTTCTGTACGAGTAGGCTCACCAATTTTGGGATGATTTGAATTTCCAAGCTTTTGAGGAGGTGATGGCCCTTCTAATATATGGTTTAGTGTTGTTACCCAATCCATACTTTCTCATAGATGTGAATACTATCAAGGTTTTCCTCTCTCGTAACCCTGTGCCTACTCTACTCGGAGATATCTTGCATACCCTCCAAACTCGCACCATGAAGAGAAAAGGGATTCTTATGTGTTACGTGCCATTGCTGTCAAGGTGGTTTATTTCTCACCTCCCTAAATCAGTATTGAAGAATGAAAAAGGTTTCGTTTGGTCGTGAAGGATGATTTCTCTTTCTCACTCGAATATTCTCTGGTATTCCCGATCTATGAGAGATATTTCTGTTATTAACCGCTGCGGGGAATTCCCTAATGTCCCACTACTTAGCATTAGGGGAGGCATAACTTATAATCCTTCTCTGGCTCTATGACAATTTGGCTATGCTCAAAGGGGCGGTCCCCACGATATGCTTATCCAGGGCATTATGTTTAACTACGAGGATGATGTTCAAGGGTATCGTCAGAGGTTCATATAAGCTTGGGGCATGGTAAACAGATTTGATACCAAGACTTTGGGGCCTAAGACTTCCATCCCTATGGAACCTTATCTCAAATGGGTACGAGCTCGCGCTCAGAACCTTATAACGCCATATATAGCCATCTTACCAGTGGTTGTGGAGCCTATTTCCTAAGGGGATATTCCTTATACAGTTCTCCATCCTGACATACCCATTGATCTTGAAGAGTTGCAGAGATCTTGGATTCAGTTGAAAGAAGAACGTGATACCTATAGAGATCATTTTTATGTCCATGAGAAAAAAGTGTTGGAGCTCACGAAGCAACTTCACGAAGAGAGAAGTCTCAAAGTCTATCTCGGCACAAAGAGGAAGCTCCCATGGGAAACTCGATGTCTTATATTTTAGAATTTTTTAATTGTAATCCTAAAAAGGCATTTGTATTTTGAATTCTACTAATAAAATCTTTGTTTCATTTTAGTTCATAAATTTAAATTTCCTAGAGTCCTTGAAAACATTGCATACATATACCATAGATATACCATACATATCATTGCATAAACAGGTTTCAAGATAGGTTTCTTATCTTCTTAGCTGTTTATTTCAGCAATGGCTCTTGAACAAATAGTTAAGGAGCTTCAGGCACAGAATGCACAATTCCAAGAAATGTTCCTGAATCTGGCTAAGGGACAAGAAGATTTAAAAGCTATGATTCTCAAGGACAAGAAGAAGAAAAAGAGGTCGGTGGGTGTTTTGAATTAGGGAAGAAGGTTCAAAGCACCAGTGAGGCAAGTTTCAGAGCTCGCAACTTCGTCAGGAGGGTCAAGAGAAGAAGAACACAATGCAAGGAAGTCTGAAGAAGATGAAGTTGATTACACCGAGGAAGAACACCCTCCTGCTGATGATAAGTGCAAATAGTTGGAGGACCGTCTCAACGCCATGCAAGTTCAAAGGGTACTTGGCCTGGATTTCGAAGAGATAGGGTTGGTTTCTAGAGTGGTTATCCCGCAAAAGTTCAAAGTGCCCGCATTTGCTAAATATGATGGGGTCTCATGTCCTAAGCTGCATCTCAGATCTTATGTCAGGAAGATTTAACCCCACACTGCTGACAGGGATTTCTGGGTGCACTTATTTTAAGACAGTCTATCAGGGACTCAATTAGAGTGGATCTATCAGACGGAGGGAACCAACATCCGTAACTGGAAATATTTGGCTGCTGCTTTCTACAAGCAGTACCAATATAATGCTGACCTCGCTCCAATACGTACACAACATCAGAGCATGTCTATGGGTTCTAGTGAAGGATTTAAAGATTATGCCCAAAAATGGAGAGACCTTGTAGAAGGGTCCAACCTCCTCTGTCTGATAGGGAGCTGGTAGACATGTTCTTGGGTACTTTATCTGGTCCATTTTCAACCATCTGATAGCTCTTCAGTTGGGTTTACTGAGCTGATCTTGATAGGAGAAAGAGTGGAAGTTGGTATTAAAAGTGGTAAGATTCAAAGAGATTCCTCTTCAAGTGCAGGAAAGAAGCCTCTCATAGGAAAGAAAGAGGCCAGCACTGCTTACAACTAGAGAAGTCGGAGCAGAACCGAACATCGTCCAATTGTGGGGGCTATAATGATATCCAAACCTACAGCCACTTAACAACAGAATAATCAGTCCAGAACAGATAAGACCAAAAGACAGTTTACCCGGATTAATATGATTGTGTCCCAAGTTTTGCCATATTTGCTGAAATCCAATCTGGTTACCCTGAGAGAGGCTCCCAAAAATCCCAACACTGCAACTCCTCATTATAATTCAAATGCTCGGTGTGATTATTCTGAAAGTCCAGGCCATGATACAAACGATTGTTAGGCTTTGAAGAACAAGGTGTAGGATTTGATTAAGGCAAAGGAGATTGAACTTGACGCTCTTGAGATCCCTAATATTATAATTCCCCTATGCCCAAGCACGACCGTGGTGTTAATGTTATTGATGATGACATGTTTGTTTCCTCTATTGATGAACTAGCTACTCCACTCCTGATGATTAAAAATAATCTCTTGCAAGCCGGTTTATTTCCAGGTTTTGGTGAAGATTGCCACGTATGTTTGTCTCTACCTAATGGTTGCCATTTTTTGAAGGAAGGTGTTCAGCGCATGATGGATGATAAAGAAATTATGTTTGAGAAAAATCCAATTACAAGTGCTCTGTGTGAAGATGTTTCTATCATTACCATTTCTGCCAATCCTCCCAAGGTCTCCTCCAAAAGACCTGTCAGGATTACATTTGTTCCAAAAGTTGCTCCATTGATAATTACTTTTTCTGGACCTATACCGTATTCCTCGGACAAAGTTGTTCCTTGGAATTATGGTGCTGACGTTTACTACCATGGCGTCAAGCAAGATTTACTGGTTGTTAAAGACAAAGATGCTGAAGACTCTGGTCCTGACATTAGTAACATTGTCGAGACCAACAAAATTACCAGAATCGGAAGGATTTTCTCTCTCGAGATCTCTCCTCCTGGTGTTATTCCTACTGCTATTCCTACTAGTACTCATGCTACTACTCATGTCATCACTCCTGTTGCCACCCCTTCAATTGAGTCAGCAGGAACTCAGGGCAAAGAAGTACTGATTGAGCCTACCCGGACGAAGGCACGCAAAGAAATCATCCCTGGATCCTCCAAGCAAGAGATGGAGGAAATTTTAAAGATTATAAAGAAGAGTGACTACAATGTGGTTAAACAACTGGGGCAGACCCCTTCCAAGATCTCAATGTTGGCCCTGCTATTATGCTCTGAAGCCCGTGTTAAGGCTTTTGTGGAATTCCTTAAGACTGCTCATGTGCCACAAGAAACCTTCGTTGATCAATTCGAAGACTGTATTGCCAGTTTGACTGCTGATAATGGGCTAGGTTTCTCTGATGCTAATTTAACACCCAGAGGAAGGAAACATAATCATGATTTGAATGTCTCTATCGAGTGCAGGGGCACTACTTTGGCCCATGTTCTAGTGGATACAGGTTCATTGCTGAATGTTCTTCCCAAGAAGGCCCTTGACAGATTGGATTGCGAAGGATTGACTCTGAAGCCCAATAACATTGTGGTGAGGGCTTTCGATGGTTCCAAGGAGGTGGACATCCTTGTTAAAGTGGGTACTCAGACTTTTAATTCCACTTTCTATGTCATGGACATCCTCCCATCTTAGTCCTGTTTATTGGGTCGACCCTGGATCCATGGGGCTGGTGCTGTGACTTCCACCCTACATCAAATGCTGAAGTACCCATTCAATGGGGAAATTATCACAGTTCATGGGGAGGAGGAGTACATGGTGAGTCACCTAAACTCTTTCAGGTACGTTGAAATGGACGGCAATTTCATTGAGACCACCTTTCAAAACTTTGAAGAGGTTCCACAGACCATTCCTGTAACCAAGATCATTGCCAGTGTTCCAAAGACTATTAGGCCTCCACTGAAGATGGATTCTCTCAAGGATTCCAAAGCAGTAGTTGAAGAAGTTGGGTGTACAATTTGGGGCCAATTTCCGGATATTCCCTACAAATCTAACAAATTTGGTTTGGGTTTTACTTCAAGAACCCAGAGAGTTGTTCGTCGTGATCGCACCGGGGGACCATATTTACGGATCAGCAACCATAAAGTCAATGTTTTGGAAGACAGTAATAGGGATTATGCCCTGGACAAATTGATCTTCCCAACCATCAGTTGTGGACTCAACAATTGGGAGGCTAAAGACTTTGTGCCATTACTTTTATTCAAGAGTAATTTGTCTTTTTGTTTTTGAGGAAATGTAATATTTGAATAATTGAAACATTAAAACCTTGTGTCTTGCCCGAGGCACAATGGTTTATTTATGAGGTTCATTGTTTCATTTTCATATGTCATCAATAAAACATTGGACATTTCGCATGAAAATTTTACGCTCTTTGTTTTTTCTTTTCTGCTTCTTTACCTTATCAAAAATATACAACTATGCTCTTACACACCCACATATCAAACTGCAGATCCACATCCACTCTAGATCCCATTGATAACGGTTCTTCTATTGCTCATTATGACTTTGAAAATCCGATCAACCAAGTCGAGGAGGAAGGTGAGAAAGATTGTGAGGTACCAGGAGACCTTTCCAGATTGTTACAATAAGAAGAAATGGAAATACAAACTCATGAGGAGCCAATTGAGACAGTGAACTTAGGTACTGAAGAGGACAAAAAATAAGTCAAGGTAGGTGCTAACTTGGAGCCTAGTGTCAAATAGGGGTTAATACAGATGCTACGGGACTATGTTGAGGTTTTTTCCTGGTTATACAAAGACATACCAGGACTTGGCACTGATATTGTGCTTCATCTCCTAACTACAAAAGAGGATTGCCCTCCAGTGAAACAGAAGGTTCGTCGTATGCATCCGAATATGTCAGAAAAGATCAAGGTTAAGGTCATGAAACAGTTCAATGCCGGTTGCTTAGCTGTCACGTCCTATCCTTAATGGGTTGCTAATGTTGTTCCAGTGCCTAAGAAGGACGGTAAGGTACGTATGTGTGTGGATTACAGAGACCTGAACAGGGAAAGCCCCAAGGATGACTTTCCGCTTCCCGACATTGATGTTTTGGTTGACAACATTGCACAACATAAGGTATTCTCCTTCATGGATGGTTTCTCCGGGTATAATCAGATCAAGATGGCACCTGAAGACATGGAGAAAAAGACCTTTGTCACACAGTGGGGCACTTTCTGTTACAAAGTCATTCCATTTGGACTAAAGAGCACCCCGGGCAACCTATCAACTTGCCATGGTTGCTTTGTTTCATGATATCATCCATCACAAGATAGAGATCTACGTGGATGATATTGTTAGAACATAGTTTGATTCTACAACCCTTAATTAGAGTTTTGATGATAACAAAATACAAAGAATAAAATAAATTCAAAGATATATTTATATAGAACAAATATGCTGCTTAAAATTATGCTTTGTGTATATAGGTATACAGAAGTTCTGATGGAATCAGCAACAGAAGATCAACAACATATCAGCATCAGAAAATCAATAATATATGCTACACGCTGAACCTACCAGATCATACGCTGAAGCCTGATGACCAGAATCTGCGCAAAAAACACTCTGACTCTGATCAAGATCTTTACCAAGTCATCAGCATTCAGAAGCGTCAGCATCAGTTAAAGCAGAAAACACTCTGAAGCGTTACTAAGCATTCAAGACAGATTAATTACCAACGGCTTTATTCAAGACAAGATCTTCTCAAAAAGGAAAGAACGTTATTATCATTGAAATAGCGTTATGGACATTATGGTCAACGTATCTCTTCCTTGGCTATAAAAACAAGTCTGTGTGAGAAAATAAGAGACTAATAATCTTCACGCACGCACTCATACAATTTTCTAAGCTTTCAAATCACTCCTACTCAAACGCTCTAGCAATCCAGTTTCACTCTAAGCTTAAATTTGTGTATTATCACAGTTGTGGTATACTGTTTTATTAGAAAACATCAAACACATTATTGTTCAATTATTTGTAAAGAGAATTCGAGATAAACCGGATTGTGGTTATACTCAAGAAGGCTTTAACAGTTGTTAAAGTAGTTGTTGTATTCTTTTGAATATAGTGGATTAAGACCTCGTTGGAGAGAGGCGAAATCACCTTGACGGGTGGACTGGAGTAGTTTGAGATCAAACGAACCAGGATAAAAATACCGTGTTGTTTAAGCTTTTGATTTAAGTTTTACAATTCAAGCCCTCTTCTTATGTTTTTCACATCTTCAATTGGCATCAGAGCGCCTGGTTCTGAGCTTATAACACTTAACTGTGTCAGTACAAGATCTAGCGTCAGAAAAACACAATGGCAGGACCACATCAAAACATCAGCAATGACAACAATAAAGAAAGAGACAGATTCAGTGGCAAACCTCCAGTCTTTGATGGAGAGAACTTTGACTACTGGAAAGACAGAATTGAAAACTTCTTTCTGGCCCATGATGCTGATCTGTGGGACATGGTGACTGATGGATACACGCACCCAGTGGATGGAAGTGGTCAAAAGATTGACAGGAAAGCAATGTCTGATCAGCAAAAGCGTGAGTTCAGAAATCATCACAAGGCCAGAACAATTCTTCTCAGCGCCATCTCTTATTCAGAATATGAAAAGATATCAAACAGAGACACTGCAAAGAATATGTTTGACTCTCTGAGAATGATGCATGAAGGCAACATTCAAGTCAAAGAAACCAAAGCCCTTGCACTCATTCAGAAGTATAAGGCATTCAAGATGGAAGAGAGTGAATCAATAGAGACTATGTTTTCAAGATTTCAAATTCTGGTTGCTGGTCTAAAAGTTCTTGACAAAGGGTATTCTACTGCTGATCACGTCAAGAAGATCATCAGAAGCTTGCCAAAACAATGGAGGCCAATGGTCACAGCACTAAAGCTAGCCAAGGATCTCAACAAAATCTCTCTGGAGGAACTTGTTAGCTCCCTCAGAAGTCACGAGATAGAGCTAGAAGCAGATGAACCTCAAAAGAAAGGTAAGCCATTAGCTTTAAAATCTAACAGAAAATCTGACTCCAAAGTTTTGCAGGCTGTAGAAGAAACCTCTGATGGGTCCTCATTAGAAGAAGATGAACTATCTCTCCTCTCCAGAAGGGTGAACCAATTATGGAAGCAGAGGCAAAGGAAGTTCAGGAATCCCAGAAGATCAGAGAATCAGAATGAATCTTTCTCCAGATACAAAAGGTCAGAATCCTCCTCTAGACACAGAAGATCTGAAGGTTCTTCAGGAAACAGAAAGCCAAACAACAAAGACATCATCTACTATGAATGTAACGAGCAAGGTCACTACAAAAGGGATTACCCAAAGCTTCATAAGGAAAAGCCCAAAAAGAAGTTTGGCAAGGAAAAGAAGAAAAGTCTCATGGCTACATGGGATGATTCTGACACATCTAAAGTTGACTCAGAATCAGATGATGAAAGAGCTAACATAGCTCTCATGGAAAATATAACAAAAGAAAGTGAAGCTTCTGAGTCAGAATATGAATCAGATATAGAAGAGGTATTCCCCGACTTTACTATAAACTTTACTAAGGCTGAACTAGCTGAAAGCCTTAATGAAATTCTGGAAAGATATCAGCAGATCAGAGTTAAATTCAGAAACTTGAAAAGGAATCTTGCTTCTGACTCTGATAAGTCTGAGAGTCTCAAATTGGAGAATTCTGAGTTAAAAGATAAAATTTAAAAATTAGAAAATCAATTGCAAAACTCTCAGAAGGAAACAATCCCTGAAACTCCCAGCAATGCTGATGAGATCATCAAGGAGTATGATCACAGCTTTCAGAAGTTTCTAGCTAAAAACATAGATAGAAGCAAAATGACTTCAATGATCCATGGAGTTAGCAGAAATGGCAGAAAAGGGATAGGATATCAAGGTAAGGTACCTACACCAAAAAATGCCATGGATTTAGTTATAAAACGTACTCCACTTGATTCACACTTTATATATGGGCACACACATGACATAAAATACACAAGTAGTGATTATTCTGTCAAACCAAAATTCAACCAGAGTTTTGGTAAAACTAACAAATCAGGACCCAAGAAAATATGGGTACCTAAGTATGAAATAATACATGTGGAAGATATCTTTAGCAACAAAGCAAAAACACCAGTCATGGTACCTGGACTCTGGCTGCTCACGACACATGACGGGAAGAAGGCATATGTTCCAAAGCCTGGAACTTAAGCCTGGAGGCCACGTAGGTTTTGGAGGCAATCAGAGAGGAAAGATCATTGGCTCTGGAATAGTAGGATACTCTGAAAGCTCAAGAGGGTACAGAGTATACAATACAGAAACACATATTGTGGAAGAATCAATCAGTGTTTGTTTTGATGATAAGCTTTACTCTCAAAAGTCAAATCAGAATGAATTACTTGCAGGTATGGAAGTTGAACTTACAGGTACTGAAGACAAATCATCAGAAGCTCCCAACAGAGACACTCCCTCAACATCAGAAAGAGTAACTGCAAGCAATCCAGCACCCTCTGTTGAACAACTCCAGAAAATACCATCCAGAAGCAGCATGGATCACCCAGAAGAAACAATCTTAGGAAAAAAGGAAGATCCAATCAGAACAAGATCTAGCTTCAGAAACTCTGAAGAATCCCTCATGGGACTTATTTCTCTAATTGAACCTTCAATAATTGATGAAGCACTTCTGGACAATGACTGGATTCTAGCAATGCAAGAGGAGCTAAATCATTTCACAAGAAATGACGTATGGGATCTAGTTCCCAAACCAAAAGGATTCAACGTCATTGGTACAAAGTGGGTGTTCAGAAACAAACTGGATGAACAAGGTGAAGTCATCAGAAATAAAGCACGATTGGTAGCACAAGGTTATAGTCAGCAAGAGGGGATAGACTATACAGAAACCTTTGCTCCAGTCTCCAGGTTAGAATCTATCAGACTCTTAATTTCATTTGCTGTTAATAAAGGCATCACTCTGTATCAGATGGATGTTAAAAGTGCATTCTTAAATGGCTATATAGAAGAAGAGGTATATGTGCACCAACTCCCTGGTTTTGAAAGTTCAAAAAATCCAGAATATGTTTTCAAACTAAAGAAGTCACTATATGGTATGAAACAAGCTCCCAGAGCTTGGTATGAAAGACTAAGTAACTTCCTGTTAGAAAAGGAATTCACCAGAGGGAAAGTGGACACAACCTTATTCTGTAAAACATTTAAGAATGACATTTTAGTATGTCAGATTTATGTTGATGACATCATTTTTGGATCCACTAAACCCTCTCTGGGAAGAAAGTTTGCTAAATGTATGCAGGCAGAATTTGAGATGAGCCTAATGGGGGAACTGAAATTCTTTCTGGGCATTCAGATTAATCAAACCCCAGAAGGAACTTACATTCATCAGAGCAAATATGTCAGAGAACTTCTGAAGAAATTTGATCTATCAGAATGTAAGCTATCAAAGATTCCAATGCATCCCACGTGCATTCTGGAAAGAGAAGAGGTAAGTAAAAAGGTAGAACAGAAGGTCTACAGAGGTATGATTGGTTCTCTTCTATATCTGACGGCTTCAAGGCCTGACATTTTATTCAGTGTTTGCATTTGTGCTAGAATTCAATCAGATCCTAGAGAATCTCACTTAACAGCAGTTAAGCGAATTTTCAAGTATCTGAAAGGTACTACTAATCTGGGTTTGTTTTATAGAAAATCAAGTGATTACAGCTTAGTAGGATACTGTGATGCTGATTTTGCTGGAGACAGAGTAGAACGAAAAAGCACTTTTGGAAGCTGCCAGTTTCTGGGAGAAAATCTGATCTCTTGGTCCAGCAAAAGACAATCCACAATTGCTCTATCAACAGCAGAAGCTGAATACATAGCAGCAGCTAGATGCAGCACACAAATGCTCTGGATGAAAAGTCAACTTGAGGACTTCCAGATATTTGAGAGTAACATTCCTATCCTCTGTGACAATACTTCTGCTATCTGTCTTAGTAAGAATCCTATTTTACATTCTAGGGCTAAGCATATAGAAATAAAACATCATTTTATTAGGGACTATATTCAGAAAGGGATTTTAAATTTTAAATTTATTAACACAGACCATCAATGGGATGATATTTTTACAAAACCTCTTTCTGAAGATAGGTTCAACTTCATTCTGAAACATCTCAGCATGAAGCTCTGCCCAGAATAAAATTGTTTTGATTCCATATCTTAATCTTCAGAACTTTGTTTATTTTACTGTGAACTACTGATCAATCTTTCTTCAGAACTTTAGAAGTGCAGATTGTATCAGAATCTATCCATGAAGATCTGAGCGCTTCATTTCAAGGATAGAAATATGTTGTTCACTCAAGCAAACAAGTGTCATCCAGTCATCAGCTATTTTCTGAGGCTGAACAGGCGTTCACGTTTCTGAAAAGGCAAAAGAGCTGATTGGATGCATTGAGACACATGTCATGGATAACCGTTCCAAATATCTTTCTGAATCCCCTAAAATCAGCTATCATTAAATGCTAATAATCATTATTAGTTTCTCTCTCTTTACGTTTATGTTTTCAAAAACCTTTTTAGAAATCTATTTAAACACACTTCACACCGTTTACACTCTTTACCTTCACTTTCATTTTCTCTCAATCTTACTAATTTCAGTTTGCATATTTTCTCAAAACCCTTTCATTTTCTTCACAAAAACCTTCGTGTGAACATGGCTTCCTCCAGCATTCCTACTTCAGCCTCTTAGAAATCAGTTTCATCTGAACAATACGAAGAACCCTTCAGAACGCTTCTCACTTCAATAAAAAATCTAGAGGTTCTGTCAGAACTAATCGTGGATTTCAACAGTCTCCAAGAGAATGGGTTTGATCTATCTAAAGAGGTTAAAGCTCAAGGCTGGGAAAAGTATTTTGACAGACCGGTGTGTCTAACATTTCCTATTCTGGTAAAGGAATTTTGGATTCACGCTTCTTCTTTAAACCATCAAGTCACTTCTTACATCATGGGGAAGAAGATTGTTATCAATTAAGACCTCATTGCACGTTTAATAGGATACAATGGTGGTGGTGTTCGTTGCATTGATATGGCAGAAAGGTGTGCTGATGCTGCCCTAATTGCAAGGGAAATCTTAACTCTGGGGCTTCCCTCCAGCAAGATAAGGGATTTAAAGGACAAACACAGAATTTGGGCCAATATCATTCTGGGGTGCTTCAACCACAGGAAGCCTACCAGTTCTCCTGATTACATTAATATTGATCAGCAGTTTCTGATCTATTTCATCTCTCAGAAGGTCAAGATAAATCTGGCTCATCTTCTGTTTAACCATCTCAGAACAAGTGTTAAGGAAACAAGAGAAGAGGAACGAACAAAAAGGGATTGGATACCCTTAGGAAGACTGATATCAGATATTCTAACAGAGAATAAGATGATTGATCATCTGACAGAGGCTCAAGAAATCAGCACTCTGGAAGCTACTGTTGGCAAATAGCTGAATGCCAAAAATCTGAAGAAGATGAAGTTGATTGAGAACATTAAGAAGGAACCCAGCATCACTTCTTTTGCTGCAATCTCCAGCAGAATAATTCCTCTGGATGACTTTCCAATGTTCTCAGAGATTGACTCTAAACCAGAAATAATTGTCAGATATCTGGATTCCTGCAAGGCGGATGGGACAGCACCAAACTTGAACATTCAGGATCTACAGCAAAAGGCTCCAGAAGTTGTTCTAAAGAAGACCAAGAAGAGGAAAGCTGTGACAGAAGGATCATCTCAGCAGACTCCTAAGAAGAGAGGTAATCTTTCTTCTGTAACTGTTTTAGATTCAATTGTTGTATCAACATCTATACCAATTCCCACTCCATCTGAAAACCCAACACCTCAAACTTTTGATGATTTTGACCTTGACTTTGACCCTTCTGAGTCATTAACTCTCAAAAGATCTCGCTCCCAACCACAAAATCCAAATACTGAAGCCATACCAGAACAAGAACTTGCAAAAGTTCTATCTGATATAGACCAACACACTTCTGCTCCCACTCCAGAAAATCCAAACACAGAAGAACAACCAGAAATCCCTCTCTCACCACAACCAGAAATTCCCCTTTCTCCAATACCAGAAACACCTCCATCTCCTCAACCAGAAATTAATCCACCTTCTCCATAACCTGAAACACCTCACCCAGAAGTTCAAACTTCTGAGGCTCAACCCTCTGCATCCCCTGAACCAGAACCACATAACAATCAAGCAAACCAGACTGATGATTCTGATCCCATTCACATTCCTAGAATCACACAACCTTTGGCCATTCGTTTTCCCCTTGGTACACTTGTGAATATTCCCCAACTTCCCTCATCACCAGAATTAACTCCACCAAATTCCCCATCAAGTCCAATCATAATTCCTGACTCTCCCACTCCCTCACCAAAAGACAATTCAGAAGACCACAACAAGACTGTCATTGATTTAACAGTCTTTGAACGCCTTGCTGCAATAACCAACAAAACGGCTATCCCTAAACCAAAACATCCAGATGTTAGTTCCAGCATATTGAACTTTGAAACAGAAGTACAGAAGTGGATCACTTCTTTGAAACAAGCGAGTCTGGAGCTGGTTGATCCTGCTGCATCAGACTACCTCTGGACATTGCTCTCTGGTCTGAACAGCGTCCAGCTTCCAAAGTTCAACCTGACACTGAAGAGCAGATGATTCCTGTTGAAGACCTGGGTCAGAAAGAAGATACTGCAGAAAGCTCTGAGAAGCATCCTGTCAATGAAGATTCTCAAGCTTCCTTGGATAGGCAGACTCTAGAAGATCTTAAAAGAAATGATATTCTGATGAAGGAAAGAATGGATATACGGGACAACAAAATTGATGTTATCGTAAGCATGGTATCCCAGCAACAGGAAACCAACAATCAGATAAAGAGCATGCTGGAAGCTCTGTTCACACGTCTTCCTCCTCCCTCTTAGAATTTTCTCATATTCTTTAAACATGATTATCTGTAATATTTTTACAATGTTCTGAACTTATCATTGCTTCTGTTTTTAATATAAACGCATTTTAGCTCTGATCATTTTAGCTCTGATTATTTGTGCTTTTCGATAACTGACAAAAAGGGGGAGAAAGAATGATATTTTTCAATAATGGATTACTGAGACATAAGTCTCAAACATTCTGATCTATTTAAATTTCTCTCTTCTGAAAAGCTTACAGGTACAAAACTCTGATGAACTCTGATATAGTAAAGTTCTGATGCTCAAGGTCTCATTGAATTAAAGGGAAGTAATCAACTCAGGGGGAGTTTTCTCTTCTTAGCTCTGATACCTTTTATGCTTTACTTTTAATCTCTGATACCTTTTATTATTTATTCTTAATTGAAAAAATTTGGTTTTGTCATCATCAAAAAGGGGGAGATTGTTAGAACATAGTTTGATTCTACAACCCTTAATTAGAGTTTTGATGATAACAAAATACAAAGAATAAAATAAATTCAAAGATATATTTATATAGAACAAATATGCTGCTTAAAATTATGCTTTGTGTATACAGGTATACAGAAGTTCTGATGGAATCAGCATCTGAAGATCAGCAACATATCAACATCAGAAAATCAATAATATATGCTACACACTGAACCTACCAGATCATACGCTGAAGCCTGATGACCAGAATCTGCGCATAAAACACTCTGACTCTGATCAAGATCTTTACCAAGTCATCAGCATTCAGAAGCGTGGCGTCAGTTAAAGCAGAAAACACTCTGAAGCGTTACTAAGCATTCAAGACAGATTAATTACTAACGGCTTTATTCAAGACAAGATCTTATCAAAAAGGAAAGAACGTTATTATCATTGAAATAGCGTTATGGACATTATGGTCAACGTATCTCTTCCTTGGCTATAAAAACAAGTCTGTGTGAGAAAAGAAGAGACTAATAATCTTCACGCACGCACTCATACAATTTGCTAAGCTTTCAAGTCACTCCTACTCAAACGCTCTAGCAATCCAGTTTCACTCTAAGCTTAAATTTGTGTATTATCACAGTTGTGGTATACTGTTTTATTAGAAAACATCAAACACATTATTGTTCAATTATTTGTAAAGAGAATTCCTTGAGATAAACCGGATTGTGGTTATACTCAAGAAGGCTTTAACAGTTGTTAAAGTAGTTATTGTATTCTTTTGAATATAGTGGATTAAGATCTCGTTGGAGAGAGGCGAAATCACCTTGACGGGTGGACTGGAGTAGTTTGAGATCAAACGAACCAGGATAAAAATACCGTGTTGTTTAAGCTTTTGATTTAAGTTTTACAATTCAACCCCCCTTCTTGTCTTTTTCACATCTTCAAATATGATATCTAGGTCTCAGACTGGATAGGAACAACTTGATCACCTACAGAAGCTATTTGACAGGCTGAAGGAATACAAATTGAGGCTAAATCTGAATAAGTGAAATTTCGGAGTAAGATCCGGTAAGCTCTTAGGTTTCGTGGTCAGCGGAAAAGGTATTGAGGTAGACCCAGAAAAAGTCAAAGATATACAAGAAATGATGACTCCTTGCACTGAGAAGGAAGTTATGGGATTCTTGGGACGCCTAGACTACATTGCCAGGTTCATTTCCCATCTAACCGCTACTTATGAGCCAATCTTCAAGTTATTGAAGAAAGATCAAGCATTAAAGTGGAACGACGACTACCAGAACGCCTTTGAAAAAATCAAGGAATATCTCCAAAAGCCTCCAATCTTGATGTCGCCGGTCGAAGGAAGACCTCTGATCATGTACTTAATAGTGTTAGAAAACTCAATGGGTTGTGTGCTGGGGCAGCATGATGAGTCTGGTCGAAAAGAGCATGCAATATACTACCTTACCAAAAAGTTTACCGACTGTGAAATAAGATATTCGCTGCTCGAGAAAGCTTGTTGTGCTTTGGCATGGGCTGCTCGCCGACTAAGACAATATATGTTGAGTCACACTACCTTTTTGATATCTAAAATGGACCCTATCAAGTACATCTTTGAGAAACCCGCTCTCTCCGGAAGAATAGCAAGATGGAAAATGATCCTGACCGAATACGACATTCAGTACACAACCCAAAAAGCAATTAAGGGAAGTGTACTAGCTGATCATTTGGCTCATCAAGCTGTGGATGACTACCAATCCATGAATTTTAAGTTCCCGGACGAGAACATCATGTTAGTAACTGATTGTGAAAAACCTGGACCGGATGAAGTACCTGAAAAAGGATCATGATGGACCATGGTTTTTAACAGAGCTTCCAACATTCTTGGAAATGAAATTGGCTCTATGATCATATCTCTTGAGTTTTGTCATACTCCTTTCACTGTCAAACTATGTTTCAATTGTACCATCAACATGGCTGAGTATGAAGTATGTATCATGGGTCTAAAAGCTGAAATTGATTTAAGGATTAAGTTCTTAAGTGTGTTTGGAGACTCGGATTTGGTAATCAGCCAGATCAAAGGAGAATGGGACACGAAGCATCCTAATCTCATCCCGTACAAAGAGCATGTGTTGACACTAATCCCATACTTTGAAGAAATCACTTTTGAGCATTTTCCACGAGAGGAAAATCAACTAGCGGACGCGCTAGCTACGATGTAATCCATGTTCAAGGTCAGGTGGGATAATAAGGCTACTCATATCAACATTGAGAGGATGGACGAGCCAGCATACTGTCACGAGATTGGTACTAAAGAAGTAGTGGACAAGCCTTGGTTCTATGAATTCAAAAGATATCTCGAAGCCCAAGAATACCCTGAGGAAGCTTTAGTAAATGATAAGAAGTTCCTAAGAAGGTTCTCTGCTAAGTTCGTCCTCAGTAACGGCATCGTCTATAAGCATAATCATGATTCTACCTTGCTTCGGTGTGTAGACAAGAGTGAGGCAGAAAAGATTATGGACGATTTGCATGAAGGTACCTTTGGAACTTATTCTATTGGGAACTCAATGGCTAAAAATATCCTACGGGTAGGATACTACTGTTCCACTATGGAAGCAGACTGTTATCATCATTCGCGGACTTGTCACAAATGCCAAATCTATGCTGAAAAGGTACATGTGCCTCCGGTTCCTCTGAATGTCTCGACTGCTCCGTGGTTGTTCGCAGTGTGGGGCATTAATATGATTGGGGAAATCAGACCTACAACTTCTAATGGGCATCGCTTCATCCTCATCTCTATTGATTACTTTACAAAATGGGTCGAGGCAGCTTCATTTGCTTCTGTTACCAAGAAAGTTGTGGCCCGACTCATTAAACATAACATTATCTGTCAGTAGGGTATTCCAGAAAGAATCATTACAGGTAATGGTACCAATCTCAATAATATAATGATCACCGAGCTCTGCACACAATTCAAAATTTAGCATCACAACTTTTCTCCCTATCGGCCGAAGATGTATGGCGTTATTGAAGCTGCTAACAAAAATATCAAGAGAATCATACAGAAGATGACAGTGACATATAAAGATTGGCATGAGATGTTACCATTTTCTCTTCATAGTTTCCGCACCATAATGTGCACATCAACGAGGGCAACTCCTTTCTCTTTGGTATACAGTATAGAGACTGTCCTGCCCATTGAGGTCCAAATCCCTTCCTTGAGGATCATGAAAGATGCAGGGTTAAGCGAAGACGAAAGGGTTCAGACTCGACTTGACTAGTTAAACCTGATTGATGAGAAGAGGCTCGCGACTATCTTCTATGGTCAGATGTAACAAAAACGTATAATCAAAGCTTTTAACAAGAAAGTTAGACGTCAGGTATATCAGGCTGGTGATCTGTTAATCAAGCGCATCATACTGCCGCAAGGGGATCCTAGGGGAAAATGGACTCCTACATACGAAGAGCCATTTTTAATCAAGAACATATTCTCTGGTGGAGACATGATCCTAACCACTATGGACGGTGGCGACCTTCCACACCTTGTAAACACGGACATAGTTAAAAGATACTATGCATAAACAAAGACCCACTAGGTCGATTGGACTAGGAAACAATTAGGGCATCCCGGCGAACCAAAAAGGTTCGGGAAAAAATTAGGGATATACATAAAAAAAAATATGTACACCCAGTAAGTCCAAAACCTGAAAAGGAGACTTGGGAAAAAAAGGGTATCCCAGTGGATTGAAAACCCGAAAGGGGGGTCCAGGAAAAAGTTAGGGATTTAAAGTGTATAACTATGTCACGTTGGATCACGTTATAGCCAATCTTCAGTATCAATTATCAAACTCAAGCGGTACTAATGAATCCAATCAACTTCGGACAAGCAGCGAAAGGGATGAGACGCTCAAAGACATAAAGGCAATAGCAGAATGGGAACCCAATGGGATTATTACATAGCTGTTTTTATTTGTATACTAGTTTTGTATTCTTGTGACGACATTCTCTTACTAGGATATCCGTCTCCTTGTACAAAAACGATTACTCAAGTTAATACAAAACTATCCCGTTGAAAGTGTAAAACTTCTGTTTTGATTTTTCTATTTTGTGTGCAAAAATGTCCAGTGATCATTTTTGAACATATGCATTTGAATGTGATTACTGCTTACAAATACACGCATAAAAAAATAGAAAGACAAATAATAATGACTTTAAGAAACGAGACAATATCTAAGGGCCATCAACAAGATCCCCGTAGATGTTTTCTCTAGCAGATACCTTCTCCAGCAGATACAGAGGCAAAGGAGTTTTACTACAAGGTCACTACCATATTCTCAGCATGTAGCCTATTAATATCAGTTGTTCTCACATCCCTGGAAAAGCAAAAATCTCCAATTACTGCTCCAAAATCCCCCAGTGAAGTTGCCAAGCTTCTCAAGATTCCCCTACAGGATTTCAACAAAATCCCTATGTAGTTTATGGAGTTCACCTTCCGTAACAGAGTTTTATAAATCTCAAGTAGGTTATAAAGCCTTATCCCCAGTAGAGTTTATTTCTCTAGCTACTGAAGTTCATCCCCCAGCGGAGTTTATTTCTCCAAATTAGTGAAATCTTCCAACGAAACTCTTCCCCTCGGCAGAATCATTCTCAAACAGAAGTCGAAGATCCTCGACAGAGAAAGGGAATCGCCAATAAAACTATATCCATTCATTATCCCCAGCGAAAATTGAAGAATCACTTTCTTCACTCACCAACAGCAGTCTGGGATTCAGCTTCCCGGTGCTCTTCAGCAGCAGTCAGGGATTTATTTTCCCAAACAAAGATACTTCGCAACAGCATTACATGCTCAAACATCATGGCATGTGCATACAAATAAATATATCACAATCTCATTTGTTTTGGGAGCATCATGCAATTCATACATCATGACATCGCATGAAACTGATTTTACCTTTTCAGGTTAAATTAGCAGACAGAAAACACTATCAATTTATACAACAGGTCAAAGATTAATACCCGAAACCAGAAGGGAAAACTATCTACTCGACCAATTGGTATGAACTCTTGAAGTAGGATGAGTTTACCAACAAATACAGCAGGCCACATATTAATGCCCAAAACAAGACGGGGAAACTATCTACGCAACCAGTGTTGCCAAGTTCCAGATTAATACCTGAAACAAGATAGGACAATTATCCGTGAACAAGAGATTAAAGATTAATACTTGTAACAAGACAGGAAAGCTATCTGCATGAGGAGATCAGATATTAAAACTTGTAACGATCCAGGATAATTATCTCAGCGATCAACAATTTTCACGTTCCATATTAATACCTGAAACAAGACAGGAAAACTATCTACACGACCCAACGGAGCAATCTTACATGGGTTCCTTCTCATGTATCTCCAGGTGCAGACTAACACGGACTCGTCTTGGAACATCCCTATGCAGGCTCTTTATAATGCATCTTCAGGTAACGGTTAATTCCATTATCCCCATAAAGCTACTGTGAAGCCTGGATTTCAACCAGATAACAACTTAAGTTTCTACGAAGCCTGGAACCCAACCATATAGTAGTTCACTTCTTCAGTTACTGTGAAGTCTAGAGTACGACCAGATAACAATTCAATTTCATTTTACTGTAAAGCCTGGAATCCGATCGGTTAGCAGTTTACTTTGTCAATTTACTGCGAAACCTGGAGTCTAACCAGATAGCAGTTTACTCTGCCAATTACTATGAAGCCTAGACTCGACCAAATAATAGTGTACCTCAAATTCAAGTTGAATCCTGGATCCGACCATATAACAACTTAATCTCTTCAAATTACTAAAGCCTGGACACGACCAAATAACAGTTCGAGTCACTAAAGCCTGAATTCTGACCAGATAACAGTTTGAGTTACTGTGAAGCTTGGGGTATGACCAGATAACAGTTTAATTTCATATTCCCCGATAGATTGCTATGAAGCCTGGATTACGACCAGATAACAGTTGATTTTTGTTATCCTTAGCAAGTTACTGTGAAGCCTGGATTTTAACCAGAAAGCAACAAACTTTCATCTCTCTAGTCAAGAGATAGCTTCCCTAGTGAGTAATGGACAACTGAAGTTCCTAGACTCTATTCCCCAAAGAGTTTTCCTCAAGCAGGAGAACAGCAGAAACCCATATTCCCCAGTGGAATCCTCCTCAGACAGCAGGAACAGGAACCCCCAAATGGACCATTTATGAAATCAGCATATACTTTGGATGGGATCTTTAAGCCCATCTTCGGCGACTCTCTATCATCTTCTCCAAATGACATCTGTAATTCCGTTCTCTACCTCATCAACCATCAGTATTACTTCACACAAGTGTAAATTTCTGGGCACTATAGTGTTCAATCATCTTCCACCTTTAAATCACGAAAGGCAGATAAGCCAATCGAAATCCTCAGGTTTAAGAAGATTGAATAGGGGAAGCTATTGTACCCCAAAATTTTCCCTCCCATTTTACTTAAGGCATGCTCTTAGAGATTCTCAATTGCTCAAGGTTGACCAAAAATTGACCAGACAAATTCTCCTCCTAAGCAATGAACCTCTAATTAGGGTTTCAGTTTTCATCAAGATGTGTGAGATCTAAAGGTCTCAAATGTTTTCCATTGTTCTGATATAACTTCAATATTTTCCATGACAAATTTCATGTCGTACACTACAATTTTCCTTAGTCAATTGCCCAAATACTTGAAAATCAACTATGCTAGGTCAAAAGTCAATTGTAGCCCAAATACAATCAAACTTCATGATTTTTGGTAAACATCAACATTTTGAGGTGATATCCATCATTTGATAAAGGGTTAATCATGATTCCTCAAGAAATGCTCCTAATTCATCAAAAGTCGAAAATTGCTAAATTAGGGTTTCTATAGGAAAACCCAACTGAACTTTAACCAGGCATAACTTTCACATACTTTATCCATTTTTCCCAAACCAAAGCTCATATTGAAGAGAATATAATTCCCTACAACTTCCCTTCATCCCTCAAGTCCAAGAAATGCACCATTTGAAAGATACAAGCTCAGACATTATAGGTCATTTTTAGAAAGTCAACAAAAGCCACTTTTTGCCAAGACCTTTAACATTAAGATAACATCTTCAAATGCAAAATTGATCAAAATAGGGATTGAAGTAGACATATTGGGCTTTCCAAAAGGTCCAAGATCATCATCATGAGTAGAAAATTGAGTAAGTTATGGCTTGCATAAGTTGGGTAATTTTCAAGAAAATGCATGGAGTCAACTTTAGGGCCTAAACATGTTCATGACATGTCTAAGGACCCCTAAAACCGTTTTTGCATGCTATTGGTTTTATTTAAATTTTATAATAATTTTATTTAATTAAAAATCAAATAAATCAAAATTAATGCAAATTATATGGGCCGTTATTGATTGGACTTGGTTTGGTGCATGAAGGGCCCCTACATTTCATGTACAACAAGGCCATCATGTACAAATTCATTCAAATTAAAAAAAAAGAGAGACAAGTTTGGATGCTTTTGGAAAAGTTACAAATTTTCATTCATGGCTCTTATAGAACATAATGGAGCATGGTACTTTCCCTCCTACCTTGTGCATTCTTTCTACTCTATAAATACCAAGCATTTTGCAAGCATAACACACGCCTACACATCCTAGAGAGGGTTCTACAAATTTTTCCAAAAATTTTCAAAGTTGCAAAATTCCATCTCCAATTCCAGCCATCATTCGTCTAAACCAAAGGTTCAAACACCTTCCTGAGACTTCCAGGAACTCAACCTAGCCATTATTCAAGTCATCCCATGCCTGGAAGCACCAAACTAGATCACTCATTATTGGTATATTTTTTGAATTCGTATTTATGATTTTACGATGAATTAATCTTTTTCAGTGCTTGATTCGTGTTCAAAGGATTCATTAGAACAGGTTTGATATATTGTATGCAAGCTTTGACGCGTAAAACATAAATTAGTTTACTTGTTTTCATTGATTTATGCAAGATTCATTTTTTTGAGGCTATCTGAGAAGATAAACGGAGTTTTGACTCCGGCCTGGCCTGATCGGTTGACTCTGGTGGCACAAACGTCACTATCCTATTGGCCTGTTTAAATCCTTGTTGGCGCGCGTTTGAAATTTGACAACCTGAAAAATTTTCTGATATTATATTATTCTTTTATTTTATATAACGAATGAATTGGTAGCTCAGATGGCAGGCAAGGTGTGTGTATGAGGAGAGGACCTGGGTTCGAGTCCCAGGTCAAGCATTTTTTGTTTTTCCTAATATATTCATGCAGATCCCATGCTTCAATGGCCAGGAGCATATTATGCGCCTTCAATTTGCAACCAATAGATCATGGGTGATTTAGATCAAAGGGCTTCAACGCGTAGATCCAGCATATGCCCTCAAGGATTCATCTCACCAGATCAAACACAAATCTGGGCTTCACAATCTAGGCCTAGGGAAATTTCAAATAAGCACCCCTTTTTCTCTTTTACATACCTAGACCCATTTAGCATTTTTTGTATTGTTTTAATTTCTTAATTTAAGTAAACAAATAATAATAAAAAAACACAAAAAAAAATTATTAGGCTTAGACTTTTTAATTAAATAATTAATTTCTTTAATTAATTAAATGATTAAATTTTAACTATTTTCTTAATTTAAAATGAATTAGAATTTAGGATTTAATTTAATTTTAATTATTTTCTTAAATAAAAAAAAGACCAATAAAAATATTTTCTTATTTTATTTTTACTTACTAGGTTTTTAGACATACTTTTAACTTTCGTGCGTTATTTATTTTCTTTCGTATTTTTACATTATTGTACCTGTACACTGGATGTAAACTAATAGGATTTTATCCGCTTTCTTTATTTTTCTTCCCCCAATCTTTTTACATTGTGAATCCCCTCCTTAAAGCCATGTAATAGTGTAGGTTTATACTTCTGCACTTTATATTTTTTACATATTTATTGCTAGTAATTAGGATTTCATGACAAGATTGAAAAACAAAAACGCTAGCAAACCCTAAATGCGCAAGATAAATAACATGAATCAAACATAATTGCACATGCGCACCTCTAGGGTATCCCACTTCGATTGCCTTTGGAAAATAGTCACAACTCTCAAAACGTGAGAGATTTTAGTGGCTACCCTGTGGTCCAAAAGATCATAAGTCCCTCGATGACCCGCTCGACGTTGCCTCATTAAAAATATGATCTTAGAACCTTAGGTTAGTTACTAAAGCTCCTTGCCCAGTTGCCTTTGTGACTATGAAAACGTCCCTTCGATTGTCCCACAACATTCAACGATAGAGCTACCTACTCACTAATAGTAGGATAGCATTGTCTAAAAGATAGGAGGAAAAGAACTACCTTTTCGAGTACAAGTAGATAGATGTTAGATGCTTTCTCAAAACAAACTATTTTCGCACTTAGACATTTCAAAACAACTTTCAAAAACATTTTCTTTGCCAACACTCTTGAGGACTGATACAAGAGTTATCACAAAGAAAATCGCCGCACTAAGACATTTCAAAACATCTTTTTAAAAGCACAAAGCACAAGAGATTTTCAAAACATGAGCTAGCATCTAAGAGCCCGTAGATAACTACAGATGGAAATGGTGGTAACACCTTCCCTTTCCATAATCTACCCCACTTACTCAGAAAATTCTCGAAAAGGTCTTTTTCTGTTCTTTTCACCCTTTCCATTACTTGGATAAAAGATAAGTCGGTGGCGACTCTTGCTTACCACAACATTTGCAAAAACAAACGTAAAACCAATATTAAACAATCGGTTCTGCCATCGTATCACACGCAACAATTGCAATCAAACGCAAAACACCAAGTCAGTTCTCCCACCGTGTTACACTTGGTATTAAAGTTTGTTATAGAGATCCAACGGGACATACTCGTATGCTTTAATCCCTAACTTTTTCCTGGACTGTCCTTTCATGTTTTCAGTCCAACAGGATACCCATTTTTTCCCAAGCCTCCCTTTCGGGTTTTATACTTGCCGAGTGTACAATCTTTTGCATATATCCCTGACTTTTTCCCAAACCCTTTTGGTTCGTCGGGATGCCCTTATTTTTTCCTAGGTATGTAAACCTAGTGGGTCATTCTTTATGTGTAGTATTTTTTTACTATATCCGTATTCACAGGATGCGGGAAATATTTACCCTCCATAGTTGTTAGCATCATGGCACCTCCAGAGAATACTTTTTTGACAATAAATGGCCCTTCGTAAGTGGGATTCCATTTTCCCCTGGGATCGCCTTGTGGCAAAATAATACGCTTTATTACCAAGTCACCGGTCTGATACACTCGAGGCTTGATCTTCTTGTTGAAAGCTTTGATCATACATTTTTGATACATTTGACCATGACAAACACCAACAAGTCTCTTATCGTCGATCAAGTTCAACTGATCCAATCTAGTCTGAATCCATTCATCTTCGCCTAAACCTGCTTCTTCCATAATCCTCAAAGAAGGAATATGCACTTCAACAGGCAAGACAACTTCCATGCCATAGAATAAAGAGAAAGGGGTTTCCCCAATTGAAGTTTGAGCCAAAGTATGGTAGCCATGGAGAGAAAACGGTAGCATCTCATGCCAGTCTTTGTAGGTCACCACCATCTTTTGCATAATCTTGTTTATGTTTTTAGTGGCAGCTTCCACCGCGCCATTCATCTTGGGTTTGTATGGAGAAGAATTGTGATGCTTGATCTTGAACTGTGTACAGAGTTCAGTAATCATAGCATTGTTGAGATTGGTTCCGTTGTCGGTGATAATCCTCTCAAGGATATCGTATTGGCATATGAGGTTATTCTTGATAAATCGGGCTACAACATTCTTAGTGACTGAGGCAAACGAAGCAGCGTCAACCCATTTGGTGAAGTAACTAATGGAAATAAGGATGAAATGATGTCCGTTAGAGGTAGTGGGTTTGATCTCTCCCATCATGCCAATGCCTCACATTACAAATGGCCACGGATCAGTCATGACATTCAAAGGTATTGGAGGCACGTGAACTTTATCGGCATAGATTTGACACTTATGGCAAGTCCTTGAATGGTGGTGACAATCCGTTTCCATAGTCGACCAATAGTAACCAGCCCTTTGAATTTTCTTGGCCATAGTGTGCCCACTAGAGTGGGTTCCGAATATGCCCTCGTGCATGTCTTCCATGATCTTCTCTGCTTCTTTCCTGTCCATACAACGGAGTAGAGTAGAATCATGGTTGCGCTTGTACAGGACCCCATTGTTTAGGAAGAATTTGGCTGAGAACCTTCGCAGGAATTTCTTGTCGTTGATAGAAACTCCTTCAGGATACTCTTGTGCTTCAAGATATCGCCTTACATCATGGTACCATGGTTTCTCTTCATCAGTGTTAAGCTCATAGCAGTGTGCAGGTTCTTCAAATATTTCGATTGTAATTCTGGGAGCTTCGTTTTCCCAATTGACCTTGAACATGGTTGACATTATTTCTAAAGCATTTGCCAACTGATTATCTTCTCTCGGGAAGTGTTCAAAAGTAACCTCCTCAAAGTGTGGGATCAGGGTTAACACAAGCTCTTTGTAAGGAATTAGGTTGGGATGCTTGGTATCCCATTCTCCTTTGACTTGACTGAGTACTAGAGAAGAATCTCCATACACGTTTAAGAAATTGATCCTTAGCTCAATAGAAGCCTTTAGCCCCAAGATGCATACCTCATATTCAGCCATGTCATTTGTACAGTCGAAGCATAGTCTAGTAGTGAGAGGTGTATGGAAACCTTCAGGAGAAATGATCACAACACCAATTCTATTACCCAAAGCATTAGAAGCCCCATCAAAAACTATAGTCTATCGGGATTCTTGTTCAGGTCCGTCATACGGTCCAGCATTTTCGCAGTCAGTTACTAGCATGATATTCTTATTCGAAAATGCAAAGTTCATGGGTTGGTAATCATCAACAGCTGGATGGGCCAAATGATCTTCCAACACACTTCCCTTGATTTCCTTTTGTGTAGTGTATTGGATGTCATATTCGGTCAGAATCATTTGCCATCTAGCTATTCGTCCAGAGAGAGCTGGCTTCTCGAAGATATACTTGATAGGGTCCATCTTAGAAATCAATAAAGTGGTGTGACTCAACATATATTATCTTAGCCGGCAAGCAGCCCATGCCAAAGCACAACAAGTTTTCTCGAGCAGTGAATATCTAGTTTCACAATCGGTAAATTTTTTGCTAAGGTAATATTTTACATGCTCTTTTCGGCCAGAATCGTCATGTTGGCCCAACACATGTCCCATTGAATTCTCTAATTCAGTCAAGTACATAATCAGAGGTCTTCCTTCAACTGGAGGCATCAGAATGGGAGGTTCTTGTAAATATTCCTTGATTTTGTCAATGGCTTCTTGGCAGTCGTTGTTCCATCTGACTACTTGATCTTTCTTCAAGAATTTGAAGATTGGCTCACAAGTAGCAGTTACGTGAGATATGAATCGAACAATGTAGTTAAGTCGACCCAAGAAAACCTCTGACTTCCTTCTTAGAGCGGGGAGCTGGCATTTCTTGTATGGCTTTAACCTTCGCAGGATAAACTTCAATGCCTTTGCTACTGATGGCAAAACCTAAGAGTTTTCTAGATATTACTCCAAAAGTTCACTTGTTAGGGTTCAACCTTAATTTGTACTTCTTCAACCTCTTAAATAGCTTGTGTAAGTGATCAAGGTGCTCTTCTCCAGTATGTGACCTTCCAATCATATCATCCACATAGACCTCTATTTCATGATGGATAATATCATGAAATAAGGCTACCATAGCTCGTTTATATGTTTCCCTTAAATTTTTCAAGACAAACGACATGACCTTGTAACAAAATGTTCCCCATTGTGTAACAAAGGTGGTCTTCTCCATATCCTCGGGATCCATCTTGATTTGATTGTAGCTGGAGAAGCCACCTGTGAAAGAGAAAGCTTTGTGTTGAGCCGTGTTATCATCCAATACGCCAATATGCGGTAGTGGGAAATCATCTTTGGGGCTTACCCTACTCAAATCCCTATAGTCTACACACATACGAACCTTCCCATCTTTCTTCGGCACAGGGACCACATTTTCCACCCATTGTGGATATGATGTTACAGCCAGGAAACCTACATTGAATTGCTTCATTACCTCAGATTTTTATTATTTTAGATATGTCTGGCCGCATACGATGCACTTTTTGCTTGACTGGTGGACAATCTTCCTTTGTTGGTAGATGATAAACCACAATATCAGTATCCAGCCCCGACATATCTTCATATGACCAAGCAAACACTTCAACATAGTCATGTACCGTCTTCCAAGTTGGCACCGATCTTGACTTCCCTCTCGTCTTTCTCAGTACCTAGGTTGATCACTTCAACTGGTTCCTCATGCAGTTGAATGGCTTTTTCCTCTTGCATCAGAAGTTTGGCTAGTTCCCCAGGTATTTCACAATCTTCTTCACCTTCGTCTTTGGCTCGGTAGATTGGATGTTCAAAGTCATAAATGGCAATAGCAGAGTTGTTATCAATGAGATCCGGAGTGGATGAGAATCTGCAAATGTGTGTGTGTGTGTGCGCATGTAAGATACATGGTTATTTTGAAAATGCAATAAGAACAAGAAAGACATTGATCATAAAATTTGAATGCAAAAGAGTCCAATGTTTTTCATTAAATGATCATATGGCATATGGAAATGAATAAACCCTTAACAAATGGACCATAGTCCCTCGGGTAAGGCACATGGCTTAAAGTCATTATTTCAATAAAGTTACAGACAAAGTTCTTGAATTGACAAAACAGTAAATAGTAATTACTCCTTGTTGAAGGAGATGGGAATGCAATCCTTGGCACGCCAGTTGTTGAGCTCTTATCTCTCATTCGGATAGATCCGTTCTTGAAAGTCACAGTCATACTCAGAGTCTTCAATAGCATTCACTACATGATTACCAATATGAAGAGGTGGTTTTCCTATGTGAGCATGTCTGACCTCCTTTTGAGCTTTGGCAGTGAAACCCAGCCCAAACTTGTCTGCTTTGAAAGGGATTGTGGGGGAGTTGTCCCCAAATTGTAAAACCTCCATCTTCAATCACAGCGCGAGCATGTTTGAGGGAAGCCATCCTTGGCACATCTTGAGCAGCTTTTGGAATGTCAAGAGAAACTTTGGCGCTAGCAACCAATGGAGAAACCACTTCGAAGGATTGACATGGAGTTTCTATAAACTCACCATCCATTTCCACATACTTGAACGAATTCAGGTGACTAACCATAAACTCTTCTTCACCACAAACCGTAACAATCTTTCCCTTGACTGAATATTTCAATTTTTGATGCAAAGTGGAAGTCACCGCTCCTGCCCCATTTATCCATGGGCGTCCAAGTAAACAAGAGTAGGTGGGATGTATATCCATCACATAGAAAGTGTAACTGAAAAATTGTGAACCGACATTAATAGGGAGATCAACTTCTCCAAGTACCATCCTCTTGGATCCATCAAAAGCCCTTACAACTATGTCGCTTGGCTTCAATACCAAACCATCACAATCCAACCAATCTAAAGCACCTTTGGATAAGACAATTAGAGAGGATCCTTTATCCACAAATACATGGGCCAGAGTAGTTCCTTTGCATTTAATAGAGACATGAAAAGCCTTGTTATGATTTCTTCCAACTGGTGTCAAATCAGCATCAGAGAACCCCAATCCATTTTCGGTAGTCAAACTCGCCACACAATTTTAAAATTGGTTGGTTGTGGTCTCTTGAGGAACATGTGCTTTCTTTAAAAATTTGATCAATGCTTGAGCGTGAGCATCAGAGAAAAGTAATAAACATAACATAGAGATCTTGGAGGGGGTTTTCCCCAGCTACTTTACTATCTTAAAATCACTCTTCTTTATGATCTTCAAAATCTCCTCCATTTCTTGGGTGGAGGGTTCCTTAGTAGCAGCGTCTTTGGAAGGCGCCTCCATCCTGGCGGGCTCAATTGTATTTTCTTTGCCCCTAGCGTCAGTACTAGGTTTATCAACGGTAATGTGAAAAGGTGTAGTTGTAGTAGTTGGAGGTGAAATGTTAGGAGAGAATATTCTCCCCGTCCTTGTCACCTTGCTAGGACCAGCAATATTGGTAACGTCATCAGCGTTGTCTTCATTAATCCAGGAGTCTTGCTTAATCCCACGATAGTATACTTTAACATCGTAATTCGATGGTACTGTCTTATCATAAGAATAAGGAATTGGACATGGTGCGGTGATTATCAAGGGGGAAATCGTTGGTTCATTGGAAATCCTAATAGGACCTTTTGAGGAGATCCTAATAGGTTTGTTGGATATTCTAATGACAGAAAAGTCTTCAGCTTTATCAATCATACTTTTTATGGCCAACATTCTTTCAAACAGGATCTCATGACTATCTATCAGGTGTTGAACACCTTCTTTCTGCCATTTTCATCCATTCTTTTGTAGAGCACATCAATTACAGTTTTTTAAACAACCATGGAAAACCCCAGCTCTCAGCAAATTCTATTTAGCAATGGTCAGTGGAGTAGTCAAATCTTCAACGGAGGAAACAAAAGCAGTATCTTCAATTGCATTGACACCTTTTCCATGATTTGGCATTGGTGCAGTTATTACGGTAGGAGTTGTAGGTGGATCAAACCCAATAGTCTTGTTGTTGATGAGGTATTGAATCTTGCATTTCAAAGCCCAACATTGATCATTATCATGTCTGGGGTTGTTGGAGTAAAAGGCACATTTGGCATTAGGATTGTATGTCGAAGATGAAACATTGAGATTTGATGGTGGATCACGCAATGTTACCAAGTTAGCCTTCAGCAGGTGTTACATGGCTTGGGACAGCGACATGTTAATCCTTGTGAATTGTCTTCTTGGAAACCTCAGGTATTTGATGGTTGGCTTGTTGTGGTCTTTGAGCAGAGGGTGGATTGGAGATCAAAATAACATTAACAGATTTATGGTGGTCTTTCTTAACATGGCTTCTTGACCCGTATATGACATTAGTTTCCTTTTTGCTAGTAAAGGGTTTCTACATAATAGCTTCCACTTTTGATACCGCTCTCGACACTTTCACCAGTCAGGATTAATTCAGTGAAACCAGATGATGAGCTCCCAATTAGCAAATTGAAAAATGGTCCAGTTAATGTTCCCGTGAACATACCCTATTAGTCAATGGTGGTTGTACCCTACCTGCTAGGTCTCTCCACTTCTGCGCGTATTCTTTAAAACCTTCATTGGAACCCATGGTCATTCCTTGTAACTGGACCCTAGTTGGTGCTAAATCACCATTGTACTGATATTGGAGGTAGAAAACGGTGGCCAGATCTTCCCGAGTATTAAAGTTAGAACCCACCAACTGGTAAAACCACTCTAACTGAGTCCCAGACAGACTCTCGTGAAAGAAATGCACCCATAGCTTCTTATCAGTGGTATGCGGTTGTATTTTGCGGACATAGGATCTCAAATGTAGCTTTGGGCACAAAACATTGTCGTACTTAGAAAAGATTTGAATCTTGAATTTATGGGGAATGACTACCTCAGGAACCAAATAATCTTCATCCTTAAAAGCTTGTTTGTTTTCAACCCTAACATGTGTGCTCCTTGCATCTTCATTCTGATTCTCATCCTCCTCGGAGAAGTCTTCTTCCACTTGAACCTGTTGGATGGGGTCCTTAAATCTCTTCCCCATATTAATTATGGCTTTCTTCTTTGTTTTCTTCTTTGTAACCAGCAGTGACATCAGTTCTTTCTACCCTTTAGCCAAGGTGAGCAAGGTTTCTTGAAATTGAGAATTTTGTGTCTACAAGTCTTTCACAGTATGCTCGAGTTCCATCTTACTGAAATAAATAGTAGAAAGATAAGGAAACCTGTGTCAGAAAACCTGCTTATGTTATGATGCATTTGATGCGTATGAAAATGATTTCAAGGACTTCTAAGATTTAAATTTGTTTAGTAAAAGAGGGAACAAACATTAATTGTATTAATAAGTTCGAACGGTTACAAGAATTCCTCTTGGGCTTACAATGGAAGAAGCACAAATAATACAAAATAAACTCAAAAAGGACTCAAGCTTTCCATGAGCGCACCCTTTTTGGTGCCATGTGGACATTCAAACTCCACTCTTCATGAAGTTGTCTCGTGAACTCCAAAACCTTCTTCATGCTTGTGTAGAATTGGGCTTCAAAGGTATCTCTCTCCCCTTTGAGTTGAATCTAATATCTTTGCAATTCTTCAAGGAAAGTAGGCATGTCAGGATGAAGCATAGTGTAAGGAACATCTCCCTCAGCAATAGGCTCCATGATGATAGGTAGAATGGGCTCATAAGGCATCATGAGGTTTTGAGCGCGAGCTCGAACCCACTTGAGATAAGGCTCCAAAGGAATGGAGTTCTTATGCTTCAAAGTTTTTCTATCAACTTTGTTCACCATGCCCCAAGCTCGTATGAATCTCTGACGATAACCTTGGACATCGATCTCATAGTCAAATGCAATTCCTTGGACAAGTGCATCATAAGGACCATCCCTCGTAGCATACCCAAACTAGCGCAAATCTAAACAAGGATTATAGGTGATTCCTACCCTAATTCCAAGGAGAGGGACATTATGGAATTTCCCATAACCGTCAATGATGATAATTTCCTCCAAAGATCGAGAACAATGAATATCTGAATGCGTGAGTGACATCAACCTATTAGACCATCTCATGCCTTGCTCATTCTTTAAAACAGATCGAGGTAGGTGCGAAATAAACCACCTAGCCAACAAAGGAGTGCAACACATAAGAATTCCCCTTCTCTTCAAGGTGCGAGTGTGAATAAAATGCCAGATATCTCCAAGTAAGGTAGGCACCGGGTTATGAATAGAAAAACTTTGACCGCATTCACATCTATGAGTTGGTTTGGGATAGGAAACAATACCATCCCATAGATTAGAAGAGCCAACACTTCTTCAAAAGCTTGCCGATTTAGAGCCTTTCAAAATTGTTGAGCCTTCTCAAACAGAAACTTGGCTAGGAATCCTTTAACACCACTTCTTTTTTCCCAATTTGCCACAATGTCGGACCATTGCAAATGTAAAGCTCGAGAAATCAACTCAGGTCTTGGTTCTCTCTCAACTGGTAAAGGGTGATTGATCAATAATAGGCACTCCCAAGAGTTGAGAAAACTCATCCATAGTAGGCACTAATTGGTAATAAGGAAATGTAAAGCAATGGTGCTTAGGATCAAAGAATTGGAAAAGCACATGTACTGTATCCTCTTCAAAATTTGTGGTAACCAAGTTGATGAGACGACCATACTTCTTGGTGAATGAAGAATCATTGGGAAACCTTGATGTTAATTCCTTGAGTTGAGGAGGCACTCTCATAAGGTTGATTCGGATGGTATTTCTTCGCATGAAAGTCATGTCCTACAAAGCAGCACAAAGATAAATCCCAAAGTCCTTGAAATGGTTAGTGCAAATGCAATGGTATGATGTCATGATGTTATGTACAAGTAAACATATACACACAAAGCAAACAAGTCCTTAGGTTTAGGCTTGCGTGAGGTTCATAGGTAAGTATCCTCTTGAAGTTTAGTTGGTTCAACCTGTTCTAGAATGTAATCGTGTTCTAGGGAATCTCAATATTATTAATCTTTTTTCATTGGGCATTGTTTCAGGGCAAGCCTCTTTTTTGGCGACCGAAATATCCCAAAAGTCCGATCTCAATTAGCGTAGTATCTAGTATCAACCAACTTCGGACTGCACCAAAGTCGGTTATCTCACTACTTCCTAATGGCCAAGTTGTTCAATTAAAGGTTCTAAAGTTCGTTAGTGCTTCATGACACCACACAGTGGCCCTGTATTCTCCTTAATTCGCCATAAGGGATACCGGTACCCACAAATGTGTCACACTAACATAGCTATTGTCTCAATCATATCGGTCTATGTCGTACAGTCTCCATAATTTTTGTTATTTACCTAATGATGTTCCCAGATCCGGGTAGAGGATCAATACACACCCAAACAAGGACCCATAAATGTAAAGCAAACAAATCAAACAATGAAAGCATTTAAAGTTGATCTAGCTCTAAGGTAACCCCACTTTTCATCCTCCCCAGCAGAGTCTCCAGTTCTGTAATATAGTGGGAGAACTGACTTAGGTGTTTTGCATTTTATCGCAATTGTTGCGAATAGTAAGAGTCACCATCGACTTTTATTTTATCCAATAAAGGAAAGGGTCAAAAGAATAGGAAATATCTTTTTTGATATTTTCTTGAGTTCGGGGGTAGGTTATGAAAAGGGAAGGTGTTAGCACCCTTTTCATCTGTAGTTATCTATGAGCTCTTAGTTTCCATCTCACTTTGAAATGTTTTGTTTGAAATGTTTTTGTGATTTTTTTGAAAGTATTTTTGAAAAGTGCCTTCGTTTAGGAGAACTTTATAATGATTCTCGTCAATATAAGAATGTATACAAAGTGTTGACTTTTGAAAATATTTCTTTTGAAAGTGTTGGTTTATTTTGAAAGATATTTTGAAATATTTGTGAGCAAGCAACTATGAATGTTCTACCTACTCAAAAGAAGTCCTTGTTTTTTTCCTCCTTGTTTAGATAGTGTTATCTTACCATTAATTGGTAAGAAGTTCTATTATTGGATGTGAAGGGACGGGCGTTGTCATCGTATAGTCATAGAAGGAAATCTATGAGACGCTTTAGCAATTGTCGTGAGGGATTAAGATCGTTTTACTGAAGGCAACGTCGAAGGGTCATCGAGGGACTACGATATTTTTTATCGAGGGTCTTTGCTAAAGTGTCCCACATCCGAGGGACATGACTATTTATTCATAGGAAACAAGCGAGATTACCCTAGAGGTGCGCGTGTGTAAAGTGTTTGATTGCGTGCATTTTTGTCTTTGAGATTAGGGTTCTCTAAGATTTATTTTATCTTGCCATACACACCCTAATTACTAACAATCATATTAAAAGCGATAAATTGCGGAAATTAAAATCCTACACTATTACATCATCTGGGGATGGAGGTACAAATTTACAAATGGGGAGATAAAAGAAAATAAAACCTAATTTTACTATTACAACCATATTGAATGAATATATAATATACAAGAATGTAAAGATAAATAAAAAAATAAAAATTGTTTTTTTAATAAACTTTTTGTATTGATGCATGCCCTTACGCATTGATACGAAAAATTTATGCATTGATGCATACACTTATGCATCAATACATATCACTCCTTGTTCTTGTAAGTAAAAAACCAACTCAGTATGAGTTGATACATAAAGGTTTGTGCCAGCTCATAACCTGCATTGCATCAACACGTACCCTCATGCATCGACACATATCATTTCTTGCTCCTGGGAATCAAAATCAACTCAATATGAGTCAACACATAATGGTTTGTATCGATACAAAACCTATTTTGTATCGACTGATGCGTGTTTTGTATCGACTCATACTCATTTTCTTTATCTGGAAATCAAAATCTACTCAATACGAGTCGACACATAATGGTTTATATCGATACATTTCTATTTTGTGTCGACTCATTCGTGTTTTGTGTCGACCCATAACCAGTTTTATACCATATACGTGTCAACACATAGAGATATGCATCGACTCATAACCTGGTTTTTTCACTTCTAACATTGTTCTGTCACACACATAACTTAGTTCTCAACACATGGTTAGTGAAAAATGAAAAAATAAGCATATAGTTAATTTCAGGGCTATAATATCTACATTTTAGCTTCACAAATGAACCATTGATAATGCTTATATGAATAGTTCAAAGTCAAGAAGACTTACCTTGAAGCTGAACTCTGTATTTTGAGTTTGAGTTGTTGTATTATCTTGGAGAAAGCAAGTTGGAGGTGGCTTTTTTTTTAGTTTGGGAAATAGTGATGTTACAGAAACTGTTCTTGTGTTTGAACAATTTCTATGTGATGTATATGAAGTATTTGGACAGCTGGTTTAGGGGGGAACATGCAAGGTTGTATAGTAGGTTGAGTTTTTTTTTCCTATTTTCAGCTTTTGTTTTGTGAATGAAAATAAAGTGGAAAATGAGCAGAGTTTACAAAGAATTATGTTAGCTTTTTCAAATTTTCTTTTCTTTTCTCTTTCAACAAAAAAAAACCTCTCTTTTTATGTGTTGTGAAACAGCTTATTTATAGATGAAATTAACTGACATTTGGAAGAGATATATATAAGTTTTTGAACTATTTGGGTATACTGTTTTATTGCTTTTTAGATGCAGCTCTTATGTGCTAATTTTTATGCAAATATGGGACTGATATACTGCAGGTTTGGACAAGGTTAGGGGCAGTATAGAAGGGCTATTTTGTAGCAGTTTTGGAGTGGAGTGGCAGCTTGGTGCATGACTGGCTTTGTACGGGACAACAGACTGTTTGTCACATGGTTTTGGGCTAGTAGGAGCAGGCTTGGACTTGGCAGCATATTCGATTTTCGGGCTTTTCTGGACAGCAACATTTGTAGCATGATACAAGTCTAGTTTTGTGGACAGATTTATGTAGTTTGTAACAAAGACAAGGAATATTTGTGGACAGCATAGTGGAAAAGTTTTGAAGATTGAGATAAACGAAAAAGTTAAAACAAGAAAAAGCCTAGGATTTGTAACTTGCAATTTTTTTAACTTAAAAATGCAGCCTTGTTGTTTACTTGAAAACTTGTAACAACTTGAATTATCTTGAATTATGGTGAAAAGATGTCATGAAGTAATGAAATTAACATGTATAAAAAACACTTAGAAAAAATTTCTAAGTCTTGAAAAGTTTGAGTTTTCAAAATGACTTTTGACCTTCTTGATTTCTTGATGATCAAATTTCATATTTTTGAATGTCTTGGTGAAATGTGATCTTTGAAACTAAAATTTAATCAAAAGGTCAAAGTTTGACTTTTCAGTGTACAATTGACTTTTTTCTAATACAGTTGATTTTAAGCCATCTGATCAATTGACTGAGCAATTTTGTGATCCAAGACTTGAAACTTGAAAGGAGCAATATTGAGGGTCCATAATGATCCATGAAAGTCATTTTAAATATTAGAAGTCTAACTGTCCTTGTGCAAACTCAAACCCTAATTTGAGGCATCGGTGTTGAGGAGATGGCTTGATCTAGTCAATACTTGTGCAAGCTTGAATCATTGAAGATCTTTGTGGGAAATATCTTGATAAAAGGAAGGGAAGATTTTGGAGTACAACAACGTTGATGATGCATATTCTGGTGAAAAGTTTAAGATGTGTGTAATGTTATTTTGCACAATCAATGACTTTCCTACATATGGAAATTTGGCTTGATACTGTGTCAAAGGATATAAAGTGTGTACTATATGTGAATCTGATGCCTATTTTCACTAACTTGAGTTTAGAAAAAATACCGTTTATCTTGGGAATCAAAAATTTCTAAAACCAAACCATCCTTATCGTAGATTGTGGAAGGCTTTTAACGGAGAACGAGAGTACAAACATACTCCTAAACCTCTAACTGGCGATGAAGTTTATCAACAATAGGAACACCTTAATGTTGTCTTTGGAAAGAATAAAGACGGTCCCATAGTGAGAAATATTTGGAAAAGGAGATTGATTTTCTTTGAACTTCCATACTGGTTTAGTCTTGATGTAAGACATTGTCTTGATGTGATATATATGGAGAAACATGTGTGTGATAGTTTGATAGGAACACTTCTAAACATTGAAGGCAATACTAAACATAGTAAGAGTTCCCATTTAGATATGGTGGTGATGGGTATTAGACAACAGTTGGCTCCAGAAGATAGAGGAAAAAGATCTTATTTTCCTATTACATGTCACACTCTATCTAAAAAGGAAAATATAAGTTTTCGCGAGTGTTTGCAAGGTATCAAGTTCTCCAAGGTTACTCTTCGAATATCAATAAACTTGTATTAATGAAATGTCTTAAGTTAATTAGCTTAAAATCTCATGATTGACATTTCTTGATTCAACAACTTCTACCAGTGGCTATTTGTGGCATCCTTCCAAAAAATATAATAGTAATTATAACCAGATTGTGCTTATTCTTCAATGCTATATGTAATAAAGTTCTTGATTTCAAAAAATTATATGAATTAGAAGAAGCGAATGCAATAATATTGTGTCAATTAGAGATATATTTTCCACAATCAATTTTGACATTATGGTTCACTTGTTCATCTATTCATAGAAATTAGGTTTAGTTGGTCCAGTTTATTTAAGGTGGATGTATATTATAGAGCGATACATGAAGATATTTAAAGGATATATGAAGAATCATCGTCGACTGGAAGCTTCAATCTTTGAAAGGTACATCACATAAGAAGCTGTTGAGTTTTGTTAAAACTATTTGTCAGAAACAAAGTCTATTAGAATTCCAAAGTCTCGTCACGTTGACAGATTTGGTGGTACATGTACTCGAGGTTTAAATGTTAAGACAATGATTTGGGGTGTAGTTCTTGAAGCACATTTAAATATATTGAATAATCTCTGTGTAGTTGAACCTTACACAGAAGAACAAAAAACTATTATAAAGAAAAAATATCCCCGAGTGCATGACAAGTGGTTGTTGACACAACATAACAAGAAATTAATAAGTTGGTTTAATAATAGGATTTCTAATGATGGTGGTGCATGTGAGACACTTAAATGGTTGTCGTACATGCCAAATTTTATTGTGACAACTTGGACGACATAAGATATTTCTAATTATTATTTTTATACAAAATCAAAAGATGATCGTAGTACAATGAAAAATAGAAGGGTTATGGTTGAGGCCGAATCCATGTATTTCTCTAGTTTGAAAAATAAGAATCATATTTTGGCAACCACCTATTCTATGGTGTCATTAAGGATATTTTTGAGATTGATTATGTTACTTTTAAAGTGCCTTTATTTAAATGCAAGTGGGTCCCCAATAACAATGGTGTACAAACTGATGAGTTGGGATTCACACGAGTTGACCTTGGCAAGACAACTTATAAGACCAAACTATGCATCATGGCTACTCAAGCGAGACAAGTTTTTTATGTGACAGACCCTACAGACTTATTGGGGAGATGATCAATTGTTCTCAGAAGAAAACACATTCCTCATAGCGATGATGAAAGTTTTGATATTGTTGTCACTCCTTCTTACGCAACACAAGTGCCTAATTCATTATGAAGAAGTTGATATAAATGATGTGTATGCTATTCGTAACGATCATCAAGAAGGAATATGAGAGAATTAACAAGTAAGTATTTTATATGATTCATTCGTAATTTATTATTTGTTATAATTTCCGGGGATGTTATTTAATTTCTAACAACTACTATTATTTGAAAATTATAGGTGTTTAAATTGAAGACACTGAGAGACAAGACCCCAAGATAACAAGATAGTATAATTTGATGTAATGATGTTTACATTGTAGCTTTGTCTTGTCTCAATTTTGTTTTTTATGATATATTATCGGGGAGATGATCAATTATTCTCAAAAGAAAACACATTCCTCATAGTGATGATGAAAGTTTTGATATTGTTGTCACTCCTTCTTACGCAACACAAGGGCCTAATTTATTATGAAGAAGTTGATATAGATGATGTGCATTCTATTCGTAACGATCATCAAGAAGGAATATGGAAAAATTAACAAGTAAGTATTTTATATTATTCATTCATAATTTATTGTTTGTAATAATTTCCAGGGATGTTATTTAATTTCTAACAACTATTATTATTTGAAAGTTATAGGTGTTTAAATTGAAGACATCAAGAGACAAGACCCCAAGACAACAAGATAGTATAATTTGATGTAATGATGTGTACGTTGTAGGTTATTTTGTCTCAATTTTGGTTTTTATGTAATACATTATACAAGGTTTTAGTTCCTAATAGAATTGTGTTATTGATGTAATACAATTTTTGGTCTAATTCAATTCACAAATGGATATATTATTATTTCTGGTATGATACGATTCAGAAATATTCAGGTTGAAAAATTGGGAATTTTGTAAAATTGAAAAAAAAAGATTAAAAAAGGTACAAATTATAACACAACGGTTGTTAATTCAATTGTTGTTATAAGTAGAGTGCTATCCATAAAAATTAAACCCAAGAATGGCGTTACTGGGATTCAAACTCGAGACCTTTTAATTATTTCACAATGGTTGTTTCCGTAAACTGTAGTTATAAGTAGCGTGCTATCTAATTTATAACAACAGTCACACACTCGTTGTGGTAATCAACATACATACAATCACACGCTATCTATCAACAGATGTACTACCATTATTATATGTATTTCACAATTGTTATTGTATTTGTTTTTCGTAGTAGTGAAGGAACAAAAGAAATCACATCATATTAACTGCCTTAGAAGGTTTTTTCTCAAACCTTCTCCAGCTTCAAACATCATCAAAAAGAAAATAAAATGGAAGAAGGAAGAAGGGTAAGGAACCCTGTAAGACCCCCTTCTAAACCCCACACACAATATATGGCATAATCAGAGTAATTTAGCATGCATATCAAGAGGGCGTCACATGTACTTCACAACAAAAACACAAATACATCGGTCATGTTCATAAAACGCTTTTAAAATCATGTTCTATACACTAACACATATGCATCTCGCAGCGGAATAATTATCTTTCATAATAATATTGATAATTGAAATCCCATAATGACAATCATATAATAAAACATTATGCACTAGAGAACACCATCACATAATCTCAATACAACATAAATAAAGAGAGTATAACAAACATCTCTCAAAATAAACATGAGTTCAAATGTTTCCCCGTTTTACATGAAGAGAGCATGACTCACTACCTAAATAAGGCTAATCAAAGTACTAGCTCCTCCAACTAATCCTTGCCAGAAGCACCGCTATATTCGGTACCTGAGTAATATCATATAGAATATCATTCCAACAGAAGAGTGAGAACTCATATCATTATAGAAATATATAATAATAAGTAATTTCATCACATAGATACATACAATTGAATTCATCACACTTCACATAATCAATGTATTCAACATTATCCAATCTAATTCACATGTTTACATATACAATATTGCTCAATAATTCATTATTCAATTAATAATAAATCACGAAATATCATAAATGTAACATTCACATCAATATCACATTTTGTACACCAATTTAACATTTCACATCGACATGTGTGACTCCAATGTAACTCAAAACAATGCAATATACATGTGGTATCAATTTTTATCCTTACCAATCTTATCGAGTTCTTCCCTCAGACAGATAACCACCAAAAAACCCATCCTTCAAGTTTTCAAACTCATCCCTCAAGTTTGGGACAAGTCACTAATTTCCATGAAACTAGCAAACATTTCCTCTTGACAACAAATGATGCATGTGAAATCTCAATAATCATATGCAATTAAGACCATCCTTCAATTTTAATCATATAAGCATACATCACCTAATTCCTCACATTTGAATCATCATCACCATTGCACAAACATACACATCTCATGTTATCAATTACATACCATGCATTCTCATAGCACTCATCAACTCAACACATCACATAACATGTAACCAACAATAGTCAAACCACATTATCCTCAATCAACCTCAATTTACAACATCATATACATAAAATTCAAGTATTATGTTTGTAGCATTCTCATAACATTAATCAACTGAACACACCATAACAACAAATAGCAAACAATGCTAAAACATGTTATCCTCATTCATCTTCAATTCATAACATACATATATATAAAATTCAAGTGTTATGTTCATAGCATTCTTAATTAAACACATCACAATAACACATAGAAAATAAAGCCAAACAATGTTATTCACATCCAACACAAATTCACAAACCAAACAACATAATTATAATTTATTTACATAATCACATTATTATAAAATCACTAATTTCCGAAAAGACCATTTTTGTTTAAAAGAATATCATGCTAGCTTTCTAACTCTTTGAAGGGGGACTCAAACAGAGGTACGGTTCAAAAGTTATGAATTTTTGAAGATTTTACTAATTGCAAATCATGACATCATACACTAACACTACAAAACCATATAAAACACTAATTAAATTTATTTCCAGAACATAAAACTATTTTTATAAGAAATTATATTGTATTAGCTTTCCCCAGGTTCAAACGGTGCATCAAACGGACACCCGAAACTCAACTTATGAATTTTTGAAATTAAAAACAAATTTGCATTACAGGCCGCGCTGAGCGCGCCCTGCATTTTTTACAGCAATTTTTCTGCGATGACGGTAACTTCCCACACAAACTTTTAACCCAAAAACACATTTAAAAGTACAATTTACTCCAATTTAAGGTATTATAACCTATTTCTAACATATAGCATCCTCTAGAAACATCAAAACATGATTTCCAACATCAATTTCATGGATTCAATTCAAAACCTAAAACATGTCAAAACCTAGAAATTAAATAATAGAATTCATAAATCATGTTACTACCCATTACATGTAATTATACAATCTCTTATCCATGTTAAAAACTCAACCTTACCTTGGATGTAGATTCTTAAGGGTTCTTCCCTCTTCTCTTCTCTTCTTTTTTCTCCATTTTCTCCTTTTTTTTCCTCTTCTCTTGGTTTTCTTCACTTTATCTTTCTAACTTCTATTCCTTTTGTCTTACTAACTCTAATAACTATTGTTTTTCTCAAATTGGATTATCTCACTCACTCACACTAATGTGACATATAAGGCGCAATCAATTAATAATTTTATTCTCACACCTACTAACTCAATTAATCATATAACACATATTCTCAATTAATAGAATAAATCATATATCACACATCACCAATTATCCAAATAACTCACAAATTCACAAAATCATACAATTTAATTAATTACTATATTATATAATAATTAATAAAATAAATAACTAGTAAATAAAATTTGGGTGTTACAACTCTCCTCCACTTAAAAGATTTTAGTCCTAGAAAATTACCTCAAACAAACAACTCAGGATAAGACTCCTTCATCTGAATCTCGAGTTCCCAAGTCACGCATCCACCCGTTAGTCCTTCCTAAGCTACCTTCACCAAGGAAATCTCTTTACCACGAAGTTGTTCCAACTTCCAATCCTCAATTCGCATAGGTGATGTTTCCACTATCAAGTTATCTCTCACTTGTACATCATCTAATTAAACCACATGAGATGGATCTGCAATGTATCTCCTCAACTAAGACACATGAAACACATTAGAGATATTAGCAAGTGACAATGGCAAAGAAATATGATAATCCACTTCACCTACTTTCTTTGAAATCTGATAAGGACCAATAAAATATGGCGTCAACTTACGCAACTTCAATGCTCGACCAACACCCGTTACTGGAGTAAATCAAAGGAACACATGATCTCCTTTCTCGAACTCAAGTTCTTTCCTCCTCTTATCATGATAAATCTTCTGATGACTCTGATAAGCCTCCATCTTCTCCTAAATTATCTTAATCTTATCGGTAGTCTGTTGGACTATCTCAGGTCCAACCACAATATCCTCTCCTGATTCGTACCAACACAAAGGCGTCCTACACCTTCTACCATACAAAGCCTCAAACGCTGCCATTCCAATACTTGAATGGAAACAATTGTTATAAGTAAAATCAATCAAAGGCAAGTAATTATCCCAACCACCTCCTTGTTCAAATACACAAGCTCTCAAAAGATCCTCAAGTGAGTGAATCGTCCTTTCAGTATGGCCATCAATTTGTGGATGATATGCAGAACGCAAACACAACTTTGTACCCAAAGCATTTTGCAAACCATCCAAAAATATTAAAGTAAATCTCGTATCCCTATCTGACACAATGCTAGACGAAATACCATGCAAACTAACAAACTTTTCGAAGTAAAACTTTGCAAGCTTATGTTAGAACAAGATTTGGTTCTGCAATATTATCTGAGTTTTGATGATAACAAATGAGCATGTTTGAATGAACAATTTTGATACTCTATTTTTTGTTATTTTTTATTATTTAACAAACAAGTTATGCTTCTGATGGATTGTGTGGCCGAGACATTAGAAGATAAGTAGTCTTGCCTCTGCGCTATACAAGTTATGATGAATAGTAGCAAGACACTCCATAATCTTCTGAAGTGTAGGCTCTGGTGTTTTTCTAAAGAAACAAGTCAGAAGATTTGAAAAAAAAGTTCTACTTAAGTCCAAATGTTGAAGGCTCATGCTTCTAAAGACAACATGTTCTAAAGAAACTAGTAAGAAGATCTGAGGACATAAGTTCTACTTAAGTCCAGATGCTAAAGACTCTTTGTTGTACCCCAAAATTTTCCCTCTCATTTATCAAGACTTTTCTCACAAGACTTCTTTGACTCAAGACAAGATTAGGGTTTGGTCAGCTCAAGACATCTCATCTTGCACTGATAACCTAAAATTAGGGTTTGAGTTTGCACAAGGATTTTTGGACCACCAATGCTTCATTTGACTTTCATACATCATTTTGGACCCCTAAGTTTGTTCATGATAAGTTTCAAGCCTTGAACCATATTTTTGATCAGTCAATTGGATAGTTGACCTAAAAATTAGCTGTATTGGGGAAAAAGTCAACCATGGCCAATTCACAGTCAAACTTCATAATTTTTTATCCACATCAACATTTTAGATTCACATGTATCATTTGGTCAAGTTTGGATCACAATTCCTCAAGAAATTTGATCAAATCATCAAAAGGGCAAAATTGTTAAATTAGGGTTTTTGACTGAGAAAGGGCAATTTCTGATTTTTAACCTAGCAAATGACCAATTGAGTTCAAGCATGATTTCAAGGATTCAATGGCATCATCTTGACTCAATTACATGGTTCAAAACATCTCAAGTTCATTGGATTGACAGATGAAATTTGCAGTCAATTGATCAAAAGTCAAATGTACACTGAAAAGTCAAACTTTGACTTTTTGGTCAAAATCAAGTGCCAAGGGTCATAATTCATCAAGATATGTCAAAATGTGAAACTTGTTCACCAAGAAAACCAAATTTTAAAATTAGGGTTTTGAATTTGAAAATTTTTATAACTTAGAATTTTTCTAAGTATAAAAATTTTCTTATTTTTTCTCAACTTTACACCACTTTTACACCATGATGCATTTTGATTCAAGGAAAATCCCCCAACATGAAAGTTGTACACCTCCATGAAATCTACAACTTTTCTTCACAAAATTATCCCTAAAGATGCTTGGATCTCAAGTTATAAATTTGTGAATACATGGTCATGAACTTCTTAACTTAGTGAAATTTTGCCCTAATTTAGGCAGGTTTTGTACCCAACTTCATGGCAAGTTTTCACTTAGTTCCAAGAGTTATCTCAAAATTCATTTCAAAGATGGATTATAGAGCACATTGCAAGCTTTCCAAAATGTCCAAGAACTCTCCAAGATCATTTTTGAGTAGGGAGAATCGAAGAGAGGAAGTTGGCATTTTCTCACTTTTTGTTCAAGCCATTTTCATGAAGAACCAAGTTGCAAATCAAACCTATGTTGTCTATTTCATTCTTTATAGGTCCTAAACTTTCTACACACTCCTTAATTAAATGCATACTCAGTTGACAAAGCCTCTATCCATGCTTTTGAACCTTTATCCAATTGATAATTCCACTTATGGCAAAAAGGTTTCATTGCCATTTTCATAAAGAAACACTTTTGCAAACTTTTCAACTTGGAGCTTTGAACCTGTCCCCTTGATACATACAAACCACACAGGTCTCAAGAAACTTGTACAAACTCATACCAACCCTAAAGCAAGCTGGTACAAGTATGTGGGTTTTGTCTTGTCACTTTGCTTCAAGTACAAGAAAAGTTGCAAAAAGGCTAGGGCTTGCACAGCTGATAGAGAGCTGACTTGAAACCATTTCTATACTTATATGCAAACAATATGAAACATATAGCACGCTTGGCAAGGACCTGAAACTCTCTCAAGCTGAAAAACACCCAAAACCTGTCCAAAACTGCAGATTCTGCACAAGCATCCCCATATTCCATTTGGCTCGTGCGTTTTGAGTTTGGATCATTAAAACACATTACATACTTGATACTTAGTTAATCCAAACCATCATCCATGTTCTGTAACCTTTGTTTCACTTCCTGCCATTGTTAACTTTGAAGCTTGCAGTTGGACTTGGTCAGGGAGTTTTAGCCACTTTCAGAGCAAGGCAAAGGTTGGAATAGATTTAAGGAAGCTCAAGGAAGCTCAAGCAAGCATCAGGCCTCCATTAAAGTCACTACATTTCCATACACGATTCCAGCTGAAGGAGGTAAATTTTCAAACTTTATCTCCTTGTACAGGCAACCTTAGGCCATGATCTGTGAATAAAAAATGTAGTTCTCATCATAACGAAGTTATACATATCATTATCTTGCATTAATTTTACTTGTGCTAAGAGAATTCGAAACTTAAAATTTCTAGAAATATTAGGTCAAGATTTATGGTTGTTTAAATTCTCTTTAATCTTTGATAGTTAGATTACATAGCTTACATGGTTGGAATCATGAGTTCCAACTCTACATTTTTCAAGTTATAAGTTTTCATTTTCATGGAGGCATGAGGAAGTTACAGGGGATCCGTCCAAGGCTTGAGGAAGAAGATAAAACAGGGAAAGGACGCATTTTGTAATATGTTGTTTTTGTTTCAGTAAAGACAATGGATGTATGGCCACCCTAGTGGTAAAGCAGCGCACTGGTGAGACTCATGTCCTGGGTTCGAACCTGCGCGCTACTTTTGCATTTTGGCATTTTTCCCTTTTCAGTTTTTTTGACATTTTGCAGGTTTGTGCTTTTTGCTATGGGCCAACATTTTTGCTCAACATCACCACTGACTTATTATCTCACCCCCTGCCAACTTATTTCATATTTTATTTTTTTATTTTATTTTCATATTTTATTTTTTTATTATTTTCTTTAAATGATATAAAATCTTAAAAAATATAATTTAGTCATATTGCACTTTATTTTATTTTTATTTTATTTCTCACAAAAAAATATAGTTTATTTTAATAGGATATAATTTATTTTCTTAATAAACTCATAAATATAATTAAATATACTTAATATTTTTATTTTACATTTCATACTTACAAATACCTATTTTTTGCATATATTTATTTTTAATATTTATATACAATATTATTTATTATTTTCATACAAAAAATGCATAAAATAATGCATATAGAAAACTTTATTTTCTTTTAAATGAAAATTAGGATTTAATCCCTTTCAAAAGATTTAAATATTTTTCCTTATATTTTTTAGGTTTAAATTAAATATTCTTTTACACAAAAATAAGACATCAAAAATCTCTTTACATGTATATTACATTGTATTAAATTTTAAGAATTTTTTTTATTAATAACCAAGTATTAAAATAATATTTCACAAATAACCGCGTTTCGGAAAAAAATACGCAAATAACCATGTTTCAGATGACTCCCCAAAGGAGGAGCCATCTGAAATGGCGCATGCACCTATATTTTAAGGGGAGGCGCCATCTCACTTGGCGCCTATGTGCTTAGGACATGCCCTAAGCCAAGTGAGATGGCGCCTAGGTGTATTTTTAGGGCAAAAATTGATTTTTTTTTTGTCCGGTGCGTTGCGTGTTGGACCGAGGATCAACAAAATGGACTTTTTATTAAAAAAAAAAAAATTACATCCAACTGTATTACATTAAAATAACAGATAAAAAAACAGATTAAAAAAATGGATACAAAAATACTGGGAAAAAAAACAGATAAATCAGTGATCCCCTGGAACCCGTTAATGACCCCCGGTTCCGCATCCCCGTCCTCGCCTTTCTCGTGCTGGGTGTCGTTGTGTTTCCTGCTGCGGCAAGGTCGATGGCCCAGTGAAGTCAATGCGGTCCGAATCCATAAAATCAGTCAGATCTCCATATCTAGAAGATCCGCTTTGGTACAGTCGATTACCCATTCCCTCAAAGTTTGGTCGTGTTGGCGGTGGGTGCGGTTCCATAGTGGGTCTGTAGCATTGATCGTCTGAGTAAGGTGGGTAGAAAGGAAATGGATCTTGGGGTGTTTGGTATTGAGGATGTTGGGTGGTTTGGTGATATTGTGGGTGATGGTAGGTTGGGTCGGTTTGTTCGTAATCTTCCGACATTCCCATATCAGGGCTAAGGCTGGATGTTGAGGGGGCCATATTGGGATACGTAGAAGATTGAAATTTGGTGTGGGGTATGCGGGTGTGCTGGTATTGGGATTGGTATTGTGGTTGAGTGTGAGGCATATCGGGGTATTGGTAGTGTGGTGGTGATTGTGGTTGGTTGTGTGGCATTTGAGTGTAATTGTGTTGTGGTGGGGACTGTGGTTGGGTGTTTGTGGGTCTGTTTCTTCTTGGGGGTTGGTGGGAGATTGATGGGTTTTGGGTTTGTTGATGGGGAATTAAGGGTTGTGCCCATTGTGTGCGTGGGTCAACCAAGTACCTTGGATGAGACACGTGCATTTCAGGGTTACTAACCGACCTGTACCAAGACAAATATTGATCTGTGTGTCGCATATTACCTTGATTAAGGAAAACCGGGAATTGCAAGACGTAGCGCTGACGCCTCTGCCACATCTTACACCATTCCGGAGCGAAGTCTTTCCAGTTGGTAAGACCCCACTGGGCGTCGACCCTTTTAAGATGCCATGGGGACAAACAAGTTGGATCACTTGGTATCTCTTGATGCATTCCGAACTGCATCTTCACACGGTCGCTGTGGTGCATCTCCACAATGTTGAACCGAATGATTGCATTCTTCGCGGTCCAAGTTGCTGCATCCTCCAGGTTTGGATCATGGCCCAAACCCAAATATGGTCTCCAGACGAACTGCGATAAAATTCAAATCAGGTTAACGCAAAAGTAATGTATAAATAATTTAATTGAACAAAAGTTAAAAGCTACGACGTACGTCATCCGTGCCTAAGTGATCCAACAGATTGCGGTAGAGTGCGACATTGAATCTTGGATTCTTGCCGTAATCCATACCCCTCACGCAGTACCTAAAGGAAATGAGAAACATTTTATTCTTAGCATATATTTGGGGAAGAGATGAATAGTTATAAATGCTATAAATTTATGACTTACTTTGTTGCGTACGGGAAACCGAAAGTGTTGTTGTTGACGGGGTTTAAGGACTCCATCCTCCACCAACCCCAGGCTTGTAGTAAAAAAGCGCACCCATAAAATGTACATTTTTCCTTGACTGTGTTTTTGCACAAGGAACTGTATAGGTGGGCTAAAACTGCAGAACCCCAACTATATTTTCTTGTTTTTTCAAAATTTCTTAGTAAATTTAAATACATAAAATTTACACTATTTCCCGTACTTTCGGGAAATAAAAATGTACCAAAAAGTATCATAAGATAAGTTCTGGCTTTTACTACCCTATCATTCTCGGAGGAATTTTCATTTAATTCCAAACTTGCATAATGACTTTTCAGCTCAGTGAGTAGTATTCTCTGCCCTCTTGCACCACCACCTTCTACCATATCCCTGCCCAACAGTTCTTCACACTGAGAGTTGGGTTGTTGAACCGACCCGTTCACGGCCTTACCATCGACAGGGAGACCTAGTAGCATGTACACATCCTCTAGCGTGATGGTACATTCACCTATTGGTAGGTGAAATGTATGGGTCTCCGGTCTCCACCTTTCCAACATTGCAAGAATGAACTTCGAGTCAATGGTGTAGTTGGAGATCTTTATGACATGTCCAAAACCTGCGTATTCCAGATATGGGACGATAAATGGGTCGGGAGCCAGGTAGTTGTGCGGACGGATTCTGAATCTTTTTGTGTCCTGAGTTCATAATGTAACATGTGTAAGATTAATTTAGATGAACAACGTGTTATTTGAAGTATGAAAAATGTATAACCAAAAAAGAAACTTACAAATGTGGCAATGTTTTCCCTTGTGCCTCTGTGAGTATCGCCCATTGTTAGAAGAGTCATTGTTTAAAATGCTTGAGAGTATGAAAGACTTAGGAAGAGATAGAGAGTATGATAGACTTATGAAATATTTTGTAGCAGAGAGTGAGACTTGTGTGGGTGTGAGAGATGTATGATATGGTATGTATTTATAGGCAAATAAATTTGATATAGTGGTTGCTTGTGCTTGCATTCCTGCGAAGTGTCACATTTGCAGGCTAGGTGGCAGCCTAGGGGGTTACACATATGCATGCATGCATGTACAAAAAATGAAAGGTGTCACTCTTGCAGGCTAGGTGGCAGCCCATGCATGTATCACGATTGGACAGTAAGGGAGGCGCCATTGGACTTGGCGAAATAGTACAAAAATGAATGGTGTCGCCACCCCAATTGGAGAATAAGAGGTGTCCTTTGTTGCAGCCTAGGATCAGGCTACGTGACAACCTTTGGGATTCCTTGCATTAATGCATGTAAGCCCATTGGAGTTGATGGGAGGAGACTTACAAAATACATGTATAGGTGCAGACTAGGGGCAGGCTAGGTGGCAACCTAGGGGGTTACATATCTACATGCATGTATCACGATTGGACAGTAAGAGAGGTGCCATTAGACTTGGCAAAATAGTACAAAAATGAATGGTGTCGCCACCCCAATTGGCGAATAAGAGGTGTCCTTTGTTGCAGCCTAGGCTCAGGCTACGTGACAGCCTTTGGGATTCCTTGCATTAATGCATGTAAGCCCATTGGAGTTGATGGGAGGAGACTTACAAAATACATGTATTGGTGCAGACTAGGGGCAGGCTAGGTGGCAGCCTAGGGGGTTACATATCTGCATGCATGTATCACGATTGGACAGTAAGGGAGGCGCCATTGGACTTGGCGAAATAGTACAAAAATGAATGGTGTCGCCACCCCAATTGGCGAATAAGAGGTGTCCTTTGTTGCAGCCTAGGCTCAGGCCACGTGACAGCCTTTGGGATTCCTTGCATTAATGCATGTAAGCCCATTGGAGTTGATGGGAGGAGACTTACAAAATACATGTATAGGTGCAGACTGGGGGCAGGCTAGGTGGAAGCCTAGGGGGTTACATATCTGCATGCATGTATCACGATTGGACAGTAAGGGAGGCACCATTGGACTTGGCGAAATAGTACAAAAATGAATGGTGTTGCCACCCCAATTGGCGAATAAGAGGTGTCCTTTGTTGCAGCCTAGGCTCAGGCTACGTGACAGCCTTTGGGATTCCTTGCATGTAACATTATTGGCAGCCTTGGGGGGTTGCATCCTTACTTAATTGAAATTTTTAGCCTTACGTTTATCATAACATTGATTCACATAATCTGTCAAATCTTCCAACCTTCAAACGTTCTTACAACCAAACCTTCAAACCTGCAAACAATCAAACATTCCAACCTTCGAATCACTCATAAAATTCAAACATTCCAACCTTCAAACATTACAGCATTCAAACCTTCATACAATCAATAAACCTAAAACATTCCAACCTTCGAATCACTCATAAAATTCAAACATTCCAACCTTCAAACATTACAGCCTTCAAACCTTCATACAATTAATAAACCTCAAACATTCCAACCTTCAAACCTTAAAACAATTCTACGCAATGGCCTCTTCACCACAATTTGTCATCAAAGCACATTTCAACGGTGAGACATACATTTGCCCCACCGTTGGGTTTTTGTTTAGAGACACAGACAACATCTGATTTCTCTTAAACGGGAAAGACAATTTCTCGTACTTCAAAAAAAGATTGGAGGCCAAACTAGAACGAGGCCCGGTGTCCCAGATATTTTATCAGAATCCAGTTTTCTTTGGAAACAACCAAGTAATTTTTTATAAGGTTGAAGTTCAAGATGACGAGGATCTCCAGAATATGATTTCCAGCCATGTCTATTCTGGATACGACTCTATTGAGTTGTATGTTTTGCTGCGAGAGCCTCAGGTGACACAGGAGGTTGATCCTTTGGAGAATGAACAAGCTGAGGTAGATGCAGTTGATGATGAAGAAGAAGATAACGAGTTAGAGTTTGATGAAATGGTGAATGATGATTCCGACGATGATGGCATCCCTAGTATTCCTGCAGACAAAATCTACACACCACCTACGCACATGACAAACTTCAACATGGGCGGAGACAAAATGAATGTTAAGTGGGTACGAACCCGCGCTCAAAGTCTTATGATGCCTTATCCTTCCATTCTCCCAGTGATTATTGAGCCTGTTAAGGAGGGAGAATTTCCATACACTATCCTGCATCCTGACATGCCTACATCACTCGAAGACCTACAAAGGGATTGGATACAGCTCAAGGGAGAGCGCGATACTTTTGAAGCCCAATTCTACGCAAGCGAGAAGAAGGTTTTGGAGCTCACTCGGCTACTTCATGAGGAGAAGACTCTAAATACCTACATTGCACCAAAGAGGATGTGCAATGTCTTTTTATCTTAGAATTTTGTATTATTTTGCCCAAGGGGCATTGATGTACTCAAATTCTATCTTATTAATATAACATGTGTTTCTGATTTGTTTGAAACAAATGTGAATTTTTTAAATCCTTGAAAGCATTGCATGAATATATATCATTCATCATAAACATAAACAGGTCTTTGCAACAAGTTTCCTCATCTCTCTACTGTTTATTTCAGTAAGATGGATCTCGAACAGACGGTCAAAGACCTTCAAGCTCAAAACACACAATTTCAACAGTTACTCATGACCCTAGCCAAGGGGCAAGAGGAGCTGAAGACTCTGCTGGAAAAAGAGAAAAAGAAGAAAGAGAAGAAACCAGCTGGTGTGGTAATCATGGGCAGAAGGTTTCAAGGACAAGCCAGAAGGACCTTAGAATTTCCAGCAACATCAGATGAAGGGGAAAAAAAGGAAAAGAAACGGCAGTTCCGTCAAACTCTGAAGAAGAGGAGGAAGACTACTCTGAAGAACAATACCCTCCAGCTGACGATAAGTACAAACACCTTGAAAAGCGTTTAAGCACTATAGAAATCCAGAGAGTACCGGGTCTAGATTTTGAAGAGTTGGGGCTGGTGTCAGGAATTGTGATCCCACCAAAGTTTAAGGTGCCATTATTTGCAAAATATAATGGAGTGTCGTGTCCTAAAATGCACCTCCGATCATATGTCAGAAAGATTCAGCTGCACTATGCCGACAAAGACTTGTGGGTCCATTTCTTCCAAGACAACTTATCAGGAATGCAACTTGATTGGTTCTACCAGTTGGAAAGGGCCAACGTCCACAATTGGGAAGACCTGGCCGAAACTTTCTATAATGTTGTACCCCAAAATTTGCCCTCCCATATTTCTCAAAACATTTCAAGAAAATTCACAAGTCCAACCCGGCGCATTATATTCAGGTGTTCTTTCGCCAAGATATCTCTGATAACATATTCTCAAATTCAGGTTCGGCTCAAGAGTCAATTCTTTAAAGAAGGTATCCGAATGTGTGAGTTTTCTTGAAGAAATATAGTGAAAAAGTGTGCTGAAAGTGCAGTTTTTACGCGCTAAAAAATTCATAACTTGAAGATCGTGACTCGTTTTGAACCCGTTCCGGTGGCCAAAATTCCGTCTTGACATTATCTACGTTTTCATCTCTCACGGCTGGAAGCCAATTTCGATGAGAAGGTCTTCAAAAATGTGGATTTATCAAGTATTTTCGTGCAGAAAATTTGTGACAGAAGTTTATTTGCGTCATGTCCAGAAAATCATAACTTGGTCGATTTTCATCGTATCGAGCTGGTTCCGGCGCCAAAATTTCAAAAATTGAGTTGGCTACATTTTCACAGAAGGTTTTAAGTTCAAACGGTATTCAAAAGGCCTTCGTTTTTTGCTCAGAGTGCGTGACACGCTGAAAATCCTGAATGCTGAATATTATTTCATCTGAGCCGAAACTTTGAAAATTCATAACTCGGTCAATTTTTATCGGATTGGGCTTATATTTTTACACAAGGTCGCTGACTCATAGATCTACAACTTTGCTTCAAAAGTCGAGACCGGATTATGCTCCGATCAATACCAGTTTTTTATTGAAGAACGTGTCAGATTCGACACTGGAGTCCAAAATAAATTTGTCTGAGCTGAAACTTCAAAAATTTATAACTAATTCACCGTTTATCCGATTGAGCCGATTTTCAGACAGGAGTTAGTTATCAATGTCGGCTACATTTTGTTTTCACATTTCAACTTCAAAAATTGCACTTAAGTCCCTGCGATTTAGCCTGGAAAGTGACGAACTCAAGTGAACATTGGAGGCCCAATTGCACATTCAAAGCCCATTTTCTTTACCCTAATTTCCATTATATAATCACCTTCTTTTCACACAAACCAGAGAAAAAAAAGAGAGGAGAAAAGAAGAGAGAAAAAAAACCTTGCCACAACACTGTTAGAATATCAAACTCTTTCAAGAACCCTAAAACCTTGAAATCCTTATTACAGATCCCTCTCTCACTACAAACAAGTCATCACAGTTACAAACCAAGACCTCACTACTTCTTCAGTAAGGATAAGGCTGGCTTGATCTCCATGATCCTAATTTTCCATTAAGGCATAAAAGCATTCAGGTCACTAATTTTCCAGTAAGGGTAAGATTGATTTGATCTCCATGATCAAAAGGGTATAATCATTCATACATGCCATATTGTGCCTAAACATTAAATTTCTTCATATATTGGCTTTATTTGCATTTTATGATTTTATTTAATTTGTTCGTGAGATTCAACACTGCAGATTTAAACAGGATCCCATGCAGGTTCATTAAGGAACGTTGAGGCCAAATGGCCAAAAGCCAAAAGCCAAAAGCCAAATGGCCAAAGTAGAAAAACTTATGCATGACATCAATACATGGCGAGACAGACATCCTAGAAGATTAAGAAACGTTGAGGCCAGAACACAAATGGTCAACAGCCAGAACACAAATGACCATGAAACCCAATCCAATGGCCAAAGAATGCAGACCACGGTACTCAGGAGTCAATGAACACGCACGTGATGCCAGAAAGTCAAACAAGGCTTTTTGTCTAATGGGCCAGATTTCTCACAAAAAACCTCCCTTTGGGTCTGAATACCCCCCATGGTTTGCACATTTTTATTTTTTTGATTTTCCTTTTTATACGTTTAATTGTTTTCAATTGTTTTCTTTAATTTCATAAATTAATTTTCATAAGATAAAAAATCAGAAACTAAAATATATTTAATTATTATTATTTCACTATTAATTTATTTTGTAAATAAACTTTAATAATTATTTTAGTAAATTAGGTTTTAAAACTTTAATCTTTTTCTCAATAAATTAAAATATGTAGAAATTAGGTTTTTTAACTTTTTATCACTTTTCTTAATAAATAATTTTTTCTTATTATCATTATTATTAATTACTAATTTATTTTGTAAATAAACATGTACATTAAATATTTAGTAAATTAGGTTAAACTTTAATATTTTTCTTTAATAATTAAAAACAACTTAGAATTGAGGTTTCTCTTGAATTTTAATTTTCTTTATTTCATAAATACAAAAACCATCAAAAAAACATTTCTTTTCTTTAATTTAATAATTAATTAACTTTTCATTCAATTTAATTCCAAAAGGGTCCAACGCCCTCGAACGTTCCATTTTTTATTCTTTTCGCGCATTTATTCTTATTTTCCTTTTTTTATATTATGTAATTGCTCAAGCCTTGTAATAGTAATTAGGAATTTATTCACTCTCCGCATTTTTATTCAAAACGGGTCTTTGTATTTTGGCGATGTATAGACCTGCGCCTTGTAATAGCTTAGATTTAAATTTCCGCACTTTTAAATTCTAATTGCATGAAAGAATGTATGGCCTAAATTAAAAACAAGCGTAGATCACCACAAATGCATGATCAAAGATAATTGCTAAACTGAAAACAACACACAAATTCACACACCACTCTTAGGGTACGCCTCACTGTTGCCTTGCCTCGAAAGGTGATCGTCGAGTAGAGGATGTCTTAGTAAGTCCTCATGATCCGGGAACCTGGCATGAGGGTAGCTTCTAAGGTATCTTCCTATTGCTCCGGTGATCACCACGTCTCGAACCTTGAATTGACCCGAACACCTCCAACGGTGGTGCTACCTACCTCTCAATGGTGGGATGGCACTACTTTAAAGGACATCTACACAGACGAATTCCTTAGGGTAGGTAGACGACTCTAGATACTTGCTCTAATTTCAAAAACAAAAATCAAAAAAATACTTTTCACACCGACACCTTTTCAAAAAGCTTTCGAAAGCAATTTTTCAAACACTCTTGAGGACCGATACAAGAGTCGAACTGGAATTTTCAAAGAAACTTTTTAAAACCCACAGTTGAAAAGCAAACAAACCATTTTTGAAAACACAAATGAGCAAGTATCTAAGAGCCCATGGATAACCATGGATAGAAAGGGTGCTAACACCTTCCCTTTCTATAACCTACCTCCCGAACCGAGAGCAATCTCTATAAGGAATTTTTCTGTGCTTTTGTCCTTTCCATTTGGAGAAAATAAAAGACGGTGGCGACTCTTGCTTCCGCGACATTTCGCGAACCAGCGTGAAACAGTCAGTTCCAGATCCACCGATCACAGAACTGGCGACTCTGCTGGGGACATCTTTTTAAAGTGAGGTGTACCTTAGGGTTAGTTCATAACTGTGTTTTCAATTGTATTGAATTGTTTGCTTTAAATTGTGGGTACTGTCTTGGGAGTTCTATAGATCCTAACCCGGATCTGGGGATACCTTCTTAGAAAGTAGCAACAAGGCTGTGAGGGAACTGTGCGGGGTATACCGACATGGTTGAAACAGCCTGCTACGTTGATGTGGCACTTTGGTGTGTACCGGTAACCCTTGAGTTCAGTCAAGGAGAGTACGGGGCCTCCGCATGGTGTCGTGAAGCATCAACAGACCTTAGGAACCTTAATTGAACCATCTTGGCCTCTTTAGGGTAGTGAGATAATTGACTTTGGTGCAGTCCGAGGTTGGTTGATACTCGATACTACACTCAATTGAGGGTTGCTTTCCTGGAATATTTCGGTCGCCAGTTCAGTGGCTAAATCGAAACGATGAACAATGAAAGCAATCCCGTGATATTGGGACCCTTAGAACCCGGTTACTTCTAATAGGACAAGTTGAACCCACCAACTTCAAGAGGGTACTACCCAGACCCCATGCTGGCCTGGACTCTAAGGGTTTCTCTTGTGTGACTTGTGTGCCTTCGTACTTGACTACTTGCATGCTTGTTGTCTGACACTCGAGTTTCTTGCAGGTTTTGTTCATAGTCCTTAATTAGGACTCGTAACAGGGTTTGCTAAGTTTCTTGCGGGTTTTGTTCATAGTCCTTAATTAGGACTCGTAACAGGGTTTGCTAAGTTTCTTGCAGGTTTTGTTTTTGGTCCTTAATTGGGACTCATGACAGGTTTTACTTGAGTTTCTTGCAGGTTTTAGTTTGCAGTCCTTAATTGGGACTCATAACAGGGTTACTTACATTACCCCATGCATAGCATGACATCATACCATTGCATACATCCTGCACAAAAAAAAAACTAATCCATTTCAAGGATCTCAAGGGTTTGTGATGCAGGTCATGGTAAATCAACTATCCCAGCAAGGGGCAAAGAGGATTTATTTTCCTCTAGCCAAGGAAAGTCAGGGGCTATGACCCACTTGATATGGTGAGCTTTGACTCCTGGAGAAGATTCCCCTAACCAAGGTTGTTTGGAAACCAAAACCAGACATGATGACTGAAGTCAGGGGCTATGACCCACTGGATATGGTGAGCCTTTGACCCTTTGAAGAAGGACTCTCAACAACATGCAGTTCCTTCAATCAAACTACCGGACCCAAGTTCTAACAAATTTTCTTGTTTACCCCGCGGGATCCTTGGAAACATTGCATATGCATACATACACATCATTGCACGACAGGTACCTTTGTTGCAGGTCACTTACCTTTCCCGCTGTTTATTTCAGCAATGGCTTCCCAACAAGACAACCAGGACCTTCTTGCTCAAGAGACTCGGTTCGAGGAAATCCTTCTGAATCTATCCAAGGGGCAGGAGGAGCTAAGGACACTTCTCATGGGGACCTTTGTCAGGAACAGTGCTGAGGATGAACGGCTGAAACACCTGCAAGTTGAGATGGATGCAATGAAAGCCCAAATGCTGGGGCAGGGGACTGCTATTCAAGGTTTAGCTCAAAGACAAGAAGAGCTCGGTGTTCTCATCAATCAACTGCTTCAGAGTAACCAACTGGGGCAAGCGTCTAAGGGTAAAGAGCCAGTCATCGTCCAGCCACCTTTGAAACAAGGAGGTAAGGGGAGAGCTCCTCAAAGGGCTCCAGTGTCACAAATTCAGCATCAACCTCACCAGCTTCAGCCAGACAAGCCCAGGAGGCAATTCACCCAGCTCAACATGTCGTTGTTTCAAGCTTTACAACGCCTATTGAGATTGAATCTGATCACATTAAGGGCTCATCCTCGGAACCCCAACACAACATCTCCTATCTATGATCCCAATAAAAGGTGTGCCTACCACTCTGCCTGTCCAGGACATGATACAAACGAATGTTGGGCTCTGAAGAACAAGATCCAGGACCTGATTGATGAAGGAGCATTGGAGTTCACACAAGATGGTCAGGCTGAGTTTTTCTACCATCCCTCCAAGGCTCACCATTTGAAGTGACAAGCCCTGAGACTAGGAAACTTTTGTTCATTCGAATGTTCAAGTTGTGTTTGTTCTTTGATTGTTTAAACATTTACTCATGTTAAACATTGTTATTTCATTGATGCATCGCATATGTCTGTTTTGAAGCAATATATTCGTATTCACTATATGCAAATTATTTTCATATTTTTTCTGATGTCAACTCTCAATTAATAATTCTAAACCTCTTGAGGGAGGATGACGAAAACGATACCGCGATCATTACAGTATGCTCTTGAACAGACCTCGCTGATGAGGTACAGGCATTGTTTCAATCCCTAAACACTGGAGTTATAAGGATGATAATCCCTCGTCAACCCATCTGAGCCAAAGAAGTAGGAGTTTTTCTTTTCGAAATTTAAAACCCTTAATCATAACCTGGGGCAGGGTAGTCTCTCAGTTGATCCAAGTGCATAACGAATGGCACCAAAGAGGTCCTTACAAAACAAAGAAAGACGGTGATGGTTCCGAATAATCAAGAAGGACAGGCAGTCATTATATCTCTCAAAATAAAAAAGCCCATTAAGTCAAAACCTATGAAGGAGACTTACAAAACGGGGGCATCCCGCTGACTGTAATCACAAAAGAAACAGTTCAGGCAAAATTCAGGGATAGCAAAATCAAAAAGAAAGAGGTCTTACAAACTCTCAACAAAAAAGGAAGGACTGCCTATTCAAAATAAGTTATCAATATCCGAATCATCACCGAAAAATCAGAGCAAAGACTCAAACAAGGTCTAACGTATGATCAACTGAGTTTAGGTTTGGAGAACATCATGAAGAGCGGGTGGGTACAAATAATTTGAGCCTTTATCCTTTGTTTCTTGAACCATGAACCAGGCCACGTTATAACCCTTAAAAGTCTTAGCTGAAGCATGGGTTAGTTCGAAAGCATACTGTTACAAAAGGTATCCTGACTCCTTAAGGCCTACGGTAAATACGGAGTTGACATCACGTTTTACAAACATTCACTTGTTTTATGAAAAAGAATGCATTTTCAAAATCTTCAAGACAGACATAAGCTTTGCATTTTTGATATAACATTGTTTACATATGACTATTTGTTTGAACAGCAGGGAAATTCGCACGATGAAAGCCTAGTGAACATAAGCACTTCCAATCAAGGGGCACGACATGATCATTGTCCATCATCTGGGGCAGTTAAGTCAATTCAGAGAATCTCTCAAAACGCCTAATAGCCTGGGGCAAATCTCCGCCTGAGTCACTTGGGACATTGGACGATCAAACGAAGATCTTCGGGTGGTATGACAACAAAACACTCCTAACAGTGACAACTCCCTGCATCCTGAAAGCACGGACATGGTCGAAAAAGAAAAAAAAATACGCATAATCAAAGACCCGCTAGTTTGACACACCTAGGCAAAAATAAGGGCTTCCCGGCGAACCAAAAGGGTTCGGGAAAAATGAAGGGATGAAATGAAAAAATCTGTACACCCGGCAAGTCGAAAACCTGAAAAGGCGGCTTGGGCAAAAATGGGTATCCCGGTGGACTGAAAACCCGAAAAGGCGGTCCAGGCAAAAGTTAGGGATCAAAAGCGTACGACTATGTCCCGGCATCTTGTCACTGGCCTATCAGAAGAAGAGTTTGTCCATCAACAACTATCAGCACCTCACAGGTCTTCCTCTCCCACCTCAGAAACAGGGGCAATAATGAGTTGCCCAAGCAATCTAATTGTTCTATCCTCCAAGGTACCAAGGTAGGTTCAGCTGGAGAACATAACCAGATATCTCAATTCCCCAGAGAGTGAGCCAGCAAGTCAGCAATACTCTCTCCAAATAAAGTTATACAATCAAACCTTAAGGAAGTTGGGTATCCTCCAGCAGATCTCAACATTCCCCAGCAGCATATATGCACTCTTAACAGGCATCCCCGACAGTCTTGGTCTAAAGATTGTTCCCCGGTGGTATACCAAACATTCAGTGGAGTTACTTCCAATACATCTCAAAACTTCCCCCCAGAGAGTCCAATCTAGTTCCCCAGGAAATTTGGAATTCATCTCCCCAAGCAGTAAGCTTATCCCCAGTAGATTCTGGAAGCTTATCCTCGCAGAGCACGAACGCGTCTCCCGGCTTTATTCAAAGAGTTATTTCCTTACCAGGATATAACTGGGTTATCCTCAGCCAAAAGCCACGGAAAGTTCGTCCTCGGCAAAGTCTTCTTATCCCCAGCGAAGTCCATCAACACTTCCAACACAACAATGGTATCCCCAGCGAAGTTATTATCAACAACTCAGCAAAGTATCTCTCTCCCCACAGAGTATTGCTTCCCAGCAAGATCTCTAGAGTAATTTTCTCCCCGCAGAGTAATCCATTCGCCAAGTCTATTCCCCAACGGAGTTATCTTCTCCTACCGGTATTCTTGCAACTATCATCCCCAGCGGAAGCAAAATCTATTCTTCAACATCAACCCAGGAGTGACTTCCCGGCACCCGTCAAGGATTTACTTTCCTAGACGACAAACATACATTCATAAACATCGCACTTCCATACATTATAGCATGCATATACGCATCATATCTTACAAATCTCATTTATGTTGAGAACATCATTGCTTGATCCATATCATGCATTGCATATGACTGACCTTTACCTTTCAGGAAGAATTCAGTTAAGTTCTCAGCTATAGTCAAGACCTAGACCGGTTCAGTTAATCGACCCTAAGATTTTCTGTTTCTTATCCAGTCCAAGGCCTTCTCTGGTTCAGTCAGATCGACCCTAAGATCTCCATGTTTCTTATCCAGTTGAAGATTTCAAGACCTAGACCGGTTCAGTTAAATCGACCCTAAGATTTATTTGTTTCTTATCCAGTCCAAGGCCTTCTCTAGTCCAGCTAAATCGACCCCAAACAAATTTTCCTGATAAAGACTCAGAAGAAGTTATCCAAGATTCTCTCAATGATTACTGTTGAGGTTGTAGTCGCCTGTGGTTCTCTCCCCGTTACTGCGGAGGTAGTAATCGCCCCAAGATTCTCTCAGCGTTAATGTTGAGGTTGAAGTCGCCCAAGATTCTCTCAATGATTAATGTTGAGGTTGAAGTCGCCCAAGATTCTCTCAATGATTACTGTTGAGGTTGAAGTTGCCCAAGATTCTCTTAATGATTACTGTTGAGGTTGAAGTCGCCCAAGATTCTCTCAATGATTACTGTTGAGGTTGAAGTCGCCCAAGATTCTCTCAATGATTACTGTTGAGGTTGAAGTCGCCCAAGATTCTCTCAATGATTACTGTTGAGGTTGAAGTCGCCCAAGATTCTCTCAATGATTACTGTTGAGGTTGAAGTCGCCTAAGATTCTCTCAATGATTACTGTTGAGGTTGAAGTCACCCAAGATTCTCTCAATGATTACTGTTGAGGTTGAAGTCGCCCAAGATTCTCTCAATGATTACTGTTGAGGTTGAAGTCGCCCAAGATTCTCTCAATGATTATTGTTGAGGTTGAAGTCGCCTATGGTTCTCTCCCCGTTACTGCGGAGGTAGTAATCACCCCCAAATTCTCTCAGCGTTCCTGTTGAGGTAGAAGTCATCCAAGGTTCTCTCACTGTCCCGTTGAGGTAGTAACCACCCCTGGTTCATTCATCACCTTTTGAAGATCCAGATTCAGCTCCTGTAACCAGTCAGGGTACACATTCATACAAAGAGTTTGAAGACCAGCTCCTGTAACAGGTCAGGTACTCATTTTCTTCTTTGCAGGTATGCAAGTTCTCGCTAAGGAATCTCTTATGCGATCAACATCCAGATGGCATCTATAAGCCCATCCACCTATCCATCACCTCTCAGCATGGCATCTATAAGCCCATCATCCTATCCATCAATCTCCAAATGGCATCTATAAGCCCATTCCCACCATCACACTACTATGTGAGCGCAAATTTCTGGGCACTCTAGTGTCCAATCATCTTCAACCTTCGGATTACGAAAGGCACGTCAGCCAATCTACATCCTCAGGTTTAAGAAGATTGAACAGGGGCAACTGTTGTACCCCAAAATTTGCCCTCCCATATTTCTCAAAACATTTCAAGAAAATTCACAAGTCCAACCTGGCGCGTTATATTCAGGTGTTCTTTCGCCAAGATATCTCTGATAACATATTCTCAAATTCAGGTTCGGCTCAAGAGTCAATTCTTTAAAGAAGGTATCCGAATGTGTGAGTTTTCTTGAAGAAATATAGTGAAAAAGTGTGCTGAAAGTGCAGTTTTTATGCGCTAAAAAATTCATAACTTGAAGATCGTGACTCGTTTTGAACCCGTTCTGGTGGCCAAAATTCCGTCTTGACATTATCTACGTTTTCATCTCTCACGGCTGGAAGCCAATTTCGATCAGAAGGTCTTCAAAAATGTTGATTTATCAAGTATTTTCGTGCAGAAAATTTGTGACAGAAGTTTATTTGCGTCATGTTCAGAAAATCATAACTTGGTCGATTTTCATCGTATCGAGCTGGTTCCGGCGCCAAAATTTCAAAAATTGAGTTGGCTACATTTTCACAGAAGGTATTAAGTTCAAACGGTATTCAAAAGGCCTTCATTTTTTTCTCAGAGTGCGTGACACGCTGAAAATCCTGAATGCTGAATATTATTTCATCTGAGCCGAAACTTCGAAAATTCATAACTCGGTCAATTTTTATCGGATTGGGCTCATATTTTTACACAAGGTCGCTGACTCATAGATCTACAACTTTGCTTCAAAAGTCAAGACCGGATTATGCTCCGATCAATACCAGTTTTTTATTGAAGAACGTGTCAGATTCGACACTGGAGTCCAAAATAAGTTTGTCTGAGCTGAAACTTCAAAAATTCATAACTAATTCACCGTTTATCCGATTGAGCCGATTTTCGGACAGGAGTTAGTTATCAATGTCGGCTATATTTTGTTTTCACATTTCAACTTCAAAAATTGCACTTAAGTCCCTGCGATTTAGCCTGGAAAGTGACGAACTCAAGTGAACATTGGAGGCCCAATTGCACATTCAAAGCCCATTTTCTTTACCCAAATTTCCATTATATAATCACCTTCTTTTCACACAAACCAGAGAAAAAAAAAGAGAGGAGAAAAGAAGAGAGAAAAAAAACCTTGCCACAACACTGTTAGAATATCAAACTCTTTCAAGAACCCTAAAACCTTGAAATCCTTATTACAAATCCCTCTCTCACTACAAACAAGCCATCACAGTTACAAACCAAGACCTCACTACTTCTTCAGTAAGGATAAGGCTGGCTTGATCTCCATGATCCTAATTTTCCAGTAAGGCATAAAAGCATTCAGGTCACTAATTTTCCAGTAAGGGTAAGATTGATTTGATCTCCATGATCAAAAGGGTATAATCATTCATACATGCCATATTGTGCCTAAACATTAAATTTCTTCATATATTGGCTTTATTTGCATTTTATGATTTTATTTAATGTGCTCGTGAGATTCAACACTGCAGATTTAAACAGGATCCCATGCAGGTTCATTAAGGAACGTTGAGGCCAAATGACCAAAAGCCAAAAGCCAAAAGCCAAATGGCCAAAGTAGAAAAACTTATGCATGACACCAATACATGGCGAGACAGACATCCTAGAAGATTAAGAAACGTTGAGGCCAGAACACAAATGGTCAACAGCCAGAACATAAATGGCCATGAAACCCAATCCAATGGCCAAAGAATGCAGACCACGGTACTCAGGAGTCAATGAACACGCACGTGATGCCAGAAAGTCAAACAAGGCTTTTTGTCTAATGGGCCAGATTTCTCACAAAAAACCTCCCTTTGGGTCTGAATACCCCTCATGGTTTGCACATTTTTATTTTTTTGATTTTCCTTTTTATTCTTTTAATTGTTTTCAATTGTTTTCTTTAATTTCATAAATTAATTTTCATAAGATAAAAAATCAGAAACTAAAATATATTTAATTATTATTATTTCACTATTAATTTATTTTGTAAATAAACTTTAATAATTAGTTTAGTAAATTAGGTTTTAAAACTTTAATCTTTTTCTCAATAAATTAAAATATGTAGAAATTAGGTTTTTTAACTTTTTATCACTTTTCTTAATAAATAATTTTTTCTTATTATCATTATTATTAATTACTAATTTATTTTGTAAATAAACATGTACATTAAATATTTAGTAAATTAGGTTAAACTTTAATATTTTTCTTTAATAATTAAAAACAACTTAGAATTGAGGTTTCTCTTGAATTTTAATTTTCTTTATTTCATAAATACAAAAACCATCAAAAAACATTTCTTTTCTTTAATTTAATAATTAATTAACTTTTCATTCAATTTAATTCCAAAAGGGTCCAACGCCCTCGAACGTTCCATTTTTTATTCTTTTCGCGCATTTATTCTTATTTTCCTTTTTTTATATTATGTAATTGCTCAAGCCTTGTAATAGTAATTAGGAATTTATTCACTCTCTGCATTTTTATTCAAAACAGGTCTTTGTATTTTGGCGATGTATAGACCCGCGCCTTGTAATAGCTTAGATTTAAATTTCCGCACTTTTAAATTCTAATTGCATGAAAGAATGTATGGCCTAAATTAAAAACAAGCGTAGATCACCACAAATGCATGATCAAAGATAATTGCTAAACTGAAAACAACACACAAATTCACACACCACTCTTAGGGTACGCCTCACTGTTGCCTTGCCTCGAAAGGTGATCGTCGAGTAGAGGATGTCTTAGTAAGTCCTCATGATCCGGGAACCTGGCATGAGGGTAGCTTCTAAGGTATCTTCCTATTGCTCCGGTGATCACCACGTCCCGAACCTTGAATTGACCCGAACACCTCCAACGGTGGTGCTACCTACCTATCAATGGTGGGATGGCACTACTTTAAAGGACATCTACACAGACGAATTCCTTAGGGTAGGTAGACGACTCTAGATACTTGCTCTAATTTCAAAAACAAAAATAAAAAAAATACTTTTCACACCGACACCTTTTCAAAAAGCTTTCGAAAGCAATTTTTCAAACACTCTTGAGGACCGATACAAGAGTCGAACTGGAATTTTCAAAGAAACTTTTTAAAACCCACAGTTGAAAAGCAAACAAACCATTTTTGAAAACACAAATGAGCAAGTATCTAAGAGCCCATGGATAACCATGGATAGAAAGGGTGCTAACACCTTCCCTTTCTATAACCTACCTCCCGAACCGAGAGCAATCTCTATAAGGAATTTTTCTGTGCTTTTGTCCTTTCCATTTGGAGAAAATAAAAGACGGTGGCGACTCTTGCTTCCGCGACATTTCGCGAACCAGCGTGAAACAGTCAGTTCCAGATCCACCGATCACATATAAACAATACCAGTACAACGCCGATTTGGCGCCTACCCGTGCTCAACTTCAGAGTATGGCTATGGTTTCCAATGAGGGCTTCAAAGATTACGCGCAAAAGTGGAGAGATCTGGCTGGAAGAATGCAACCCCCTCTGTCCGAAAGGGAGTTGGTGGACATGTTCTTGGGAACTCTATCGGGCCCTTTCTTCAATCATCTGATTGGGAGTTCCTCTGTGGGGATTACTGAATTGATTTTAACCGGCGAAAGGGTGGAAGCTGGTATAAGAAGTGGGAAGATTTAGAAAGATTCGTCTGCCTCTACAGGTGTGAAAAAACCCTTCACTGGGAGGAAGGAAGTATCTGCTGTTTATTCACAAAGGAATCAAGGAAGAACTGAATGTCGACCAGTGGTGGAGGCTGTTATGATCCCAAAGCCCGCATCTGACTAGCCTAGAAATAACCAGCCATGGGTGGAAAGGCCAGTCCAGAAATTCACCAGGATTAACATAACTCTAGCCCAGGTTCTACCACATCTTCTAAAATTGAATCTAGAAACTTTAAAAGAGGCCCCAAAGAATCCCAATACTGCGTCCCCTCATTATCACCCAAATGCCAGATGCGCATACCATTCTGAAAGTCCAGGACACGACACCAACAACTGTTGGGCTCTGAAGAACAAGATTCAGGACCTTATAGATGCAAAGGAGGTTGAGTTTGATGCACCTGAGAAACCAAATTTTATTTCCGCTCTGATGCCTAGGCATGGTCACAATGCCAATGTTGTTAAGGAAGATTTAAATTTTGCCACAGTGGATGAACTTTTGACTCCGCTCCCGATCATTAAGATGAATTTGTTAAAAGCTGGTGTATTCCGAAGATGTAAGGAAGACTGCCATCATTGCTTATCCTCACCCGCCGATTTCCCTCTGTTGAAGACATGTATCCAACGCCTGATTGATAACCAAGAAATTATGTTTGAGAATGCTCCCGTTTTACCCATTCCTGTTAAAGACATTTCGATCATAACCATCTCTGACAATCCTTCCAGGGCCCCCAAAAGACCCGTTAGGATTACACCTGCTCAAAAAACTACTCCACTTAAGATCACAATGCCCGGGCCGGTCCCGTACAAATCAGATAAAACAGTACCATGGAATTATGGTGGAGAAATCTACTACCATGGTATCAAACAAGATGAACTGACTGCCGAAGAAGAGAGCTCCGAAGAAGAAAATTCCGACATTAGCAATATTGCCGGAACTAGAAAGATTACCCGCAGTGGTAGAATATTCTCTCTAGAGATTTCCCCTCCAAAGGAAGTTTTTGGACTCGTGGCCGTTCCGAAGATTACCTATGCACCAGTGATTATACCTGCAAGCATACCTACCAATAAAGAAGACATAATTCCTATCCCTACCAATACTTCCACTGCTGAGAATAAAGGAAAAAGCATTCAAGAAGAGCATGTCCGGACGAAGGCTTAATCACTAGCTATCCCCGAAACATCCAAGAAGGAAATGGAATAAATCCTGAGGATAATAAAGAAGAGTGATTATGATGTGGTTGAACAGTTGGGGCAAACCCCCTCCAAGATCTCCATGCTAGCATTGTTGCTGTGCTCTGAGGAACATGCGAAAGCTTTGGTAAAATTTCTGAAGATAGCTCATGTGCCACAAGAGACGTCTACTGACCAATTCCAAGAATGTGTGGCCAGTTTGACAGCTGATAACATCATGGGCTTCTCTGATGCTGATTTGACACCCAAAGGGAGAAAGCACAATGAGGCATTACATGTCTCTGTGGAGTGTAGAGAAACAACCCTAGCCCATGTCTTGGTTGACACTGGTTCATCTTTGAACATCTTACCAAAGAAAGCTCTTGACAGATTGGATTGCGAAGGGCTGACGTTAAAACCCAGTAACATAATTGTGAGAGCATTTGATGGCTCGAAGAGGATGGTCCACGGGGAGGTGGACATCCCAATAAAGGTGGGAACACATACTTTTAGCTCAACCTTCTATGTGATGTACATCCGTCCCTCTTACTCTTGTCTGTTAGGACGACCTTGGATCCACAATGTCGGTGTTGTCACCTCCATATTGCATCAGATGCGAAGTACCCGATCCAAGGAAAGATCATAACTGTCCACAAGGAGGAGGAGTATATGATTAATAATCTGAATTCTTTCCGATATGTGGATTTGGATGGAGAGTTCATTGAAACTCCTTTTCAACATTTCGAGGAGGTCTCTCAAGAAGTAGCGGCAACCAAGGCAGTATCCTCAATTTCCAAGATCACAAGACCTCCACTTTGGATGTCATCTTTAAAGGATGAAAAGGCAGTAATAGAGGAGGGTGGATGCACCATCTGGGGGAAGCTTCCAGACATTCCGTATAAATCAGACAAGTTTGGCTTGGGGTTTACTTCAACTGCTCAGAAGGTTGTACGCCACGCCCGTGTCGGAGGACCACCTGTGAAGATTAGTAACCAAGGGGTCAACGCAGTAGAAGACAGATAAGAGGATGGCAGCTTGGAAGATTGGATATTTCCTGCTGTCAACGGAGGACTTCGCAATTGGGTAGCCAGAGACTTTGTCCCAATAACTTTCATCTCTCAGTAATTTATCTTATACATTTCTGTTGGACTTGTAATATTCACGAACAATTCACACTTTAAAAACCTTGTGTCTTGCCCGAGGCACAATGGTCCATTTGTAAGGGTTTTTATTTCATCTTCATATGACATTCAATGAATCATGGATGCTTTTTCACATATAAACCTTTTGTGCTCATTATCTTTCTTTTACATTGTATTGGTTAAAGATGGCTATACCCCTTACACACACCCACACTCACAAATGCAGGTACCCTTCCATTCCGGATCCCATGGGTAACGATACTGCTATAGCCTTTAGTGACTCTGAAGATCTGATCTACCAAGCCGAATACGAAGGTGAGGAATATTGTGAGGTGCCAGGGGAATTGGCCATACTACTACAACAAGAGGAAAGAGCTATTCAGCCTCATGAGGAGCTGTTGGATATGATCAACTTGGGTACCGAGGAAGATAAAAAGGAAATCAAAGTGGGTGCCAATTTAGAGCCGAGTGTCAAGGAGCATCTAATTCAACTATTGCATGATTATGTTGAGATCTTTGCCTGGTCATACGAAGACATGTTGGGACTCGATACAGACATTGTGGTACATCGTCTACCCACAAGAGAAGACTGTCCACCAGTGAAACAAAAAGTCCTCTGCATGAGACCTGACATGTCAGAGAAGATCAAAGCGGAAGTTATGAAACAGTTCAATGTTGGATTTCTGGCTGTTACTTCTTATCCTCAATGGGTTGCCAACATTGTTCCCGTGCCTAAAAAGGACGGTAAAGTACGGATGTGCATGGATTATAGAGATTTAAACAGGGCCAGCCCTAAAGATGATTTTCCACTTCCACACATCGATATTCTGGTTGAAAATACGGCCCAGCACAAAGTATTTTCCTTCATGGACGGATTCTCAGGATATAACCATATCAAAATGGCACCTGAGGACATGGAGAAAACTACATTTGTCACACAGTGAGGCACGATCTGCTACAAAGTGATGCCAGTCGGACTGAAGAATGTCGGGGAAACCTATCAACGCGCCATGGTAGCTTTGTTTCATGATATGATACATCATGAGATAGAGGTCTACATAGATGACATGATAGCCCGATCAAAAACTGAAGAGGAGCACCTTGATCACTTGCAAAAGCTTTTTGTGAGATTGAAAGAGTACAAACTAAGGTTGAATCCAAACAAGTGCACATTCGGAGTTCGGTCCGGTAAACTCTTAGGTTTCATTGTCAGCAACAAAGGCATCGAGATTGATCCTGCCAAGGTCAAAGAGATACAATAAATGCCTGCTCCTCGTACTGAGAAGTCAGAGGATTCTTGGGACACCTGAACTACATTGCCAGATTCATTTCTCACCTAACATCTACTTGTGAACCAATCTTCAAACTGTTGAAGAAAGATCAAGTAGTCAGATGGAATGGTGAATGTCACATTGCTTTTGACAAAATCAAAGAGTATTTACAAGAGCCTTCTGTCTTGATGCCACCAGTCGAGGGAAGACCACTGATCATATATCTGACTGTTTTAGAGAACTCAATGGGGTGTGTATTGGGGCAGCATGATGAGTCTGATTGAAAAGAGCACACTATTTACTACCTGAGCAAAAAGTTTACCGACTGTGAAACCAGATATTCACTGCTCGAGAAAACTTGTTGCGCTCTGGTATGGGCTGCTCGCCGGCTAAGACAGTATATGTTGACTCATACCACTTTGATGATATCTAAGATGGATCCGATAAAGTACATCTTTGAGAAGCCTGCTCTGTTTGGGAGGATAGCTAGGTGGCAGGTGATCCTAACAGAATATGACATACAATACACTACCCAAAGAGCTATAAAGGGTAGCGTTCTAGCAGACCATCTTGCTCATCAAGCTGTAGAAGATTATCAGTCCATGAAGTTTGAATTCCCAGACGAAGACATCATGACATTAGACAACTGTTAAGAAATCAGACCATATGACGGACCTGGACAAGGATCCCGATGGACCCTATTCTTTGATGGGGAATCCAATGCACTTGGTAATGGTATCGGCGTTGTACTCATATCTTCGGAAGGATGCCATACTCCTTTTACTTCCAGACCCTGCTTCAACTGTATGAACAACATGGAAGAGTACGAAGCATGCATCTTTGGTCTCAAGGCTGCCATAGACTTGGGAATCAAATCTTTAGATGTGTTTGGAGATTCAGCTTTGGTCATCAGTTAGATCAAAGGAGAGTGGGACACTAAGCATCCAAACCTTATCCCTTACAAAGAACATGTTTTTACATTGTTACCACATTTTGAGCAGATTACCTTCGAGCACTTCCCGCGAGAATAAAATCAGCTAGCAGACGCTCTATCCACAATGTCATCTATATTAAAACTTAATTGGGATAACGAGGCTCCCCAGATCACCATTGAACGAATGGACGAACCAGCACACTGTCACGAGATTAATACTGAAGAAGTAATGGACCAGCCTTGGTTTCATGAAGTCAAAAGGTATCTCAAGGCTCAAGAATATCCAGAAGCAGCTTCAATCAATGATAAAAAGTTCCTAAGGAGATTCTCCGCTAAGTTCTTCCTAAGTAATGGCATCTTGTACAAACGTAATCATGATTCTATTCTGCTCCGTTGTGTGGATAAGATTGAAGCTGAAAAGATCATGGCTGAATTACATGAAGGTACCTTTGGCACTCACTCTAGTGGGCATACGATGGCGAAGAAAATCCTACGGGCAGGCTATTATTGGTCTACCATGGAAGCAGACTGCTATCAACACTCCCCGACCTGTCATAAGTGTCAAATCTATGCAGGGAAGGTGCACGTGCCTCCGGTTCCTCTAAATGTCTTAACAGCTCCTTGGCCCTTCGCTATGTGGGGAATTGATATGATTGGGGAGATCAAGCCTACAACCTCCAATGGACACCGCTTCATTCTAGTGGCCATTGACTATTTCACAAAGTGGGTTGAAGCAGCTTCCTTCGCATCTGTTACTAAGAATGTTATTGCCCGCTTCATCAAGCAGAATCTTATTTGCCGGTACGGTATCCCAGAAAGGATCATCACTAATAACGGTACGAACCTTAACAATACTATGATCACCGCCTTATTCGAACAGTTCAAGTTTCAACATCACAATTCATCCCTCTATCGGCCAAAGATGAATGGTGCAGTCGAAGCTGCTAATAAAAACATTAAAAAGATCATACAAAAAATGACAGTCACCTACAAGGACTGGCATGAAATTCTACCGTTTTCTCTCCACGGGTACCATACCACGGCTCGCACATCAACTAGGGTAACACCATATTCTTTGGTTTATGGCATGGAGGCTATCTTGCCTATTGAGGTTCAAATCCCCTCTTTGAGAATTATGAAGGATGCAGGTCTGAGTGAGGACGATTGGATCTAGACCCGGCTTGATCAAATGAACTTAATTGATGAAAAGAGACTTACTGTTGTTTGCCATGGTCAGATGTATCAAAAACGGATGATCAAGGCTTTCAACAAGAAAGTCAGACGCCAAGTATATCAAGTTGGGGATCTGGTGATCAAGCGCATTATCTTGCCACAAAGTGATCCCAGGGGCAAATGGACTCCTACCTATGAGGGACCATTTATAATCAAGAACATCTTCTCCGGTGGGGCAATGATCTTAACCACCATGGACGGCGACGATTTGCCATACCCTGCAAATGCAAACATAGTCAAAAGATACTATACATAAGAGACCCGCTAGGTTGACACACCTAGGCAAAACAAGGGCATCCCGGTGAACCAAAAGGTTCGGGAAAAAATTATGGATAAAATAATAAAAAATTGTACACCTGGGAAGTTGAAAACCCGAAAGAGAGACTTGGGCAAAAAAGGGTTTCCCAGTGGATTGAAAACCCGAAAGGGCGGTCCAGGCAAAAGTTAGGGAATTAAAGCGTATGACTATGTATCGTCAGATCACTTTGAGGACAACTTCAACCTCTTCACTGAAAAACTTGGAGTTCTGATCGATTCAATCATCTTCGGACAAAGCAACAGATAGACAAGGTATTCAGAGAAACGGAGGCTATAGCAGAATGGGAATCCCATGGGATTATCACACATAGCTATCTTTCTTTGTATAAATTTTTCTTATTTTCATGACACCATCCTCTTACTAGGATGTTTGTCTACTTTGTACAAAAATACTTATTCAAAGTGAATACAAAGATACCTCTTTAAAGTACAGAAAACTATTTGTCCTTTTCTTTTACACTTGTGTTTTATTTGCAAAAAAACGTCCAATGATTCATTAATGAACATATGCATTTGAACATAATTACTGTTTACAAATAAACAAAATGGAAAAGAACAATTACCGACAGGTTGAAAGAATAGGAAAATGTCTTTAGGATATTCCATGAGCAATCCCTACAGTACGTCATTAAAATCCCCAGCGGAGCTGAAACTTCAAACTATTAATCCACAGTGGAAACCACCCAATTTCTCCAAAATTCCCCAGCAAGATGTCTTGAAGCTTGAAAACCAACCAGACAACAGCTAACTTCTATTTATCCCTAACCTAGGATAACTCCTGGTAGAGTGGCAGACGACCGAAACTCCTGAACTTTTTCCAAACAGGAATAAGTTTTTTTCCCCACAGAGTTTTCTTGCTCCCCAACGGAACGAAGATTCCCATTGTTAAATTCCCAGTAGAAGTCATCAAAATTCTATAGATTCCCCAAGCAGATTCCTCAAAGTAGTATATGGCATTACTCACGACAGAATTTTTTGTCAAGACATGAAGAATCCACATATCCTCAGCAGCAGTCAAGGATTTATTTTCCTCAACAATACAGCAAATCAGCTAACATGCGCATACATTACATCCATATATCATAAACATTGATAAAACACATATATTGCATCATACATTTCATGCAACGTAATTTTGTGTTCCAGCTAACATTTTACCCTTTCAGGATAAGATTAACAGCTACTGCTAAACAATGTGCAATCATGATATAGATCAGATACACTCCATAGACGGTTTCCATTCTGATACTTATTCAGATTTCAAGTTCATACATAATACAGATACGCTCCAGACACAGTTGCCATTCTGTTACTCATTCAGATTTCAACTATCAGATACAGTTCAGATACGCTCCATACACGGACGCCATTCTGATACTTATTTAGATTTCAAGTTCAGATACACTCCAAACACGGATGCCATTCTGATACTTATTCAGATTCAGTCTCCAGATACAGCTCAGATACGTTCTAGATACGGACACCATTCTAATAATCATTCATTTGAATTACAACTTACAATTCAACAAACATTCTTGGATGGCATCTACAAGCCCATCTCCAACAAGATTCTATCACTTCTCCAAATGGCATCTTTAAACCCAATCCCTCAACTACACTTTGTCGAGTGCAAATTTACGGGCACTCTAGTGTCCAATCATCTTTTACCTTAGAGTCACGAACGGAAAAGCTCGCCAATCTAACTCTTTAGGTTCAAGAATATTGAACAGGGGCAGCTGTTGTACCCCAAAATTTTCCCTCTCATTTATCAAGACTTTTCTCACAAGACTTCTTTGACTCAAGATATCTCATCTTGCACTGATAACTTAAAATTAGGGTTTGAGTTTGCACAAGGATTTTTGGACCACCAATGCTTCATTTGACTTTCATACATCATTTTGGACCCCTAAGTTTGTTCATGATAAGTTTCATGCCTTGAACCACATTTTTGATCAGTCAATTGGACAGTTGACCTAAAAATCAACTATATTGGGGAAAAAGTCAATCATGGCCAATTCACAGTCAAACTTCATGATTTTTTATCCACATAAACATTTTAGATTCACATGTATCATTTGGTCAAGTTTGGATCACAATTCTTCAAGAAATTTGATCAAATCATCAAAAGGGCAAAATGGTCAAAATTAGGGTTTTTGACTGAGAAAGGGCAATTTCTGATTTTTAACCTAGAAAATGACCAATTGAGTTCAAGAATGATTTCAAGGATTCAATGGAATCATCTTGACTCAATTACATGGTTCAAAACATCTTAAGTTCATTGGATTGACAGATGAAATTTGCAGTCAACTGATCAAAAGTCAACTGTACACAGAAAGTCAAACTTTGACTTTTTGGTCAAAATCAAGTGCCAAGGGTCATAATTCATCAAGATATGTCAAAATGTGAAACTTGTTCACCAAGAAAATCAAATTTGAAAATTAGGGTTTTGAATTTGAAAATTTTCATAACTTAGAATTTTTCTAAGTATAAAAATTTTCTTATTTTTTCTCAACTGTACACAACTTTTACACCATGATGCATTTTGATTCAAGGAAAATCCCCAACATGAAAGTTGTAGACCTCCATGAAATATACAACTTTTCTTCACAAACTTTTCCATAAATATGCTTGGATCTTAAGTTATAAATTTGTGAATACATGGTCATGAACTTCTTAACTTAGTGAAATTTTGCCCTAATTTAGGCAGGTTTTGGACCCAACTTCATGGCAGGTTTTCACCTAGTTCCAAGATGTGTCTCAAAATTCATTTCAAATATGGATTATAAAGCACATTACAATATTTCCAAAATGTCCAAGAACTCTCCAAGATCATTTTTGAGTAGGGAGAATCGAAGAGAGGAAGTTGGCATTTTCTCACTTTTTGTTCAAGCCATTTTCATAAAGAACCAAGTTGCAAATCAAACCTATGCTGGATATTTCATGCTTTACAGGTCCTAAAATTGCTACACACTCCTTAATTAAATGCATACTCAGTTGACAAAGCCTCTATCCATGCTTTTGAACCTTTATCCAATTGATAATTCCACTTATGGCAAAAAGGTTCCATTGCCATTTTCATAAAGAAACACTTTTGCAAACTTTTCAACTTGGAGCTTTGAACATGTCCCCTTGATGCATACAAACCACACAGGTCTCAAGCAACTTGTACAAACTCATACCAACCCTAAAGCAAGCTGGTACAAGCATGTGGGTTTTGTCTTGTCACTTTGCTTTAAGTACAAGAAAAGTTGCAAAAAGGCTAGGGCTTGCACAGCTGATAGAGAGCTGACTTGAAACCATTTCTATACTAATATGCAAACAATATGCAACACATAGCACGCTTAGCAAGGACCAGAAACTCTCTCAAGCTGAAAAACACCCAAAACCTGTCCAAAACTGCAGATTCTGCACAAGCATCCCCATATTCCATTTGGCTCGTGCGTTTTGAGTTTGGATCATTCAAACACATTACATAATTGATACTTAGTCAATCCAAACCATCATCCATGTTATGTAACCTCTATTTCACTACCTTCCATTGTTAACTTTGAAGCTTGCAGTTGGACTTGGTCAGGGAGTTCTAGCCACTTTCAGAGCAAGGCAAAGGTTGGAATAGATTCAGGAAAGTTCAAGGAAGCTCAAGCAAGCATCAGGCCTCCATTAAAGTCACTACATTTCCATATATGATTCCAGCTGAAGGAGGTAAATTTTTAAACTATACCTCCTTGTACAGGTAACCTTAGGCCACGATCTGTGAATAAAAAATGTAGTTCTCATCATAACAAAGTTATACATATCATTATCTTGCATTAATTTTACTTGTGCTAAGAGAATTTGAAACTTGAAATTTCTGGAAATATTAGGTAAAGATTTATGGTTGTTTAAATTCTTTTTAATCTTTGATAGTTAGATTACATAGCTTACATGATTGGAATCGTGAGTTCCAGCTCTACATTTTTCATGTTATAAGTTTTCATTTTTATGGAGGCATGAGGAAGTTACAGGGGATCCGGCCAAGGCTTGAGGAAGAAGATGAAACATGGCAAGGACGCGTTTTGTAATATGTTGTTTTTGTTTCAGTAAAGACAATGGATGTATGGCCACCGCAGTGGTAAAGCAGCGCGCTGGTGAGACCCATGTTCTGGGTTCGAACCTGCGCGCTACTTTTGCATTTTGGCATTTTTCCCTTTTCAGTTTTTTTGACATTTTGCAGGTTTGGGCTTTTTGCTATGGGCCAGCATTTTTGCTCAACATCACCAGTGACTTGTTATCTCACACCCTGCCAACTTATTTCATATTTTATTTTTTTATTTTATTTTCATATTTTATTTTTTTATTATTTTCTTTAAATGATATAAAATCTTAAAAAATATAATTTAGTCATATTGCACTTTATTTTATTTTTATTTTATTTCTCACATAAAAATATAGTTTATTTTAATAGGATATAATTTATTTTCTTAATAAACTCATAAATATAATTAAATATACTTAATATTTTTATTTTACATTTCATACTTACAAATACCTGTTTTTTGCATATATTTATTTTTAATATTTATATACAATATTATTTATTATTTTCATACAAAAAATGCATAAAATAATGCATATAGAAAACTTTATTTTCTTTTAAATGAAAATTAGGATTTAATCCCTTTCAAAAGATTTAAATATTTTTCCTTATATTTTTTAGGTTTAAATTAAATATTCTTTTACACAAAAATAAGACATCAAAAATCTCTTTACATGTACATTACATTGCATTACATTTTAAATATTGTATTATATTTATTTTAATTCGCACAAATTCTATTTGGTTGTAATAATATATTTAGCTTTATATTTGTGCAAATCCCCATTCAAACTAGTATTCCCCCTTCCCATAAATTGTTGTAATAGCTTAGAAATATTTACATTGCGCAATTTATTGCTTTCATATGCCATGATTAGTAATTAGGGTTTGTATGACAAGAACGAAACAAAACAAATAGAAAACCCTAAATACAAGACAAAATCAAAAGCATGAAAATGATAAACTTTGCACACAAGCACCCTTAGGGTTTCTCCCACTTGGTTGCCTAAAACAAAATGGCCATGTTACGCATGCGAAGTATCTTGGCAAAACAAAACAAATTTAAGATCATAGTCCCTCGATGACGCTATTCAAAAGTTGCCTTACAAAATGATCTTGGTCCCTCAAAAATGCTAAGATACTTTGCAAACATTGCTAATCATGGTTATACGATGACCCACGTCCGTCCCGTTTACATCCAAAGATAGGGTTGCTTACCAAATCAATGGTAAGCCAACAATGTCAAAGGAATAGAAAATGCATAGGAAGGACATTTGAGTAGGTAGATAGCTTCTAGTTACTTGCTTCATTTCAAACAATCCTTGATATTTTCAAAGCAAACACACACATTTCAAAAACATCTTACAAATATTAAAAATCTTTTTAAAAGATAAACATCTTTGTATACATTCTTACAAACGAGAATCATTACAAAGATTTCCTAAACGAATGGCCTCTTTTACAAAATACTTTCAAAACCACATCAAACACCATTTCAAACAAACCAGAGAAAGTGATCTAAGCAAGTAACTAAGAGCCCATGGAAAACCATGGATGAAAAGGGTGCTAGCACCTTCCCTCTTCATAATTTACCCCTCGAACTCAAGAAAACATCTCAAAGGTCTTTCCTGGGCTTTTTCACCTTTCCTTTTGGATAAAAGAAAAGTCAGTGGCGACTCTTGCTAACCGCAACATTTTGCAACAAAACGCAAAACCTCAAGTCACTTCTCCCACTGCATCACACTCTTGTTTATGAAGACAACGTGTTCTAAAGAAACCAGTCAGAAGATCTGAAGACAGAAGTTCTACTTAAGTACAGATGCTAAGGACTCAAGTTTATGAAGACTAGGGGTTCTAGAAAATGATCTCAAGACCAAGTGCTGAAGATTCTAAAGACGAAGTTCTTAAGACTCTGAAGACTTGAAGTTCTGAAGACCCAAGGTTCTAGAAAAGGTTCTCACAACCAAGTGTTGATGACTCTGAAGACGCGTTTCTGAAGACTCTGAAGACTTGAAGTTCTGATGACCTTAATGTTATGTTCTCTCTTCTAATCTCATGCTTGCAGAAGCCTCTGAAGTACAGAAGGAAAGAAGATAACGTCAATGTGGTACACAAGTACACAGTACAAAAAAGCCTTATCCCACTATCTCTCCACTAGCTCTAATTTAGGAAAAGAAAAAGATATGGCAGTACTATTTTCATCATTGTGTAATAACTCTTTTTCAATAGCCAACGACTATATTTTTCTTAGCTATATAAGAAAAGGATCATATGCTTAAAATGTTGTTGGTGTTCAAATGTTCAAATGGAAGTTGTCATTGTTGGAACACAACCAAAAATTACCAACCAGTATAACAACAACAAGAACAACAAATAGTTCTTGAATCATATTGTTGATAATTACAAAATAACAATGAAGTCATTCATTCACAATGTGCCTAATTTCATATACTGCAAGAAGCTTGGTAAGCTGTAGAAGATAATGAAGATGATCACGGAAACTCCAATTACAAATCCACAACATGAATGTTGTGCTTTAAATTGATCATTGAATTAAATAGAATAAGGGTTGTTGTCTATAATGTTCTAAGGTGAATCAAGATGAAGAAGTTCTTCTCTTTACTACATCAAGATCAACAAAGCTTTCAAAAGTGTATGAAAAAAAGACTTCATTAAGTCAAGTGCTTTTGGGTTATTGTCCGTGAAGAAGCTACTTGAAGAAAAGAAGACCGCACATTTGAAATAAAATACAATGTAATATTATTAGTGTGTATTAGGATCTTCTGATGTACTTAATTGAGTTTAAACTTGCTTGTGTATAAGCATTCTCTTGTAAACAAACCTTGTAAAAATAAACAGTTGTTTGTTCCTTCTAAAGGACCGGTTAGGTCAGAAGCTTTAGAAGGTATTGTGTTTCTTCTAAAGGACCAGTTAGGTAAGAAGCTTTAGAAGGTAATGTATTCCTCAAAGGACTAGTTAGGTCAGAAGCTTTGAGAAGACTAAGATGGTAGTCTTGGTGGTAGTTAGTCACATTAGTTGATTGTGCATGATGTAATCAGTTTGATTACAGTGGATTAAGTCCTTGAGTTTAAGGCGAAATCACCTTAGTAAGGTGGACTGGACTAGCTTGAGGATTTCTCAAGTGAACCAGGATATATCACATGTTCTTTACTCTTGCTTATGCTTCACTGTTTATGCTTCCACAACATATTTGAAAGCATCACTTAACGCAACAATGTTAAGAGACAAAAGTTTGTTATGAATGAAAAACCTGATTCAAACCCCTCCTTCTTTCCTATGTTTTCTTCACACCTTTAATTGGTATCAGAGCTTGGTTCTATTATTGATTGATATCAAACACCTAATAGTGTTAGGTAAAGATCCAAATGGTGTGTGAAGAAATACCCTGGGCGATAGTTACTCCACCTTCAATTAAAGTCTCATATCAGAAGATGGTGATTGAATACTGATCAAAAACTAAAAATGTCAACAACAAAATCTTCTCTTTTGGAGATAACCTGTTCAGAACCCAAGAAGAAGATACCAGAAGTCGTAGCATCAGAAGCTCTCAATTCAGATGCAGTTATTGCTCCTTCTGATCCGTTGAGATGAAAGGAAGAATCACAATATCTCTTTTTGAAGAACTAATTCTGGAATATAAAGAAGCTCTTGTCAGAACCATATAAGATTTCAAATCTCCTAAAAAATGTTTATGGATTTGGTGTCCTTGATTGAGCCAACATTTTCTGATGAAACTCTTCTAGACAAAGACTGAAGTCTGGAAAATAAAATAAGTTTGAAGAATCAACTGACAAGACAGATTAATCAGAGAAGAAGTGATATTTTTTGAATGCTTTTGCTAAAAATTTACGATTAGATGAACAATGTATTTGCTCAAAGATCAAAATCATCAGAAATTAATAAATCTTTCTTGCTAAAGATTAATTCTTTATGAGTATGAGATGTTTTCAAGAAACAGATTAGTCCACCCTTGACTTACTCATAAAAATCTCATTAGGAATTTCTTCAAGTAAAGAAGAAAGATTATTGTCTTCTGATTTTAATACATAGGAACTTCATGATGAAGTCGGCAGAAAAAACATCAGAAATCTTGAACAGAGGAATTCAAAACTCTAAGAAATAATTTCTCTGATTCAGAATATTTAAACCCTAACTAATCAAGCAGGTAGAAGATCTACTTCAGAAATTCTGAATATTGTTTCCTTTGGAAAGCTTCGTAGAAAGATGAAAACTTCTTAGGAAAGGAAGCTTACTGATTCATTAGGAATATAATCAAAGGTGTAGTTCACAATATGCCAGATCCTCTGAATACTAATATAGACAACCAAGTTCTGATAATTTGAGAATTTATCTAAGTTGAAGAAACTTTAATCTGTCAGAATGTTATTTGTTTCCCTCGGAAATTCTTGATATATGAATTCTTGAATGGAAAATGCTTTAAAAGATGTAAATACAAAAGCCATTCACTCTGAAGCGGATGTGCTGACAAGCCTTGATATACTAACTCTAAACAACTTAGCTCAGCATTGTAAGAACAATATTGTCATTCAAAATAGTTAATGTTTGATGATACTTGTATAAGAACAAATTTTGTAATTTGTGCAAGGAATCAAAAATTCATAAGACACTAGGAAATGTTAGTTAATTTTCTTAAGCACATAGCTTCTTGGAAGTTCATGAAATATTGACCTTTTGAAAAGTAAGCTTCTGTTCAAAGGAAGCTTGACAAACAGATGGATGTTCTGATAATAAAAGATCAGAATATATATGATCTAAGGATTACTCTCAAGAAGTTATATGAGTGATTCTAAATAGAAGAATAAAGAGATCATCTGAAGAGAAGACTGATTATAGTTCTCATATTAGAGACCAAAGTTCAGAAGAAACTTGTACTCCTCAAAATTAGAAAATAGAGAACCTCTAAAGAAGTAAGAGGAGCCACTAAGTACGAGTTCAGGATGTAGAGCACTCAAATAAAATAATCATGGTGAAGATTTCAGAATCTCAAAGGTATGTTTTTCTTTTATCTATAATTTATTAAAACTTCTGATAATAATACCTCTACAAGTTAGAAGATGTTTTAAACAGAAGCACTCCAAATGTTAGTGCAACTCCAATTTGATAATTTTCTGGTTAGTGAAAATTTCATGATCTGGAACATTCTCGCTTTCCAAGAAAAAAAACTTTTGATCAATTATCTGGATAATGCGAACACGTAAGTTTCCTTGAGAATGAGTGATTTTTTTTTACGTATGATGTATGTCTGATGATAGTTTCTCATTTAAGCAACTATATTCAATATTTTTATGTATGTGAGTTTCTGGTCTTCCACTTCTAAATGCTTATTGACTCAAAGTCTTATTTGAAATCTGTATGGTACTGTGTTCTTTATGAAGACTGGTTCACTCCATTCCCTTTCTTTGAAATTCTTATCTTTTCTTATGTCAGTGATCTATGTCATTATCACAGTATGGTACGACTTCTTTCACTCATATGAGTGTATATAGATCAATAGTGATTTATCACACTTATCTTTTCCTCTCATAAACCCATTCCCATCAAGATCATTCCTCTTATTTGTCCGTCATGCCTCAACCAACATTTCTTGGAAATGAAGATCTTCTTGAAATTATCATTGAAAAAACAAATTTAAATTCTTCCTCTTGAAAGTAACATTGCTTGTAGCATCACAAATATGTCATACTTTCAACAATGGACAAGATACTTCAATATGCTGAAGAGACCTGTCTACGTGAATCTTGTTAAAGAATTATGGAAGCATGCTTATCTTGATTATGAGAATTGTTCTATCCTCTCCTATATTTTTGAAACCCCCATAACCATTACTCCTTTCTCAATCACTCGTGCAACTGGGTGTGAAATGTTGGTGTCACTATTGACTTTGTCAAATCTAGGTTTATTATGTATGAGAAATTTTCTTCTCTTCATGACACATCATCAAGATATGAACCTATCAATTCTGAAAATCTACTATCCATTCCCAAAGCTTGGTTCAAGCTTGTGTTGTCCAACTTTCTTCCCATAGGGGAAAACCAATACCTTCTGAGGTATGATGACCAAACATTCATCTATTTTCTAATGAATGATACTTGAGTAAACATGCCACAGTCTATGTTCATCTATCTTTGGAAATCTAAATTTGAGTCTAGAAATCGCATTAAGTCATATATTCCTTATGGAAGAGTTTTGTCTGAAATATTCTTCCAAGAAGGAATAGTGGATATAATCAAGGAAAGGATAGCAAAAGATGGCCCAGAGAACTGTCTTGAAAACTATTTGTTGAAGACTAAATATGAAATCTTCAGTGGTTAGGAAAACATAGCTTGTCTAGTCCAATCGTGATTGTCTTTGTTGCTTGTTTTATTATCTGATTATTCCATGTCTGTTGTATTTTCTTTAATTAATGAAGCTTTTTATTTTTTAATCAATGGCTTATTTTTTATGCTTAATTTGGATATGAATATCTTAAAACTATGATATAATCATGTATTATCAAGAAACGACAAGTATTTAGGAAGTATAAATTCATTAAAATAAGACAGTCATGCATGCGTCTCTAAGGCATAGGTAAGGTTTTAGACCTTTAACGTATGTCAGTTACTTTCTCCATGTATTAGAGGGTAGCTGTTTAAACTTCTTTTCATGAAACAATTGATATTCCCTCATAAATGAAATTAATCATTCCTTTTCCCTTTCCCATACACCTATGTCTCCTAGTTTACTTTAGATACTCATAATCTACCTAGAAGATATCAATTGTCACTTATTGAATTCTCTTCATCCTCGTGACTATATAAATAGTAGAAATTTCTCCTCTAATTTCCCTAGCCCTCATTTTAACTATTAACTCTTAAATCCTTATTCGTGCTATAACAATGTGTGATATAACCTTTCACGGAAATGAGGAAACCCTGGAAGTCATTCCAGAAAAACGACCCAATCTTGCCAGAATCAAATACTATGGACTGGACATAGTAAAGAGTATGAAAATCCAATATTGTTCGGGCTACTACACTCTTCTAAACTGTCTCGTCTTCCCCTATCCTTATAAAGGAATTATGGAAGTATGCCATAATCAGCGATGATGGTAACACTATCTGGTCTGAGATTTTCAGCCTTCCTATTGTTGTCGCCATCTCTTCAATAGTAAAGGTCACATGGTATGTCTCATCTGGAGTCACCATTGATGACTATCAATCTGAAATGGGTATAGTGGAGAAGTTTAGGATTCTTCATGATAGTTCAGCCCCTATGAACCAACTAATCCTGAAACTCTTCTTCCTTCTTCCAGAACATGGCTTAGATTCTCTCTTTCCAACCTCCATCCTCGAGCTACGGCAAGAAGCACTTTGTCTCATGACGACAAAAAATTTATCTTTCTCTTGATACATCATTTCAAGATCAATCTTCCCAAAACCATTTTCAATCATCTGAAACATTCCATTTATGTCTCAAGAACACAATCACAATCCTACATTCCTTATGGAAGGATATTGTCTGAGATAATGGACTGAGAAGGAATCTGAGAATCGATAAAGAAGTTTGGACCAAAATATGCGATGACTGATGAAAGGTGTGCTAGGGTGGACGCAGTTGAAGATTTTGATGATTAAAATCTTTGCTGTAATGTTTTTAAAATATTAGTTTTTGGCTAGTTCTTGTTCTAATCTAAGCTTCTCTTTGTTTCAGTTTTCTCTTTGTGTACTTCTTAATCCTTTAATTAAATATGTTTTGGCTATATTCTTTTACTTATATTCTCCAATCATAATGAATTTCTATGATTCGGATATTACATAGAGATTTATTAGCATATTAATCATGTTTTAACTAATTTAGATTCTCTAACTTTTTGATGATGTCAAAAAGGGGGAGAAATATAATTATTTTGATAACCCTTAAAATAAATCCAAAACTCATCATAATAATAAAATATGAATTTACTGTTGACGTTTGTTTGTTTGATGGTTAACCGAGAAACTCTGAACAAGTTCACTATGCATTCTAAGATAGGTCAAAATGAAAGAACTCTGTTAAAGTTCTGAATAAGTTGTACACTTTGTGAACATATGTTCAAGAATAAGATAAACCCAACATTGTTCAAAAGTTGAGAACTTTCTGAAAGTTAAAGTTATCTTAATTTTTGTATCATAATGTTTAAAAGATGTAAAATGTCTGAGAATGTGATATTCAGAACATAAGAATCAAAAGCAGAAGTTGATGCTTTCCAGAAGAGCTGAGTGAATCACAAGTTAAAGACTATCTGAAAAATCTTGCTAGAAGATTAAATAAGAAGAAGCTCTGATGAATTCAATATTTCAATTGATTCTATTAGTATCAAGAGTTAAGACTCTCAAGAGCTCAATATCTGATCTATTGGAACCAGGGGGAGTTCTACTCAAATGTTTCAGAGTCAGGATATTTGATCTTAATCAAGTTTTTGACTCAGGGGGAGTTTCATAAAAAGGATAAGTGTTTCTTACTCTTTTTATTTTCACTTTTTCTGATCATATGAAGAAAACCGTTTCATCAAAATACATAGTTTTGTCATCATCAAAAAGGGGGAGATTGTTAGAACAAAATTTGGTTCTACAATATTATCTCTGAGTTTTAATGATAACAAATGAGTATGTTTGAAAGAACAATTTTGATACTCTAATGTTTGTTATTTTTTAGTATTTAACAAACAGGTTCTGCTTCTGATGGATGGCGTGACCAAGACATTAGAAGAGAATTAGTTTTGCTTCTGCACTGCACAAGTTTTGATAAACAGTAGCAAGACACTCTAGAAGCTTCTGAAGTGTAGACTATGATGTTTGTCTAAAGAAACAATTCAGAAGATCTGAAGACAGAAGTTCTACTTAAGTCCAGATGTTGAAGACTCATGCTTCTAAAGACAACGTGTTCTAAAGAAACCATTCAGAAGATCTGAGTACAAAAGTTCTACTCAAGTCCGGATGCTAAGCACTCGTGTTTCTGAAGACACCATGTTCTAAAGAAGCCAATAAGATGATCTGAAGACATAATTTATACTTAAGTCCAGATGTTAAAGACTCAAGTTTCTGAAGACCCAAGGTTTTTAAAAAGGGTCTCAAGACCAAGGGCTGAAGATTCTGAAGACGACGTTCTTATGATTATAAAGACTTGAAGTTTTAAAGACCCAAGGTTCTAGAAAAGGTTCTCATGACCAAATGCTAAAGACTCTGAAGACGCGGTTATTAAGACTCTGAAGACTTGATGTTCTGATGACCTTAATGTTATGTTCTCTCTTCTAAGCTCCTGCTCGCAAAAGCCTCTGAATTACATAAGGAAAGAAGATAACGTTAACATGGTACATAAGTACACAGTATGAAAAAGCCTTATCCCACTACCTCTCCAATAGCTTGAATTATGGAAAAGAAAAATATGTGGTAGTACTATTTTCATCATTGTGTAACAACTATTTTTCAATAGCCAACGAATCTATTTTGCTTGGATATATAAGAAAAGGATAATATGCTTAAAATTGTGTTGGTGTTTAAATGTTCAAATGGAAATTGCCATTGTTGGAACACAACCAAAAATTATCAACCAGTATGACAACAACAAGAACAACAAATATTTCTTGAATCATATTGTTGATAATTACAATATAACAATGAAGTCATTGTTTCATAATGTGCTTAATTTCATATACTGCAAGAAGCTTGGTAAGCTGCAGAAGATAATAAAGATGATCAGGAAAGCTCCAATTATAAATCCATAACATGAATCTTGTGCTTTAAAGTGATTATTCAATTAAATAGAACAAGGGTTGTTGTCTAGAATGTTCTAAGGTAAATCAATATAAGGAAGTTCTTCTCTTTACTACTTCAAGATCAATAAAGCTTTCAGAAGCGTATGAAGAAGAAGACTTCACTAAGTCAAGTGCTTTTGGGTTATTGTCCATGAAGAAGCTACTTAAAGAAAAGATGACCACACATTTGAAATAAAATACAGTGTAATATTATTAGTTTGTATTAGGATCTTTTGATGTACTTAATTGAGTTTACATTTTCTTGTGTAGAAGCATTCTCTTGTAAACAAACCTTGTAAAAACAAACAGTTGTTTGTTCCTTCTAAGGGACCAGTTAGGTCAAAAGCTTTATGAGGTATTATTTTTCTTTTAAAGGACCAGTTAGGTCAGAAGCTTTAGAAGGTAATGTGTTCCTCAAAGGACCGGTTAGGTCAGAAGCTTTGAGAATACTAAGATGGTAGTCTTAGTAGTAGTTAGTCACAACAGTTGACTGTGCAGGATGTAATCAGTTTGATTATAGTGAATTAAGTCCTTTAGTTCAAGGTGAAATCACCTTTGTAGGATGGACTGGACTAGCTTGAGGATTTCTCAAGTGAACCAGGAAATATCACGTGTTCTCTACTCTTGCTTATGCTTCATTATTTATGCTTCCATAATATATTCAAAAGCATCACTTAACACAACAATGTTAAGCGACGAAAGTTTGGTATGAATGGGAAACCCAATTCAAACACCCCCCCCCCCCATTTTCTTGTGTTTTCTTCACACCTTCAGCTTCTCCATTAGATAATCCATTCTCATTAGAATAAAGTGAGCAGATTTCGTCAACTTGTCCATAATAACCCAAATATCCTCAAAATTATTCAGTATTTTGGGTAAACAAGAAACAAAATCCATGGAAATACTATCTCATTTCCATTCAGGAATAGATAGCAGTTGCATCAAACCAGATAGTTTCTTATGTTAAATATTTGATTTCTGACAAATCAAACAAGAATACACAAATTTCACTATATTTTTCTTAATACCTAGCCACCAAAATAATTTCCTCAAATCCTGATACATTTTAATAGCTCCAGGATGAATACTCAATCCATTATGATATACTTTCTCAAGAATCCTCTTCTTCAAATGAGCTATATTTAGAACACAAACTCTATCACGACATCTCATGATACCATTCTTATCAATCTGGAAATCGCCACCTTGACCTTGATTGATAATCTTGGACCTATCCACCAAAATTAAATCAGATTTTTAACCTTCTCCAATCTCATCAAGAGTGCCACTAGTAATATTTAACATACCAAGCTTAACTCCAGAAGAATTCTTTTCACAAATCAAACTCATATCTCGAAATTGCTCAAGTAATTCCAACTCTCGTACCATCAACATTGCCATATGCAACGACTCCCTACTTAATGCATCAGCCACAACATTCGCTTTACCCGGATGGTAATTCAAACTAAAATCATAATCCTTCAAGAATTCCAACCATCTTATTTGCTTCATGTTCAACTCTTTCTGATCAAACAGATATTTCAAACTCTTGTGATCACTAAACACATCAAACATTGATCCAAACAAATAATGCCTCCAAAAATTTAATACAAACACAACAACAACTAACTCTAAATCATGAGTCAGATAATTTATTTCATGCACTTTAAGTTTCCTTGAAGCATAAGCTACAACTTGTCGATTCTGCATCAACACACCTCCTAAACCCATTAATAAAGCATCACAATACACAACAAACAATTATGTTGGATCAGTCAAAATCAAAATAGGAGAATTTGTCAACCTTCTCTTAAGCTCTTGAAAATCAGCTTCACACTGTGTAGTTCAAATAAAAGCTTGACCTTTCCTAGTCAGTTGCATCAACGACAAGGCTAACTTGGAAAATCCTTCAATAAACTTCCGATAATAACCTGCTAAACCAAGAAAACTTCGAATCCCAGAAACAGATTTCAGAGCTTCCCATTGAGACACAACCTTAATCTTCGATGAATCAACAGCAATACCATATTTTTATATCACATGCCCAAGGAAACTCACTTCCTTCAACCAAAACTCACACTTAGAAACTTAGCATACATTTGTTTCTATTTCAACACAGATTACACAATCCTCATATGTTCAGCATGATCTTCTTCACTCTTTGAATATATCAAAATATCATCAATGAAAATAACAACAAACTTATTTAAATATTGATGAAAAATCCTATTCATGTATTCCATAAATACACCAGGTGCATTGGTCAAACTAAACATCATCACAGAATACTCATAATGAGCATACCTTATTCTAAAAGCAGTCTTCTGAATATCTTCAGCCTTCACTTGAATTTAATGATACCCAAACCTAAAATATATCTTAGTAAATACACTTGCACCAACCAAGTGATCCATCAAATCATCAATTCTCGGAAGTGGATACTTATTCTTGATAGTCACCTTGTTCAGTTGTCTATCATCCACACATAATCTCATAGTACCTTCTTTTTTCTTAACCAAAAAAACGGGTGCACCCAACAGTGACACACTAGGACAAATGAATATCTTCTCAAGAAAATCCTCAAGTTGACTCTTCAACTCTTTCAATTCAGATGCTGACATCCGATATGGAGCCATCGATACCAGACTAGTTCCAGGAACTAAGTCGATCGTAAACTCCACCTCACGCTCTGGCGGTAAATCACTTACATATTCAGAAAATACCTCGGGAAAATCATGAACTATTCCTAATTCACTAATCGTTCATTTTCCACCAATATCAAATGTTGCCATCAAATCTAACAACACAACGTCATCCTGCACAGACTCGTTCACTTTATATACTATCAAGCTGGAAAGACAAGCATATCCCTTCCAACATGATCATGTCTACTATCAATAAGAGATTAAGGGGGTGATTAGTTCCTCAATTTTTCAATAGGTAGCTGACAACCATGATGGGGGCATGAACCATTGTTACCCAACTGCAATAGCATTCTTTATCTTATGCTCAAAGTCACCTAGTGCACCATGGTCCAACTCTTCACACCATAAATATCTCAGGGAAGCAAAGCTTCTTCCCCACTTTTTTTAAACCCACTCCTGCAACAAAGTAGTTATAAGAAACAAGCAAGTATCGACATTGTTTCACACACATGTCGCGTACTAAGAAACAAACAATATTAGACAACCTGGCTGGATGGACCGACCATGCTCTGATACCACTAATGTAACACACTCTTCTAAACCCCATATACAATTATGTCATGATTAGAGTAACTTAACATGCATATCTGGAGGGCGTCACATGTACTTCACAATAACAACACAAATATAACGGTCATGCTCATAACACACATTTAAAATCATGTCCTATACACTAACACATAATTACATTGATAATCTCAATACAATATTATTTCATAATACACCGAAATAATCATCTTTCATAATGATATTGATAATTGAAATAACATAATGACAATTATATAATAAAATATTAGGCACTAAAGGTCACCATCACATAATCTCAATACAACATAAATAAAGAGAGAATAACAAACATCTCTCAAAACAAACATGAGTTCAAACATTTCTTTGTGTTACATGACTAGAGAATGACTCACTACCTAAATAAGGCTAATCAAAGAACTGGCTCCTCCAAATAATTCTTGCTAGAAGCACTACTATCTTCGGTACCTGAGCGATATTGTATAAAACATCATTCCAACAGAAGGATGAGAATTCACATCATTATAGAAATATATAATAATAAGAAATTGCATCACATACATACATATAATTGAATTCATCATTGATTAGTGTAAATTGTATTTATTTTTGTATATACTTTTGGTTGCACTTATCGAATCCTTGTTGTTAATATCAGTTGAATAACCCAACTTTATGTATAAATACGTTTAGTTTGTATATAATGCATTTTTGTGTACATAGTGTATCAATTGATAGTTTTGTATTCATTTTGTAGGTATTTGATCATTGTTGAAGCAAGAGGAATAAAAGCTCCAAGATGAATTATTGGATCAATAAAGGAATAAGGCCAAGAAGAGAGAGTGTTGTACCCAAAAATTTTCCCTCTTATTTTATCAAGATTTCCCCTCACAAGGCTCCTTGAACTCCAGACAGGATTAGGGTTTTGCACTGCCCAAAAGATCTTCTTGCACTGATGACCTAAATTAGGGTTTGAGTTTGCACAAATATTTTTGGACTTTCAACACTCAAAGTGACTTTCATACTTCATTATGGACTCATGAGTTTGTCCATACCAAGTTTCAAGCCTTGAATCAAATTTTTACCCAGTCAATTGGACAGTTGACCTATAAATCAACTGTATTGGGGAAAAAGTCAATTGTGGTCAATTTACAGTCAAACCTCACAATTTTTTATCCACATCAACATTATAAACTCATATGTACCATTTGATCAATTTTGGACCACAACTCCACAAGAAATTTGATCAGATCACCAAAAGGGCAAAATGGTCATTTTTAGGGTTTTGACTGCACAAAGGCAATTTCTGATTTTTGACCTAGCCAATGGAAAATTGGGCTCAAGCATGGATTCAAGGACTAAGTGGAATCATCTTGACCTATTCACAAGGTTCAAAAGATCTCAATTGCATTGGATTGACAGATGAATTTTTCAGTCAACTGATCAAAATTTGATTGTACACTGAAAAGTCAAACTTTGACTTTTTGGTCAAAATCAAGTGCCAAGGGTCATTTTTCATCAAGATGTGTCAAAACATGAAACTTGTTCATCAAGAAACCCATTTTTGCAAATTAGGGTTTAAAGTTGAAAATTTTCATAACTTAGAATTTTTCTAAGTTATGAAATTTTCTTAATTTTTCCTAACTTTTCCCAACATTTTCACCATGATGCAATTGGATTCAAACAAAACTTCCAACATGAAAGTTCTAGTCCTCCACAAAGTCTATAACTTTGATTCACAAAGTTTTCCCAAAAGAAGCCTGGATCTCAAGTTATGATTTTTGGAACAAGGATCCCTAAAACTTTTAACTTAGTGAAATTTTGCCCTAGTTTAGGCAGGATTTTGACCTATCTTCATGGCCATTTTTCACATAGTTCCACTTGGAATCTCAAATTTAATTTCAAAGATGGATTGTATATCATGTTGCAAGCTTTCCAAAATGTTCAATAAATCTCCAAACACATTTGTGGTTAGGGAGAATCGAAGGCTTAAAGTTGGCCAAAACTCAATTTTCATCCATGGCATGTTCATATTGATACAAGTTGCAAATTCAAATCAGCTTGCTTTGCACTAGATTACAGGCCTCAAAACCATTCCAAACTCAATAATTTAATGCAAATCCATTGGTCTAAGGCATTGTTTTGGTCATTAGAACATTGCACACAAAATTAATCCCTAAGTAGAAAAAGCAACATTTCCATTTTTGCCAAATCTTGCTTTATGTCAAAACCATAATCCTTGAGCATAGAGCCAAATATTATGCAGCAAAGCATATCCATCAACTTGAGGGGCCAAGATCAGAAGAAGCAGGTTGATAGATAGCCTGTACAGGCTTGTATTACATCATTGTGCATTTTGGCTTAAAATACAAGAAACATGTCCAAAACACTAGAACTCGAACATCAGCTAAAACTAACTTGTGCAAGCTTTTGAAACATCTTTCTCACACCCCTTTAAGCCAGAAACACGACCCTTTGAGCCTTCAAACCTCCCATAGCAAAAAATCATCTTCATTTGGAAAAACATGGCACTCCCTGCAATTTGAGTTCCACAACACAAATTGCTCGTGCATTTTGTCCCAAATTGGTTCAAACATCTTCCACATAACCCATCCAAACTATCCCAACCCTTAAACACTAACTGTAACTCCATTTACAGGATTTTCCATTTTCAATTTCAGCTTGTGCAGGTTGAGTTCTGTAGGTTTGTTCAAGCACCTTCAAGGCAAGCTAGACATTGGAGAAGGTCAGGGGAAGTTCAGGCAAGCTCCCAAACATCTCAAGCCTTGTTAAAAAGCTCCATATTGCCATACACGAAGTCAGCTGAAACAGGTTTTTATCAACTTCATATCTCTCTATTTAGGAACATTTAGACTTAGGTTTGTGAATAAGAAATATAGTATTCATAGCCATGAAGTTGTACATATGCTCAGTTTTCATTTTAATTAAGCATGCTAAGAGAATTTGGTCCATGAACATCTTGAAAAAAATAGGTTAAGATTTAGGGTTAGAGAAATTTTCTCTGGTCTTTGAGAGTTAGGACAAGTTTTTTATATGGTTGGATTCGTCTTGAAAAGCTCTACAACTTTGATGTTATGTGTTTTTGCAATAGAGCACGTATGCAGGATCTAGCATTTGTACAGGGCGCGCGCGAAATTTGAAGCCAGGGGTTGAAGATGAAGTCTGGCTTGGGCTGGGCTTTGCTTCTTTTGTTTTTAACACACCCTTTTTATGGAATACACTCCCTGGCCCATTTCTTCATATTTTTATGTTTTTTTATTTTATTTTCATTTCTGATTTCATTTTATTATTTCCAAACATAAAAAAAAATACCTAAAAATATTTTATAAATTTTCACATTTATTTTGCATTTTATTTCTATTTTTTCTAACATAAAAAACAATTTAATTAGTATATATTTCTATTTATTGAAAACTTGAAAATAATATAATTATACCTTTTATTTTTATTCTTTTATTTACACTCAAAAATATTATTCTAAATATATTTTTATCTTGTATATATTTTATTTTATTTTTTGTACATGATTAATTTAATTTTATTTTATACATACTTTTATTATATATATATACATACTTTTATCTATTATTATTATTTATACATACTTTTATTTTATAAATACTTGAGGATAAAAACATGAAAAATATACTTTTATCTATTATTATTATTTATACATAAATAATACTTTTTCTAAATATACTTTATTTTTGCATACACATTATTTTATTTTGTTGTATATACATAGTATAATTAATATATTTATATTCTTAAGGAAAAATTAGGGTTTTATCCTTAAAAAAAATAAAATTAATCTTTTTATTTCTTTCTTTCTTTTTACATTAAATATTTTTACATACATAAAAATAAACAAAACCTTTTTTTTGCATATTCATATTTATTTAATTTGTTTATTTAAATATTATTCATTTGTTATTTATGCCATTTGATTCAATTTGGATGTAATAGTAAAATTAGGGTTTTAATTTCTTGTCAAATAATCCCCATTCAAAAAATTATATCCCCCTCCCCATAATCATGTTGTAATAGTGGTAGATTTATTTTACGCATTTACGCTTTCAATTATGCCATGATTAGAGATTAGGGTTTGTATGCAAAATTACAAAATCAACAAGTAGTTTGACCTAATACAAGACCTAAATGCATGAAAATCAATACACAATGCACACTTGCACCCCCTAGGGTTTCATCCACTTGTTGCCTTAAAAATGGGCCATGTTATGCATGTTGGGTACTTTGGCAAAACAAAAACAAAACAAAAGATCATAGTCCCTCGATGACGCTATCTTGGTTGCCTAAACAAAATGATCAAGTCCCTCAAAAATTTGCTAAAAATACTTAACACAATTGCTATCAAGGTCTATACGATGACCCGCGCCTGTCCCGTTTAACATCCTAATACAAGGTTGTTTACCAAATACAATGGTAAAACAACACTGTCAAAAGGGTTAAAAACATATAGGAAAGATCTTTGAGTAAAATAGGGTAGATAACTCTTAGTTACTTGATCAAATCTTGCAAAACATCCTTGCTATTTTTCAAACACACTTCACAACATAATTCCAAAAACAATTTCCCAAATCAAATTTTCAAACATTGAAACCTTTTCAAAATACAATACACCTTTGTATATATTCAAACAAGAATCATTACAAAGGTTGCCACAATGATGGCCTCTTTTCAAAACATTTTCAAAAAACCACACACAAAGCACCATTTCAAACAATTGAAAAGCAAAAGCAAGTGATCTAAACAAGTAACTAAGAGCCCGTGGATAACCATGGATGAAAAGGGTGCTTGCAGCTTCCCTTTTCATTATCTACTCCCAGAACCCAAGAAAACATCTCAAAGGTCTTTCCTGTGCTTTTTGACCTTTCCTTAGGATAAAATAAAAAGTCGATGGTGACTCTTGCTAAACCGAAACATTTGCGAACACAAACGCAAAACCTCAAGTAAGTTCTCCCACCGTATCATAGATAGCTAATTGAAGTTGTATAGAGAAAGCATCAAAATTTGTTGGACTGGTGTGCATCATCTGGCGATGGGGCATCACGTCTTCTTCGTCAGGCGACGGCGGAGTGATGGGTTGGAGTCAATTTTCTAGTTGGGTCAGCCTTGCTTCGCAACTGTGTTGCTAGGCGAGAAATAAAGGCGTCAGAGGGCGAGTATTTTCCTTCTCCAGGAGATGGAAGATATTTGTGGCCAATTTCTTACATGGTGCAACATGGGCCGTGTTTTTAAGAACCATCACCAGACGACGTTTTTGGGGCGTCGGGCGACGCGTGTGGATCAGAATTTTCCTTATATTTTCTTTTCATTTTGGGAGGTTATGGTTTTAGGTGTGATTTTTAATCTCCCAACTCCATCAACCTCATTTTTATTGTGGATTAGCTTAGGTAACAACTATAGAGCTTGCATGCGGATGATCCAGGGTGGATTTCTCTTTGATCGGCGCTGACAACCTAGGAGATATGTGGTTCATTTTTCTTATTCTTTGTGTATTCTCTTTTAGTTGGGTTTGTATATGTATTTAATTTGATCTTATGTATATTTGTCGCCCATGGCGTTATATTTAATTTTCTTTACAAATCTTTGTCGATTATTGTCCTGGATTTTTGCTCTTTGCTTGGGATTTGGGTTGTTATAGACCTAGACTGCTCGAATTCTTATCGAGGATGGTAGTCTGTTAGTTTCTGGATACTAGAGATAGATTTAGAGCTGACATTCACTTGGGTGTCTGTGATTAATTCCCTTGTGTTGGTTGTGTCGCTCTAAGAGATCATCGATGAGATTAGCACAGTTGACTTATATGTTGTTGAGGTGGTTAAGAGATCACTATCGAAGTCATACAATATGCCTCTCAATTTAGGTTAGATATGAGTTAGGTTGTGAGTGATACGTGGTGACATTGGCAAGTATTGTAGGTTGAGTATAATTGGTTGATAGGTTTAAGTATGTGAGAAGTAGTATATATGCACTCTTGATAAGCTATTCCTTTTTCTTTTATTTTGGTTTACATTTATTTTCTGTTGTTAACTTTTACCCTATCCATTCAAACCCCCAAACTATTTAACGAATGATTTGTCGGACATCGACTAGATAACCAATCTCTGTGGACACGATACGATATAACTTATATCACCCGATAAAATAATACTTTACTTTTTGCTTGCTGCTATACCGCTGCAACAAAATGGTGTTATTATCGGGGATTGGTTTATTGTTTCGCATTGCGATAATTCTTTTTTTTTTAGTTTTGTAGATAACATATATATTGTCTATTTTTACTTGTGTATATTGATACTTGTATATTTTTACTATACTTATAAATCTGTTATATCATTGTTTGTTTCCTTTTACGTTTGCTTGTTGGTTAGGAATAACCGGGTGGAAGCAACTTGGAGAAACGTTCTTAAATAACAGGCGTGAGCATACGACGTAAAACAAGCATGTTTTTTTTATTGTTTTTCTTTTTGTTAGTTTAGGTAGTTGAATGCAATTGTCTAAAAATATTTAACTCGGACTAGTTCTTAAATTTCATATCTTCACATTTAAACTTGTTTAGACAATTTCATTCATTTTTTAGTATGTGTATATTATTTGTGTTCATTTTTGTGTTTGTCTTTGAGCTTGTTGTGAATAGCTTGAGGATATTGAGGTGATTTGTCAAGTTTGATCATTTCGACTTGCGAATGTGTGGTAATGATTTTGTTAAGGTTTTGTACATGTTCGAGGTATGTGTTTATCACTTTCTATACTTTATCATATTAATTATACATAGACTTTTTACAATTTTTATGCCATTCATTCTTTTGTATACTTGTTCATTTGTGAATCACTTTAGTTCTTACCCTTTTTGTGAGGTAGCTTTCCATTGTTCATATATATTGGAGACCACAACTCTTGTTTTAACTAGATTTTATTATGCTTAATCTTTTATTTTGTGTTAATTTTATAAATGTCTGAAAAGGATCAAGGAATTTTTGTTTGATTTTGGGCCCAACTACCTAGCCAAATAGTCAATTCACCTTGTGAGTGTGTAAACTTTTGTAACCCCTTTTAAGCCTTTTTGTCAATTCTCTTGTTGTTTTTGAACCTAATGTTTGTCTATGAGTTTTGATTTTTCTTTTTGAATGGACATTGATTATTTGTTTTCTTGAAGCCTTAACTATGATTTATAGTTTGAATTTTTGTCTTGCCTTAGAAAGTAGGGAGTATTCATATTATGATGATGGTTGAATTCAAGTTGGGGAGAGAAATATTTATGTGCTTATTTTGTAATTTCTATGAGGTTGTAAAAGAAAGAAAAAAATGTGAGAAATAAAAAGAAAACGAAAGAAAAAAATTGAAAAAGCTTTGAAAAAAAGAAAAACTAAAAGAGTTCGAATAATTATGCGAATGAGTATTGTGATTGGTTTGAGAAATTTGGAATGAAGAAGAAGTTTGATTGAAATTGTGTTGCTTGAGTCTTTGAGAGTTGATCACTTCCTTAGGTTAAGGAAATTTTTTTTCCATTAGCTTTAGGACTTATCCCTTGTTTGTTAACCAATCCACATTACAACCTTGAAAAACCCTTGTGATTCTTAATTTTACGTCTTCAACATGATTTTTTAGATGAGTGTATAATTTAATCTTTTGTTTGCAAGGTTGTTGGATGAGTGAAAATACCTCATTTTTGTGTGTTTGTCATCTACCGATGATTGATTTTGCTAGGTGTGATTCATTTGTGAACTAGTGTTGTTTTAGAATGTTTGGCATAATTTTTGTATTTAGCACTTGTTTCGTGTTTATGTTATATTCGTAGTTTAGTGGTAAGTGTTTACTTTGTGTCTATTGTTTTTCATTTGAACCAATGCATTTGTTTTCTGTTTTCAAAACTTGTCAATTCATTATTTTTTGGTTGATAATTTTTGTTTCTTCGAGTTGTTTGTTTCTTGTTTGAGGACAAACAAGTTCAAGTTGGGGAGAGTTTGATAAGTGAAAATTGTAGTTATTTTTGTATATACTTTGTGTTGCACTTATCGACTCTTTGTTGTTAATATCAGTTGAATAACCAAACTTTGTATGTAAATACGTTTAGTTTGTATATAATGCATTTTTGTGTACATAGTATATCGATTGATAATTTTGTATTCATTTTATAGGTTATTGAACATATTTGAGCAAGAGAAATAAAATCTCCAAGTTGCATTGTTGGATCAATAAAGGAATAATGCCAAGAAGAGAGAGCTCAATGAAGTTATACAGAGAAAGCAACAACATATGCTGAACTGGTGTGCATCGTCGGGCGATGAGGCATCGCGTCTGCGTTTCCAGCATCGGTGGAGCGATGGGTTGGAGTCAATTTTCCAATTGGGTCTGCCTTGCTTTACTATTGTGTCACTATGAGAGAAATAAAGGTGTCGTCGGGTGAAGCTTTTCCTTTGTTGGGCGATGGAAAATATTTTTGGTCAGTTGCATGTATGGCGCAACTTGGGCCTTGTTTTTAGGAACCATCGTCGGGGGACGCTTTTGGGGCGCCGGGCCACGCATGTCGATCAGATTTTTCCTTTTATTTTCTTTTCATTTCATTTTGGGAGGTTATGGTTTTGGGTGTGGTTTTTGATCTCCCAACTCCATCAACCTCTTCTTTATAGAGAATTAGCTTAGATAACAACTATGGAACTTGTATACGAATGATCCGGGTTGGATCTCTCTTTGATCGGCGCTGACAAACTGGAAGATTTGTGGTTCATTTTTCTTCTTCTTTGTGTATTCTATTTTAGTTGGGTTTTTATATGTATTTACTTTGATTGTATGTATATTTGTACCCAATGGTGTTATATTTAATTTGCTTTACAAATCTTTGTTGATTGTTGTCCTGGATTTTTTTAATCTATGATCGGGATTTGGGTTGTTATAGACATATACTGCTCAGATTCTTATCGAGGATGATAGTCTGTTAGTTTCGGGATTCTAGACATAGATTTAGAGCTTATGTTCACTTGGGTGTCTGTGATTAATGCCTCTGTGTTAGTTGTGTCGCTCTGAGAGATCATCGACGTGATTAACAAAATTGACTTCTGTGTTGTTGAGGTGATTGAGAGATTGCTACTGAGGTGATACAATAGGCCTCTCAATTTGGGTTAGAAATGGCTTAGGTTGTGAGTGATACATGGTGATATTGGCGAGTATTGTAGGTTGAGTTTAACTGGTCGATAGGTTTAAGTCTGTGAAAAGTAGTATATACGCACTCTTGATAAGTTATTCCTTTTTATTTTATTTTTTTTACATTTATTTTCTGTTGATAACTTTTACCCTTTCCATTCAAATCCCCAAACTCATTAAAAAATTATTTTTCAAACAGCGACTCGATAACCAATCTCTGTGGACACTATATGATATAAACTATATCAAACGTTAAAATAATACTTTACTTTTTGCTTTCCGCTATACCGCTACAATAATCACACTTCACATAATCAATGTATTCAACATTATCCAATCTAATCCACATGCTTACGTATAAAATATTGCTCAACAATTCATGATTCAATTAATAATCAATCACAAAAACCATAAATGTAATATTCACATTAATATCACATTTTACACACCAATTCAACATTTCACATGTGACTTCAATGCAACTCAAAATGATGCAATATATATATATATATATATATATATATATATATATATATATATATATATATATATATATATATATATATATATATATATATATATATATATATATATATATATATATATATATATATATATATATAGTACCAATTTTTATCCTTATCGGTCCTGTCGGGTCCATCCTTCAGACAGATAACCACCAAAAAATCCCATCCCTCAAGCTTTCAAACCCATCCTTCAAGTTTTAGACAAGTTATAAATCTCCATGAAACTAGCAAACATTTCCTCTTGACAATAAATGATGCATGTGCAATCTCAACAATCATATGAAATTAAGATCATTCCTCAATCTTAATTATACAGGCATACATCACCTAATTCATCAAATTTGAATCATCTCCACCATTGCACAAACATACACATCTCATGTTATCAATCACATACAATGCATTCTCATAGCATTCATCAACTCAACACATCAAATAACATGTAACCAATAATATTTAAACCCTGATATCCTCAATCAACCTCAATTTATAACATACATATGCACAAAATTCTAATATCATGTTCATAGCATTCTTATAGCATTAATCAACTCAACACACCATAATAACATATAACAAACAATGCTAAAACATGTTATTCTCATTCATCTTCAATTAATAAGAAACATATACATAAAATTCAAGTGTTATGTTCATAGCATTCTCAATTTAACACATCACAATAGCACATAGTAAATAAAGTCAAACAATATTATTCACATCTAACACCAATTCCCTAACCAAACAACACAATTACAACTCATTTACATAATCAAGTTATTATTAAATCACTTATTTCCAACAAGACCATTTTTATTGAAGATAATATCACGCTAGCTTTCTAACACTTCAAATGTGGACTCAAACAGAGCTACGGTTCAAAAGTTATGAATTTTTGAAGCTTTTATAAATTGCAAACTCCGATATCATACACTAACACCACAAAATCCCATAAAACACCAATTAAATTTATATCCATAATATGAAACAATTTTTACAAGAAAGTACATTTTATTAACTTTCCCCATGTTCAAACGGTTCGTCAAACGCACACTCGAAGCTCAAGTTATGAATTTCTGAAGTTTTTAAAAAAAATCGCATTACAGGCCGCGCTGAGCCCCAAAATCCGCATTGAGCGTGCCCTGCATTTATTTACATCAATTTTTTTGCGATGACAACAACTTGCCACACAAACTCTTGACCCAAAAATATATTTAAACTTACAATTTTCTCCGATTTAAGGTATTATAATCTATTTCTAATATATAGCATCCTCTAGAAACATCAAAACATGATTTTCAGCATCAATTTCATGGATTCAATTCAAAACCTAAAACATGTTAAAACCTATAAATTGAATAACACAACCCCTAAATCATGTTACTACCCATTACATGTTATCATACAATTCCATAACCATGTGAAAAACCCACTGTGATGCGGTGGGAGAACTGACTTGAGGTTTTGTGTTTGTGTTCGCAAATGTTTCAGTTTAGCAAGAGTTGCCACCGACTTTTTGTTTATCCAAAGGAAAGGTCAAAGAGCTCAGGAAAGACCTTTGAGATGTTTTCTTGGGTTCGGGGGGTAGATTATGAAAAGGGAAGGTGCTAGCACCCTTTTCATCCATGGTTTTTTGTGGGCTCTTAGTTACTTGTTTTAGATCACTTGCTTTTGATTTTCAATTGTTTGAAATGGTGCTTTTGTGTGTGGTTTTGAAAGTTTTTTTAAAAGAGGTCATCGTTGTGGCAACCTTTGTAATGATTCTTGTTTGAATGTATACAAAGGTGTTTGTCTTTTGAAAAATGTTTCATTGTTTGAAAGTTTGTTTTGGGAAATATTTGAAATTATGTTGTGATGTGTGTTTGAAAATAGCAAGGATGTTTGCAAGTTTGATCAAGTAACTAGGAGCATCTACCTACCTACTCAAAGATCTTTCCTACACATTTTTAACCCTTTTACATTGTTGTTTTACCATTGCATTTGGTAAACAACCTTGTATTTTGGATGTTAAACGGGACAGGCGCGGGTCATCGTATTGACCATGATAGCAATAGTGCTAAGTATCTTAGCAAGTTTTTAAGGGACTAGATCATTTTTGTTTAGGCAACCAGGATAGCGTCATCGAGGGACCATGATCTTTTATTTTTGATTTGTTTTGCCAAGACACCTAGCATGCATACCATGGCCATTTTAAAGGCAACAAGTGGATGAAACCCTAGGGGTGCTTGTGTGCATTGTGTTGCCATTTTCATACATTTTTGTCTTGTATTAGTCATGCTATTTGTTTGAATTTGGATTTTTGCATACAAACCCTAATCTTTCTATCATGGCATATTTGAAAGTTATAAAGTGCGTAAAAATAAATCTACGACTATTACAACATTGATATGGGGAAGGGGATACAATTTTGAATAGGGGATTATTTGCAAGAAATTAAAACCCTAAGATTATTACAACCAAATTGAATTAATTGTACAAATAGATAAATAGACAATATTTAAATATGCAAATAAATATGAATATGCAAAATGTTTTTGTATTATTTTTATGTATGTAAAAATAAATTATTTAATGTATAAAAAAAATAAGAAAATAAGATATTATTTTTTTATTAAGGGTGGAAACCCTAATTTATTTTAAGAAAATATATATTATAATTATTTATTTATGTACAATAAAATAAATAAAAATATATACAAATGTTTAAAAAATAAAAATATGTGAGAAAATATTATTTAAGTTTATAAATAATAATAATAAAAATATATAATATTTTTTTGAATTATTTACAAGTTTTTATTTAAGAAAATAAAAGTATATTATTTAAGAAAATATTTTTATTCTAGAAAAAATAATAAAATAATAAAATAAAATAAAATATGAAAATTTAAGAAAATATTTTTGATAATTTTTAATGTTTAGAAAAAATATTAAAACTCAGAAATGTAAAAGAAAATAGAAAATTATAGAAAAATAATCAAATGGGCCAAGGGGGTGTGAGAAGCAAGCAGAGGGGTGCAAAAAGCATGAACAAGCCAGGCCCAGCCCAGATGGCCTTCATCCCTGTCCTCTGATCAAACACAAACGCGCGCTTGTACTCAAAACTGGAAATCCTGCATTTGTGCTTAAAAACAAAAACTTGCAACATGAAAGTTATAGAGCATGATCATACGATTCCAACCATGTAAAAAACTTAATCTAACTCTCAAAAACCAGAGAGAATTTATCTGGCCCTAATTTCTAACCTAGTTTTTTCAGAAAGTTCATCATTCAAATTCTCCCAACTCAATTAACTTAAATGAAATCTATGCATATGTACAGCTCAAGGGCAATGAGTACTACATTTTTTATTCACAAACCTAACCCTAATGATTCCTAAATAGAGAGATAGAAGTTTGAACTTTACCTGTTTCAGTCAAGCTCGAGTATGGCAATGCAGGTGTTTTCAGTGAGGCCTGAGATGCTTGTGAACTTGCTTGAAGTTCCTTGGACCTTCCCCAATGCCTAGCTAGCTTTGAACTTGCCTGAATAAGCTTGTAGAAATCAACCTGCACAGTTTGAATTCAAAAATGGTGAAGTGGGTAAATGGAGTTACACTCACTTGGGAATGGTTGGGATAGTTTAGGTAGGTTATATGGAGTGTGTTGGAAAGGGTTTGGGGCAAAACGCATGAGGCAATTTGAAGATGGAAGTGAAACTGCAGAACTGGCCCTGTTTTGCAAGATTTTGTGATTTTGGTGTTTTGGAAGGTTTGAGGACTTGTAAACTCGTGTTTTTGGCTTAGTGTATTGTGTAAAAGTTGTTTGAAATGTCTACCACACTAGTTTATATCAGATTGCAAAGTTGTTGTCCTTTTGCAAGGTTTCTTGGTTTTGAAGCAAAAGTGAGAAGTGACCATACTATGGCCTGTACAGGCCTCCTTCTTAGCTGCACAAAGTTGTTGTACCTTTGCCTAAGTTTATGGAGTTGGTTTGCTTCAAAGGTATGGGTTCAAGGCTCAAGGGAAACAAAAATGCATAAAGTGAACTTTATCAAAATGGCATTGTTAACTTTTTGTCATTTTTAGATTAATCCTTTGTGTAATCTTCCATTGATCAGAACAATGCCTTAATCCATTGAGTTTGAATTAAATTTTTTAGTGTGGAAGGGTTTAAGGACCTGTAAACACGTACAAGCAATACTGGATAGAATTTGCAATTTGTAGCAACATGAGAAATGCCATGGATCAAAGTGACATTTTTCCAAATTCAAACCTTCGATTCTCTCTAACCACAAATGATTTTGGAGAGTTCTTGGACATTTTAGAAATCTTGTAACATGATATACAATCCATCTTTGAAATTCATTTTGATATTCCAATGGGAACTAGGTGAAAATTTCCAAGAAGATGGGTCAAAATCCTGCCTAAACTAGGGCAAAATTTCACTAAGTTAGAAAGTTTTTGGACCCTTATTCATAAAATCATAACTTGAGATACAAGCATATATTGGGTAAACTTTATGAATCAAAGTTGTAGATTTTTTGGAGTACTACAACTTTCATGTTGGAAGTTTTGTTTGAATCCAATTGCAACATGGTGAAAAAGTTGGGCAAAGTTGGGGAAAATAAGAAATTTTCATAACTTAGAAAATTTTCTAAGTTATGAAAATTTTCCATTTTAAACCCTTATTTGCAAAATTAGGTTTCTTGATGAACAAGTTTCATGTTTTGACATATCTTGATGAAAAATGACCCTTGGCACTTGATTTTGACCAAAAAGTCAAAGTTTGACTTTTCAGTGTACAGTTGATTTTTAATCAGTTGACTGGAAAATTCATTTGTCAATCCAATGCTTTTGAGATCTTTTGAACTTTGTGACTAGGTCAAGATGATTCCATTGAGTCTTTGAATCCATTTTTGAACCCAAATTGCCATTGGCTAGGTTAAAAATCAGAAATTGCCCTTCTACAATCAAAATCCTAAAAATGACCATTTTGCCCTTTTGATGATCTGATCAAATTTCTTGAGGAGTTATGGTCTAAAATTGATCAAATGGTTCATATGAGTCCATAATATTGATGTGGATAAAAAATTATGAGGTTTGACTGTAAATTGGCCACAGTTGACTTTTTCCCCAATACAGTTGATTTCTAGGTCAACTGTCCAATTGATTGGGCAAATATTTGATTCAAAGCTTGAAACTTGGTATGGGAAATCTTATGAGTCCAACATGAAGTATGAAAGTCATATTGAGCATTGGAAGTCCAAAAATCCCTGTGCAAACTCAAACCCTAATTTCTGGTCAACAGTGCAAGGAGATGTCTTGAGTTGAGCAAACCCTAATCCTGTTTGGAGTCCAAAGAGTCTTGTGAGGGGAAATCTTGATAAAATCAGAGGGAAAATTTTGGGGTACAACAGCTTCCCCTGTTCAATATTTTTGAACCTGAAGAGTTAGATTGGCGAGTTTGCCTTTCGTGACTCAAAGGTAAAAGATGATTGGACACTTGAGTGCCCGTAAATTTGCACTCGTCAAAGTGTAGTTTAGGAGATGGGCTTAAAGATGCCATTTGGAGATGATTGAATCTTGATGGAGATGGGCTTAAAGATGCCATCTATGAATGTTTGTTGAATATCAGGAGAATGAACATCAGAATGGTATCGTATCTGGAACGTATCTGGGTTGTATCTAGAGGTTGAATCCGTACGAGCAAGGGTATAGCTGCCGTGTCTGGAGCGTATCCAAGTTGTAACTGGATATGTAAGAGCAAGGGTATAGTTGCCGTGTCTAGAGCATATTCGAGATAGGGAACATCATCATGAGTGATCAACATGGCTACCGTGTTTAGAGCGTATCTGGACTGTATCTGAATCTGTAAGAGCAAGGGTATAGCTGCCATGTCTGGAGCGTATCTGAGCTGGGGAACATCAGCATGAGTGATCATAATGGCTACCGTGTTTGGAGCGTATTTGGACTGTATCTGAATCTCTAAGATCAAGGGTATAGCTGTCGTGTCTAGAGCGTATCCGAGCTGGGGAACATCAGCATGAGTGATCAGCATGGCTACCGTGTTTGGAGCGTATCTGGACAGTATTTGAATCTGTAAGAGCAAGGGTATAGCTGCCGTGTCTGGAGTGTATCCGAGTTGGGGAACATCAGCATGGCTACTGTGTTTGGAGCGTATTTGAACTATATTTGAATCTGTAAGAGCAAGGGTATAGCTGCCGTGTCTAGAGCGTATCCGAGCTGGGGAACATCAGCATGAGTGATCAGCATGGCTACCGTGTTTGGAGCGTATCTGGAATGTATCTGAATGTCTGAATATTTGTTAAAAGATAGCTTTTAATCTTATCATGAAAAGGGTAAAATGTTAGTTGAAACACAAAGTTATGTTGCATGACATGTATGATGCAATAAAATGTGCTTTATCAATGTTTATGACATATGAATGTAATGTATGCGCATGTAAGCTGATTAGATGTCTTGCTGAGGAAAATAAATCCTTGAATGCTAGAGATAATGAAATATTTGACTACTGCCGGGGAAAATAAATCCATGACCGTCGTTGGAGATTCAAAATCTTTGATTACTAAGGATGAGAAATCCTTGGACCACTGTTGGAGATAGAAAATCCTTGGCAACTTGTGGGGATTAACAAGAACTTTGACAACTTCTGTAGGGATGTGAGAAACCTTCATGACTCTCCTGGGGAAAAGGGATCTTTCAAGTCTGCTAGAGAAACCTGCTTGGGGAATCCAGAGATCTTTGATGACTTTGGATGAGATTACACAAGGGGAATCCTTACTCGGCTGGGGAATAAGGAGACTCTGATGATCTCTAATGGGGATCAGACAAAGGAAAACCTCGATCTTCTGGAGAATAAGGGAAACTCTGATGGCTTCTGTGGGGAATTAAAACTGAGAAACTTCAATCTTCTAGGGAAATTGAATTCCTTAGGGGGCTTCACTGGAGAAATGAGAATGAGAATCTTCGATCTGTAGGGGATTAAAAATTCTGACAGACTCACGCTGGGGAGTTATGAATACTCAGGCAATTTCACTGGGGAACCAAGAATGAGAATCTTCAATCTGCTAAGGAAAAAATCCCTGGGAACCTCAAACTGGGGAGTGAAGAATGAGAATCTTCATTCTATTGGGGGAATAAAAACTATGTGGGGAACAGCTATATTGCTGGAGAGTAAACTATCCTGCTGGAGGGTAAGTTCAAGACTCCAGGGGAAAAGCTTATTCCTGTTTGGAAAAAGTTCAAGAGTTTGGGTAGTATGCCAATCTATTGGAGAATTATCCGAAGGTGGGGATAAAAGTTAACTGTTATCTGGTTGATTCTCAGACTTTAAGACAACCTATTGGGGAATCTAGAGAAACTGGATGGTTTCCGATGTGGATTGGTAGTTGGAAATTTGACTTCGCTGGGGAAGTAGGTTTCATCTTTGTTGGGGAATTATGACCCAAAGTTTTTGCTCCACTGAGGATTGGTAGTTTGAAGGTTTAACTCCGATGGGAATTAAGGGTTTGAAATATGACTCAGTCGGGGATTGAGAGTTTGAAGTGTCGACTCTGGAAAGGATTTTGAAATTTAACTCCGCTGGGGGTATGTATTTCAAGGTTTTAGTTCCACCGAGGATCTAGATAATGTACTGCAGGGGATATCTCTTGGAATAGCCTAAAGACGTTTTTCCATCCTTTCAACCTGTCAGTAATTATTATTTCACATTTTGTTTATTTGTAAACAGTGATTATATTCAAATGCATATGCTCATTTAATAAACCATTGGACATTTTCAAATAAAACACAAGTGTAAATAAAAGGAAAACGCAAATAGTTTTCCATACTTTGAAGTATCTTTGTATTAACTTTGTGTAAGTATTTTGTACAAAGGAGACAGACATCCTAGTAAGAGAATGTTGTCATAAAAATTGAGAAAAATTTATACAAAGAAAGATGGCTATGTGTAAAAATTCCATGGGGTTCCCATTCTACTATAGTCTTCGCAACTCTGGATGTCTTGTCCATTCATTGCTTCATCCGAAGATGATTGAGTTGATCAGGAGCCAGGAGTTTGTCTGGTGAAGAGATTGTCCTTAAAGTGATCCGATGAGACATAGTCATACGCTTTAATTCCCTACCTTTTGCCTGGACCACCCTTTCGGGTTTTCAGTCCACTGGGAAACCCTTTTTTGCCCAAGTCGCTCTTTCGGGTTTTCCACTTGCCGGGTCTATAGATTTTTTTGTTTATCCCTAATTTTTTCCTGAACCGCCCTTTCGGGTTTTCGATTCACTGGGATGCCCATTTTTGCCCAAGTCGCCCTTTCGGGTTTTCAACTTGTCGGGTTGTTTATGTGTAGTATCTTTTGACTATGTCTGCATTCGCAGGGTGTGGCAGATTATCACCGTCCATGGTGGTCAGGATCATTGCCCCACCAGAAAAGATGTTTTTGATCACAAATGGTCCTTCGTAAGTAGGAGTCCATTTTCCCCTGGGATCACTTTGCAGCAAGATGGTTCGCTTGATTACAAGATCCCCGACTTGATATACCTGGCGCCTGACTTTCTTGTTGAAAGCCTTGATCATTCGTTTCTTATACGCCTGACCATGGCAAACAGCAGTAAGTCGCTTTTCGTTAATCAAGTTAAGTTGATCAATCCGGGTCTGAATCCAATCGTCTTCACTCAAACCAGCATCCTTCATGATTCTCAAGGAGGGAATCTGAACCTCGATAGGTAAAACAGATTCCATGCCGTATACCAAAGAATAGGGTGTTTCCCCAGTTGATGTTCGTGTCGTGGTACGGTACCCATACAGAGCAAATGGTAACATCTCATGCATGTCCTTGTAGGTGACTGTCATCTTTTGAATGATCTTCTTGATATTTTTGTTCGCAGCTTCGACAGCACCGTTCATCTTCGGTCGATAGGGAGATGAATTGTGATGTTGAATCTGGAAATGCTCGCACAAGGCAGTGATCATAGTGTTGTTCAGGTTTGTACCGTTGTCAGTGATGATCCTGTCAGGGATGCCGTACCGGCAAATGAGGTTCTGCTTGATGAAACGAGCAACCACATTCTTTGTGACGGATGCGAAGGAAGCAACTTCGACCCACTTGGTAAAGTAATCAATGGCCACCAGGATGAAACGGTGTCCATTGGATGTTGTAGGCTTGATCTCTCCAATCATGTCGATTCCCCACATAGCGAATGGCCAAGGAGTTGTTAAGACATTGAGAGGAACTAGATGTATATATACCTTGTCAGTGTAGATTTGATATTTGTGACAAGTACGGGAATGTTGATGGCAATCAGCTTCCATGGTAGACCAGTAATAGCCTGCCCGTAGAATCTTCTTAGCCATCATATGACCGCTTGAGTGAGTGCCAAAGGTACCATTGTGCAGTTCAGCCATGATTTGCTCAGCTTCAACCTTGTCTACACAACGGAGTAGAATGCAATCATGATTGCGCTTGTATAGGATACCATTGCTCAGGAAGAACTTGGCAGAGAACCTCCTTAAGAACTTTTTGTCGTTGACTGAAGCTCCTTCAGGGTATTCTTGTGCTTCGAGGTACCTTTTGACGTCATGAAACCACGGTAGGTCCACTACTTCTTCGGTATTAATCTTGTGACAATATGCAGGTTCGTCCATCCTTTCAATGGTGATTTGGGGGGCCTCATTATCCCAGTTAAGTTTAAACATGGATGACATTGTAGCTAGCGCATCTGCTAGCTGATTCTCTTCTCGCGGGAAGTGCTCGAAGGTAATCTGCTCGAAATATGGTAACAATGTCAGGACATGTTCTTTGTAAGGGATGAGGTTTGGATGTTTAGTATCCCACTCTCCTTTGATTTGACTGATAACCAAAGCTGAGTCCCCAAAAACCATCAAATATTTGATTCCCAAGTCAATTGCAGCCTTGAGACCAAAGATACAAGCTTCATACTCGGCCATGTTGTTGGTGCAGCTGAAGCAGAGTCTGGTGGTGAAAGGTGTATGGAAACCTTCTGGTCAAATGAGTACCGCGCCGATACTGTTTCCAAGTGCGTTGGAGGTACCATCAAAGTACAGGGTCCATAGGGATCCTTGTTCAGGTCTGTCATACGGTCTGTTCTCTTCAATGTTGCTCAAAGTCATGATATCCTCGTCGGGGAAGTCGAACCTCATGGATTGGTAATCTTCGATAGCTTGATGGGCCAGATGATCGGCTAGCACACTCCCCTTTATAGATTTTTGGGTCGTGTACTGTATATCATACTTTGTGAGGATCATATGCCATCTAGCGATTCTTCCGGATAGAGCAGGCTTCTCGAAGATGTACTTGATCTGATCCATCTTAGAGATCAGCAAAGTGGTATGTGTCAACATATACTGCCTTAGCCGGAGAGCAACCCATACCAAAGCGCAGCAAGTTTTCTCGAGCAGTGAGTAGTGGGTCTCATAGTCGATAAACTTTTTGATAAGGTAATAAATGGCATGCTCTTTTCGACCAGACTCGTCATGTTGGCCCAATACGCACCCCCATTAAATTCTCCAGGACGGTCAGATACATGATTAGTGGCCTTCCTTCGACGGGTGGCATCAAGATAGAAGGTTCCATCAAATACTCCTTGATTTTATCAAAAGCAACTTGACAGTCATCATTCCATTTAAGCATCTGATCTTTCTTCAACAGCTTGAAGATTGGTTCACAGGTAGATGTTAGGTGAGAAATGAACCTTGCAGTATAGTTTAGGTGTCCCAAGAAACCTCTGACCCCCTTCTCAATGCGAGGGGCATGCATTTCTTGTATAGCTTTAACTTTGGAAGGATCAACCTCGATGCCTTTGTTGCTGACTATGAAACCCAAGAGTTTACCGGACCTGACTCTGAAAGTGCACTTGTTAGGATTCAGTCTGAGTTTGTACTCTTTCAACCTGACAAACAACTTTTGCAGATGGTCGAGGTGTTCTTCTTCCGTTTGTGAACGGGCTATCATGTCGTCTACGTATACCTCTATCTCATGATGTATCATATCACGAAACAAAGCCCCCATGGCGCGTTGATAGGTTGTCCTGGAATTCTTCAATCCGAATGGCATCACTTTATAACAGAACGTACCCCACTGTGTAACAAAAGTAGTTTTCTGCATGTCTTCAGGGGCCATTTTGATCTGGTTGTACCCTAAAAATCCATCCATGAAATAAAATACCTTGTGATGAGCCGTATTGTCAACCAAGATGTCAATGTGTGGCAGCGGAAAGTCATATTTAGGGCTAGCCCTGTTTAAGTCTTTGTAATCCACGTACATTCTGACTTTGTCGTCCTTCTTAGGCACGGGCACAATGTTAGCAACCCATTGTGGATAGGATGTAACTGCAAGAAAACCAACATTGAACTGCTTCAATACTTCAGCTTTGATCTTTTCAGACATGTCGGGCCTCATGCGGCGAACTTTCTGTTTAATTGGTGCACAGTCTTCTCTTATAGGGAGACGGTGAACCACAATATTTGTATCAAGTCCCGGCATGTCTTCGTAGGACCAGGCGAAGATCTCAACATATTCATTCAACAGATGAACTAAGCGCTCCTTGACACTTGGCTCTAGGTTGGCACCCACTCTAACTTCTTTTTTGTCTTCCTCTGTACCCAAATTGATAGTCTCTAACAACTCCTCATGATGTAGAATAGCCCTTTCTTCCTGTTGCAACAGTCTAGCCAATTCTCCAGGCACTTCACAGTCTTCATCACCTTCGTATTCAGCATGGTAGACCAGATCTTCAGAGTCACTGAAGGCCATAGCAGAATTGTTACCCATGGAATCCGGAATGGATGGGTACCTGCATTGGTGAGTGTGGGTGTGTGTAAGGGATAACCACCTTTAAACAAATAAAATGTAAAAAGAAAGAAAATGAACACAAAAGTTTATATATGAAAACGTCCATGATTCATTAAAATGGCATATGAAGATGAAAAATCAAACCCTTACAAATGGACCTATATGCCTTGGGTAAGGCACAAGGTTAAAAGTGTACGAATTGTTTAGGAATTATTACAAACCAACAGAAATGTTTGAAAGATAAATTACTGATTGATGAAAGTAATGGGAACAAAGTCCTTTGCCTCCCAATTTCACAAGCCTCCTTCAACGGTAGGGAAAATCCAGTCTTCCAGATTTCTCTCCTCTTCACCATCCTCCAAAGCACTGACTCCATGATGGGTGATCTTCACTGGTGGTCCTCCAGCCCGAGAGCGACGCACAGCCTTCTGACTAGCAGCAGTGAAACCCAAGCCGAATTTATCAGATTTGAATGGAAAATCAGGAAGTTGCCCCCAGATTGTGTTTCCTCCTTCTTCAATCACAGCCTTTTCATCTTTGAGTGACGATATCCGAGGAGGAGGTCGGGTAATCATGGGTACAGCAGGCACTTCCGCAATCTCCTGAGCTACCTCCTCAAAATGCTGAAAGGGGGTTTCGATGAATTCACCATCCAATTCCATATAGTGGAAATAATTAAGATGGCTTATCATGTATTCCTCCTCACTGAGAACTGTCACAATTTTCCCCTAGACAGGGTACTTGAGCTTCTGATGCAGGGTTGAAGTGACAGCTCCAGCATGATGAATCTAGGGTCTTCCCAACAAGCAAGAATATGAGGGACGGATGTCCATGACATAGAATATGGAATTGAAGGTCTCGGTTCCCACTTTAATCGGGATGTCCACCTCCCCGTGGACCATATGTTTAGAAACATCAAAGGCTCTGAAAATGATGTTGTTGGGCTTCAAAGTTAGACCTTCAAAATCTAGCCTATCCAATGCCTTCTTTGGTAAGACGTTCAGCGATGAACCAGTGTGTACCAGAACATGTGCCAGAGTAGTCCCTCTAAATTCCACCGAGACATGCAGGGCATCATTATGCTTTCTCCCTTTGACTATTAGATCAGCGTCGGAGAATCCTAAACCATTGTCGGCTGTTAGGCTAGCTACACATTCCTGGAACTGGTCCGCGGAGGTTTCCTGGGGCACATGGGCCATTTTCAAGAATTTGATCAAAGCTTTGGCATGAGCTTATGAAAAAAGCAGCAAGGCCAGCATAGAGATTTTTGAGGGGGTTTGCCCCAGTTGCTCCACAACATTATAATCGCTTCTCTTGATTATTTTCAAAATCTCTTCCATTTCTTTTTGAGAGGTTTCAGGGATGATCAACAGCTGAGCCTTCGTCCTGACAGGCTCTTCTTGGATCCCTTTCCCTCTATCATCAACAACAGTAGAGGGGACAACTTCAGGAGTCACAACTTCTTCAATAACTGGAGTTATCGCAGATATGTTGATCGGTACATGGGTAACTTTAGGAGCGGTTGAGGGTCCGAAGATTGCCTTTGGAGCGCAATCTCCGGAGAGAAAATTCTTCCACTGCGGGTGATTTTACTCGTTCCGACAATGTTTCAAATGTCGGAAGTCTCTTCATCAGAACTCTCTTCAGTCGATTCAATTTGTTTAACACCGTGGTAGAAGATCTCTCCCCCATAGTTCCACAGTATTGATTTATTGGACTTGTACGGGATAAGCCCCAGCATGGTTATCTTCAAATGTACAATCTTCAGATCGGATGTAATCTTAACAGGTCTTTTGGAGACCTTGGAAATATTGGCGGATATGGTAATTATCGAAACATCATTAACAGGAGTCGGTGTAACAGGAGTCTTCTCGAAAAGGATCTCTTGGTTATCCATTAGGCGTTGGATGCCTAACTTCAACAACGGACAGTCGGTTGGTAAAGAGGAACAAATACAACAATCTTCTTTACAACCTGGGAAAATCCCAACCTTCAGAAAATTCAAATTGATTATCGGTAACGGAGTCATCAAATCATCAACAGTAACCACAAAAAGATCTTCTTCAACAGCATGGACATTGTGACCATGTTTTAGCATTGGAGCAGATATCACATTATGCTTTTCAGGGGCGTCGAATTCAACTTCTTTAGCATCTATCAAATCCTGAATCTTATTTTTGAGGGCCCAACAATTGTTGGTGTCATGCCCCAGGCTGTCTGAATGATAAGCACACTTGGCATTCGCATGGTAGAAAGGAGAAGTTGTATTCGGATTCTTCGGTTCCTCTTTCAAACTGACAAGGTTTAACTTCAAAAGATGAGAGAGAACTTGAGCAGGTGTCATATTTATCCGGGTGTATTGTCGTGCAGGCCTTTCCACTCTTGCTTGGTTGGTTTTGGGTTGATTGTTTCTAGGCTGATCAACTGCAGACTTCTGAATCATTATAGCCCCCACCGCTGGCCGGCGCTTAACTCTTCCTTGACTTCTTTGAGAGTAGACAGCTATACCTCTTTCTTTGCAGTAAAAGTCTTTTTGATGGCAACGGAAGCAGATGCATCCTTTTGAATTTTTCCGCTCTTGATTCCAGCTTCAACTCTCTCGCCGGTCAGAATCAACTCGGTGAACCCCACAGACGAAATTCCAATCAGGTGATTGAAAAAGGGGCCTGACAGTGTACCCAAGAACATATCTACCAGCTCCCTCTCAGATAGAGGTGGTTGTACTCGTCCTGCCAAATCTCTCCATTTCTGGGCATAATCTTTGAAACCTTCATTTGATACCATGCCCATACTTTTAATTGAGTATGGGTAGGTGCTAAGTCCTCATTATATTGATATTGTCTGTAGAAGGCAGCAGCCAAATCCTCCCAATTGTGCACATCATACCTCTCTAGCTGGTAAAACCAATCTAACTGTGTCCTCGAAAGACTGTCCTGGAAGAAATGAACCCATAGGTCCTTATCAGAAGAATGCGGTTGGATTTTTATAACGTAAGACCGCAGATGCATCTTTGGACAAGACAAGCCATCATATTTAGCAAAAATAGGCACCTTGAACTTAGGGGGAATCACAATCCCAACAACCAAACCTAGCTCTTCAAAATCTAGCCCAGACACTCTTTGCACCTCTATGGAAGCCAGACGCTCTTCCAGATTCTTATACTTGTCGTCTGCAGGTGGGTACTGCTGCTCAGAATAGTCTTCATCCTCTTCATCTTCTTCTTCCTCAGACTCAGATTGCACAGCAGTTCCTTTACCTTTTCCAACCCCTTCATCAGATGTTGAGGGGAAATCCAGGACCCTTCTAGCTTGACCTTTGAATCTTCTACCCATGGTAGTCACACCAACCCTCTTCTTTTTCTTTTTCTCCTTTTCCTTTTCCAGTAGACCTTTGATCTCCTCTTGACCCTTTGCCAAGGTCATGAGTAGCTGTTGGAACTGTGAATTCTACGCTTGTAAGTCTTTGACCGTCTGCTCTATATCCATCTTGCTGAAATAAACAGCAGAGAGATAAGGAAACCTGGTGTGAAGACCTGTTTATGCATATGATGAATGATATGTTATTCATGTAGTACATTCAAGGATTCAGAAATTCAAATTTGTTGCAAACAAAAAAGAACACACGTCATATTAATGAGAAGGATTTGTTAGTACATAAATGCCCCATGGGCAAAATAATACAAAATTCTAATGTAAAAAGACGTTGTGCATCCTCTTTGGTGCTATGTAAGTGTTGAGAGTCTGCTCTTCGTGAAGTTGGCAAGTAAGTTCCAAAACCTTCTTCTCACTGGCGTAGAATTGGGCTTCAAACATATCGCGTTCTCCCTTGAGCTGTATCCAACTCCTTTGTAAATCTTCAAGTGATGTTGTTATGTCAGGATGTAGGAGGGTGTATGGAACCTCTCCTTCCATAACAGACTCTTTGATCACAGGCAGAATGTAAGGGTAAGGCATCATAAGACTTTGGGCGCGGGTTCGTACCCACTTGAGGTAAGGCTCAAGGGGGATGGAATTCTTGTGTCCTAATGTCTTACTGTCCACCTTGTTGGGCATCCTCCAAGCTCGGATAAACCTTTGTCGAAGTCCTTGATCGTCGTTGTCGAAGTCAAAAAACCAAGTTTGGAATCAGCACGTCATGAGGGTCATCCCTTCGGGCATACCCAAACTGTCTCAGAGCCAAGAAGGGGTTGTAGGTAATGCCTCCCCTAACGCCTAGTAGAGGGACATTAGGGAATTCCCCACAACGATCAATGATGATAACATTTTCTCTGGATCGAGAACACCAATGAACATTTGAATGTGTAAGAGTCATCAATCGTTGCGACCACCTCATACCTTGCTCATTCTTCAAAACTGATTGGGGAAGGTGATAAATAAACCACCTTGCTAGAAGAGGAGTACAGCACATGAGAACACCTCTTTTTCTCATTGTTCGTGTGTTAAATGAGTGGAGGATATCCCCAAGTAACATAGGCATCGAGTTGCGAGCCATGAAACTTTTGACAGCATTGACATCTATAAGCTAGTCAGGGTTTGGGAACAAAACCAACCCATAGATGAGAAGAGCCACAATCTCCTCAAAAGCTTGTAAGTCCAAAAATTCCAGCAGCTTTGGGCCTTCTCAAACAGAAACTTTGATAAGAAACCCTTAATACCACTTCTAGTTTCCCAATGGCCTATGATATCAGATGGTTGCAAGTGTAAGGCTTGAGCAACATCTTCAGGCTTTGGATCTCTTTTCGTACCGTTGTAGGGTAGCTGATGGAGAATAGGAATCCTTAGGAGTTGAGAAAATTCCTCCAAAGTAGGCACAAGCTGGTAATCAGGAAATGTGAAGCAGTGGTGTAGGGGGTCAAAGAAGTGGAAGAGAACTTTCACCATGTCTTCCTTAGTGTTGGTGTTGACTAAGTTGAGAAGACGACCATGCCTCTCGGTGAATGGAGAATTCTCAGGAATCCTTGAAGTAAGCTCCTTGAGTTGAGGAGGAATTCTCACAAGGTTGACTTGAATTGTTTTCCTGCGAAGTGAATCCATTACCTACAAAACGGGAACAAAGATGAAGATCCAAATCCTTAAAATGGTTAATGGATGCATATGATGCTTCATGATGTTTATGATGTTATGCACAAGTATATATGTACACACAAATCACACAAGTTCCTAGTTTCAGGCTTGCATGGGGTTTCATAGGTAAGTACCCTCTTGAAGTTTAGTTGGCTCAACCTGTCCTATAAATAGTAACCGGATTCTAAGGAGCTCAATATCACTGGATTATTTTCTGTGTTCATTGTTTCAGTTTAGCCACTTAACTGGCGACCGAAATATTCCAAGAAAACAACCCTCAATGAGTGTAGTATCGAGTATCTACCAACTTCAGACTGCACCAAAGTCGGTCATCTCACTACCCCTAAAAAGGCAAAGATGGTCAAGTAAAGGTTCTAAAAGTCCATTAGTGCTTCATGACATCACTAAGCGGCCCCGTATTCTCTTTGATTGACTCAAAGGCTACCGGTACCCACAAATATGTTGCACTAATATAGCTATTGCTTCAACCATGTCGGTGTACCCCGCACAGTTTCCACAACGTATTGCTATTTACCTATGAATGTTTCTCAAATCTGGGTAGATGATTTCAAACCCAAACAATAGAACCAAATGTAAAGCAATCAAGGCAAACAATGAAAGCATGTAAAGGTGATCTAAAACCCTAAGGTAATCCCATTGGTGTACTCCCCAGCAGAGTCGCCAGTTTTGTGATGCGGTGGGAGAACTGACTTGAGGTTTTGCGTTTGTGTTCGCAAATGTTTCGGTTTAGCAAGAGTCGCCACCGACTTTTTATTTATCTGAAGGAAAGGTCAAAAAGCGCAGGAAAGACCTTTGAGATGTTTTATTGGGTTCGGGGGGTAGATTATGAAAAGGGAAGGTGCTAGCACCCTTTTCATCCATGGTTTTCCGTGGGCTCTTAGTTACTTATTTTAAATCACTTGCTTTTGCTTTTCAATTGTTTGAAATGGTGCTTTTGTGTGTGGTTTTGAAAGTTTTTTTAAAAGAGGCCATCGTTGTGGCAACCTTTGTAATGATTCTTGTTTGAATGTATACAAAGGTGTTTGTCTTTTGAAAAAATTTTCATTGTTTGAAAGTTTGTTTTGGGAAATGTTTGAAATTATGTTGTGATGTGTGTTTGAAAATAGCAAGGATGTTTGCAAGTTTGATCAAGTAACTAGGAGCATCTACCTACCTACTCAAAGATCTTTCCTACACATTTTTAACCCTTTTACATTGTTGTTTTACCATTGCATTTGGTAAACAACCTTGTATTTTGGATGTTAAACGGGACAGGCGCGGGTCATCTTATTGACCATGATAGCAATAGTGCTAAGTATCTTAGCAAGTTTTTTGAGGGACTAAATCATTTTTGTTTAGGCAACCAGGATAGCGTCATCGAGGGACCATGATCTTTTGTTTTTGATTTGTTTTGCCAAGACACCTAGCATGCATACCATGGCTATTTTAAAGGCAACAAGTGGATGAAACCCTAGGGGTGCTTGTGTGCATTGTGTTGTCATTTTCATGCATTTTTGTCTTGTATTAGTCATGCTATTTGTTTGACTTTGGATTTTTGCATACAAACCCTAATCTTTCTATCATGGCATATTTGAAAGCTATAAAGTGCGTAAAAATAAATCTACGACTATTACCATATTGATATGGGGAGGGGGATATAGTTTTGAATAGGGGATTATTTGCAAGAAATTAAAACCCTAAGATTATTACAACCAAATTGAATTAATTGTACAAATAGATAAATAGACAATATTTAAATATGCAAATAAATATGAATATGCAAAATGTTTTTGTATTATTGTTATGTATGCAAAAATATATTATTTAATGTATAAAAAAAAGAAAATAAGAGATTATTTTTTTATTAAGGGTGGAAACCCTAATTTGTTTTAAGAAAATATATATATTATAATTATTTATTTATGTACAATAAAATAAATAAAAATATATACAAATGTTTAAAAAATAAAAATATGTGAGAAAATATTATTTAAGTGTATAAATAATAAAAATAAAAATATATAATATTTTTTTGTATTATTTACAAGGTTTTATTTAAGAAAGTAAAAAGTATATTATTTAAGAAACTATTTTTATTCTAGAAAAAAAATAAAATAATAAAATATGAAAATTTAAGAAAATATTTTTGATAATTTTTAATGTTTAGAAAAAATATTAAAAGTCATAAATGTAAAAGAAAATAAAAAAATATAGAAAAATAATCAAATGGGCCAAGGGGGTGTGAGAAGCAAGCAGAGGGGTGAAAAAAGCATGAACAAGCCAGGCCCAGCCCAGATGGCCTTCATCCCTGTCCTTTGATCAAACACAAACGCGCGCTTGTACTCAAAACTGGAAATCCTGCATTTGTGCTTAAAAATAAAAACTTGCAACATGAAAGTTATAGAGCATGATCATACGATTCCAACCCTGTAAAAAACTTAATCTAACTCTCAAAGACCAGAGAGAATTTCTCTGGCCCTAATTTCAAACCTAGTTTTTTCAGAAAGTTCATCATTTAAATTCTCCCAACTCAGTTAACTTAAATGAAATCTATGCATATGTACAGCTCAAGGGCAATGAGTACTACATTTTTTATTCACAAACCTAAGCCTAATGATTCCTAAATAGAGAGATAGAAGTTTGAACTTTACTTGTTTCAGTCAAGCTCGAGTATGGAAATGCAGGGGTTTTCAGTGAGGCATGAGATGCTTGTGAGCTTGCTTGAAGTTCCTTGGACCTTCCCCAATGCCTAGCTTGCTTTGAACTTGCCTGAATAAGCTTGTAGAAGTCAACCTGCACAGTCAGAATTCAAAAATGGTGAAGTGGGTAAATGGAGTTACAGTCACTTGGGAATGGTTGGGATAGTTTAGGTAGGTTGTGTGGAGTGTGTTGGAAAGGGTTTGGGGCAAAACGCACGAGGCAATTTGAAGATGGAAGTGAAACTGCAGAACTGGCCCTGTTTTGCAAGATTTTGTGATTTTGGTGTTTTGGAAGGTTTGAGGACTTGTAAACTCGTGTTTTTGGATTAGTGTATTGTGTAAAAGTTGTTTGAAATGTCTACCGCACTAGGTTATATCAGATTGCAAAGTTGTTGACCTTTTGCAAGGTTTCTTGGTTTTGAAGCAAAAGTGAGAAGTGACCATGCTATGGCCTGTACAGGCCTCCTTCTTAGCTGCACAAAGTTATTTTACCTTTGTCTATGTTTATGGAGTTGGTTTGCTGCAAAGGGATGGGTTCAAGGCTCAAGGGAAACAAAAATGCATAAAGTGAACTTTATCAAAATGGCATTGTTAACTTTTTGCCATTTTTAGATTAATCCTTTGTGTAATCTTCCATTGACCAAAACAATGCCTTAATCCATTGAGTTTGCATTCAATTTTTTAGTGTGGAAGGGTTTAAGGACCTGTAAACAAGTACAAGCAAGGCTGGATAGAATTTGCAACTTGTAGCAACATGAGAAATGCCATGGATCAAAGTGACATTTTGCCAAATTCAAACCTTCGATTCTCTCTATCCACAAATGATTTTGGAGAGTTCTTGGATATTTTGTAAACCTTGTAACATGATCTACAATCTATCTTTGAAATTAATTTTGATATTCCAATGGGAACTAGGTGAAAATTTTCCATGAAGATAGGTCAAAATCCTGCCTAAACTAGGGCAAAATTTCACTAAGTTAGAAAGTTTTTGGACCCTTATTCATAAAATCATAACTTGAGATCCAAGTATCTTTTGGGAAAACTTTGTGAATAAAAGTTGTAGATTTGGTGGAGGACTACAACTTTCATGTTGGAAGTTTTGTTTTAATCCAATTGCATCATGGTGAAAAAGTTGGGAAAGGTTGGGAAAAAATAAGAAATTTTCATAACTTAGAAAATTTCTAAGTTATGAAAATTTTCCATTTTAAACCCTAATTTGCAAAATTAGGTTTCTTGATGAACAAGTTTCATGTTTTGACATATCTTGATGAAAAATGACCATTGGCACTTGATTTTGACCAAAAAGTCAAAGTTTGACTTTTCAGTGTACAGTTGATTTTTGATCAGTTGATTGAAAAATTCATCTGTCAATCCAATGCTTTTGAGATCTTTTGAACTTTGTGACTAGGTCAAGATGATTCCATTGAGTCTTTGAATCCATTTTTGAACCCAATTTGCCATTGGCTAAGTTAAAAATCAGAAATTGCCTTTCTACAGTCAAAACCCTAAAAATGATCATTTTGCCCTTTTGATGATTTGATCAAATTTCTTGAGGAGTTATGGTCCAAACTTGATCAAATGGTTCATATGAGTCCATAATGTTGATGTGGATCAAAAATTATGAGGTTTGATTGTAAATTGGCCACAGTTGACTTTTTCCCCAATACAGTTGATTTCTAGGTCAACTGTCTAATTGACTGGGCAAAAATTTGATTCAAAGCTTGAAACTTGGTATGGGAAATATTATGAGTCCAACATGAAGTATAAAAGTCATATTGAGCATTGGAAGTCCAAAAATCCCTGTGCAAACTCAAATCCTAATTTCAGGTCAACAGTGCAAGGAGATGTCTTGAGCTGAGCAAACCCTAATCCTGTCTGGAGTCCAAAGAGTCTTGTGAGGGGAAATCTTGATAAAATGAGAGGGCAAATTTTGGGGTACAACACCCACTCTTACCTTCACTTCTCCCTTTTCTCGTCTTTTCATCTTCTCTTGGTTTTCTTCACTTTCTCTTTCCAACTTCTATTCTTTTGGTCTTATTAACTCTAATAACTATTATTTTTCTCAAATGGGCTTATCTCACCCACTAACACTAATGTGACATATAAGACACAATCAATTAATAATTCTATCTCGCAGCTACTAACCCAATCACACATATAACACATATTCTCAATTAATAGAGTAAATCATATATCACACATCACCGATTAATCCAAATAACTCACAAATTCATAAAATTAGACAATTTAATTAATTACTATATTATATAATAATTAATAAAATAAATAACTATTAAATAAAAATATGGTGTTACAAATCCTCACTATCCATTTGCTTAAACATCCATACATGAATAATCCCTTCATATCTCGAATTTGCAGCAAGGTTGAAGTTTTGGCTATGGGGTTTTCTCTCTGCTCCTTCCAAAAGCTCCTTCTAGATTTTCTCTCTTTGACCTCTTTTCCACCCAAAAGACATACTGATAACTTTTCTCTCATTGCTCTCTTTTTAAAATAAAATCTAATTCTATTTTTATTTTTAATTAATTCTAAAAACTCCTTTCAATTCTCTATAATTTCACATATTTCCTTATTTTTTACTAAAAACTCTATTTTTCTCCCAAAGCATAAATTTCCATATTTCTCTATTATTTTAATTCAATAAAAAATCTAATTAAATTCCAATTTACTACTAAACCATAATGTCTCACTTATACAATAAATTTAATACCATAAAACTCAACCCAAATTCACCAACTTAAATAATTAAATTAAAAACATCCAAAAACTCTATTAAAAATATAATTATCAAAAATCGAGGTGTTACAACACCTACTACAGCCCAGATACAAATACACGTGTAATGAGTAAAACCAAGTTTTGCTTTCTAAGAAAAATCATCAACGACTGAATTTAATGCAACACACACTTTTCCCCAATTGATGTTTTGATTTCTTTCAACTGACTGACGTTCAGATTCCCTTAGGTGACATGTGGACTATGTTAATGACACTTGGAGACATGTCCCAAGTTACCCTACGCATGAGGAACTCACCTTACACACGAGGGTCTCGCCTCGTACTTAAGGAACTCATTTAGATAAGAAAAGACGAGAAAGACTAAATCACTTCGCCCTTTACAAGTCCTCGTGTTTAAGGGAGTGTGTATTGATATATTAGTAACAGCTTCACGATAGGTGATAGGGAAACGAGTATTGCATCGCCTCGCCCATTAAGCCCTCCTGATCACTTATGTATGCCGCCCCTTTATTAAATATGTCTCTCCTTTATTAAATATGTCACCTATTTTAGGGATGAACCGCCCATAATATGAAATGGGAAAGTGACGTGTCCATATTCTGCGATGATACGGAAGTAGTTATAAGGAAGTTAACATCGCTCCCTTGAATAATTGGGGATTGACTATCCGTTCAAATATTCTCTCGGCGGTGGTTGTTATTTCCAAGGGATCTAGGATTCAGGCTCAACTTAATTATAAATATCTTAACCCAGAGGTTGAGGAGGACAATCTCCTTCCTACATGAACTAGCTATAAATCCTGCAATATACCTTAAAGCCTCTAATAAACTTTAATCACTAGGGGTTATCACGTATTTTACTTTCAGCAAGTACAACTACATATGATAACCAAATTCAAATTCGGTTGGATCTAGCCACCCCTGCCCCGAATTTAACATGAAATAATCGATTAACTGGTGTGGGTGCATGAAAAATCTAATTTTTAAATATGGAGACGAAATCAGGGGGAATCAGTGGGGGATGCTAATACCCCGTCTTGCACCCACTCTCGCTCCTTCCTATTAAATTTACTTTGTTACCCTTATTTTAAATAATTTTATTACCCAATTATCTTTCTTAATATTAAGATAAAAAGTTTATTAGAATTAATACTCATTTGTTAAATACAGATTAAATTAAAATTATCAACCATTATGATTACTATTAAAATGGTCAAATATTTAGTTTGATTATTAATTTTTTTAGTTTTAAAAATTATAATTTTTTAGATTAGATACGAAACAGTATAAAGATAGGGGATCAATTATCATCATAGTTGAATATGAAGACTAAACAAGAGTGACGCAAGGAGGTGGGGGCAGGATTGATAATGTGTAAACCCATCCCGCCCACCCCATGGATATGATTGGGTTATGCATACTCCCCTCGTGTTCCAACATATATTATTTTAAATTTTCATATAGTGGTAGTTAAAATTACTGCTAACGCTTAAAAGATGACATTAAATTACACACTTATCTCAAATTATAAGTCATTTTGAAAAGAAAAGAAAAAACATAAATTAATCTAAATTATAAATTATTTTACAATTTCAAATACAATATTAATGATATTTTTTATAATATATACCCTGTCATTTATTACCTTTTTTTTTCAATTTTTAAAATATTTATTTTATGTGTTTCTTTTCCATATATAATTAATTATGTTTCTTAAATCGGGCAAAATATTTGCAACTTCTTAAAATTTGGGAGATATGAAGTATTTATTTTCTTAGACGTTATGAAAAGTCAACAAGTATTCGATAACTATCTCCTTTTTCTCTTGCATGTTGTAAAAAGTAACAAGCACATAATAAATAATTAGACTTAATTGTAACTTTGTTTTCTCGATTTTGTATTTTTTTCGATTTTGATCCCCTATTTTAAAAATCACGATTTTAGTCTCCTTGAGTTTTCTCTTGAAAAATGAACAAAAATATGGATTATAATTGTACGAAAAAATAAAATAGGGGGACAAAATTGCACAAAAAATTTAAAAAATAGACTAAAATAGTAATTTTTAAAATGAGGAGATCAAAATTAAAATAAAAAAAATAGAGGGACTAAAGTTGCAATTAAGCTAAATAATTATTACTATAATGTTTACTAATTTTTCCAAATTCTATTAATAATAGCTTTATAGTTGTACAGGGATGGACAGTTCCCGATACCCCATGCCAACCCGCCCGAAACAAAAAAAAAGGCAAATGGGTAGTTTGCAGTGGTCTAGTTAGGGGTGTTCGCGGTGCAGTTTGGGCGGTTTTGAAGCAAAAAATCACCCGAACCGCAAGAGAAAAAAACACGCGGTTCGGTTTGGTTCGGTTGGCTTTTAAAAATAAATCCAAATCAAACCAAACCAAACTAATGTGGTTTGGATTGGTTCGGTTGGTTCGGTTTTTTACAAAAAAAATTATTAAGTCATACAAACAAATATAGAGGAAAATATAATTTTGTGTTTAATTGTTCGTACATTACCATAAAAAAGTTTATAATTGTCAAAATAAGTTTATAATTTGATACATAAAATTGCGTATTATAATTTTATCTAAATCTAAAGAATGATATAAACAAGATTGCATTCTTAAATAAATATTATACAAAGAATACGATAAAATATAGTTTGTGGAAATAGTATTTATAAATGAATAATATTTTATTTTTTTATGATTTGTAAATTAAAATGAATATAATAGAAGGTATGATAAACTATACACATAATACATGTTTATTTCTCTAAAGAATTAAAGAAATATATATTGGTTAGTAAGATTTTATAACATAACGCGGTTTTGTTTGGTTTAGTTCGGTTTGTAAAATACAAACCGCAAACCGAACCGAACCTTGCGGTTCCGCAAGAAAATGACTCAAACACATCCGAACCAAATGCGATTTTTTGCGGTTTTGGTTTGGTTCGGTTCGGTTTTGCGGTTTTCTATTGGGCCGGTTTGGTTTTGAACACCCCTAGGTCTAGTGTGCCCACGAGTTGGAAAGTCGGGTTAGTGTGGTTTGTAATGGGCAGGTCCGGTAAGAATTTCTGACCTACGGGTACCCAGAACCGCCCGCACCTATTAGGTCGTGTGCGACGTGGTAATACCCTGATCACTCACTCATTTAACACCAAACACCTTGTTCCCTGGTTCCAAACAACAACACTAAGTTCTCTTACTCTTTCTTTCGATTCTCTCACTCTATCACCGTGAGGAAACCCTAGCAGAGCCAACATCCACCGTATTTCTCACTGATCACGGCCACAGAGAACCCCCATACAACCATCATCTGTCACCGTTACTGACACTCACATTCTAGTACTGCAAAATAACTTGGTAGAACAGTAGAAAATTCTACTTTGTACACTCTGGTGTATGTCTTTTTATACATTATGATTTATATGATCTATAATTATCAACTATTTTGTTCATCTTGTAGGAAAGGTTGTTCAAGCAGAATGGAAGAGGTAATTTGAGGCAGATGGGTTTTCTGAAGTTGACATGAAGAAGTTTAAACTTGTGATTGTCAAGTTTTTGTTCACTTGCTAAAGTACCTATTTTTGTTCACTTACTAAAGTACCTGTTTGTTTCAGAACATTATCTTTGGGTTGTTTATATTGTTTGTTTTTCTAATCTAAAGTACCTTTTGAAAATATTATGCATGAGATTATAAAATGAACATACATGAGAGAAGTTGAAACTTTACTTTTGCAGTGTTTAGGGGTGACAATGTGAAGATACTTTTAAGTTTTAACTCAATGAAGGTGACATTGCTGAATTTTTTTTGCGAGGGTAACATTGTTTGAGTTTAAAAATCAGATATGTGGTTCATACTTTGTATGGTCTAAGATTTGTTAGAATAATATTAATGTTGTACACTACAATAAATAACATTTTTCATGATGAAGTTTTCACATCGAATGAAATAAAACTGCGGGTACATGTGATCGGAGCATTTTGTTTTATTTTAAAAAATAATAATAAATCTTATTATCTAGGCTTTTAATAAAACTGACATAAATAAATGCTCAGGGTTTGAGGTTCGATTCCCAGCTACTGTTATTTAGGGCTTTCTATGAAACCAAAAATGCATCATTATTTTTTATAGATGTTACGTCGGATACGTCACCTTGGTTATTTTCAAAATCGATATAAAATCTCCCTAACTTTTTTACTCTATTGGCAAACAAAGGGGCGTTTTTTATATATTTTATGTCAGCTATTCTACCTCGGTTTTTAATTTAACCAAGGTAAAGTTTCTATATATGTTTGATTCCAACTCAGTGTCCATATATTTCATTTTTCGAGCCCTAACGAAAGAACACTTCTACTCCAAGGAGTTTAGCCAACGAAAGAACACTTCAACTCCAAGGAGATTAGAAAACGAATGTACTTTTCTCGAAGGAGCTCTGTGTGATGTTCATGTTGTTCTCCATTACTGTTGTTCCTGTTGTTCTCTGCATTATTTTATTGTTGTTGTTGTTGTTGAAAAGCTTTATTTTTGTTCTATTTTTTACTTTATTTTCAGAAACTGTAATTATGGATCGTAGTTGGATGAAAGTCAATAGATTGAGTAGGGAGTATGAGAGTGAATTGAAAAAAATTTCTTGATTTTGCAGAAAAAAATCTTCCTGATGACAATGATATTTTTTGGTGTTGAAATGCTATAATACGAAAAAGCATACAAGGGATGTTATATTCAATCATTTTGGCTGTGATGAAATTATTCAAACTTATAAGGAATGGGTATTGCATGGTGAAGGGTCAAAAAAGAGACCTTTGTCACAAACACTTGAAGGTGATGAATGTAAACTGATAATCTGGAAGACATCATTCGTGATATTGGAGTAGATGCTTTCAAGAAATTTAGTATGGTAGATACTTTGCGAAAAGACATGGAAGATTCGTTGTATCCGGGATGTAAAGGTTTTACAAGATTGTAACCTGTGTTAAGATTATTTAATCTTAAAGTGGGAGATGGGTGGGCGGTTAAAAGTTTCACTGAATTACTTGAATTGTTGAAAGAAATTCTTCCTGAAGGTAACACTTTGTCAAACCGTACATATGAAGCCAATAAGATATTGTGTCCAATGGGTTTGGATTATGTCAAAATACATATTTGTCATAATGATTACATCTTATATAGGAAAGAGCTTGAAAACTTGAATGTGTGCCCAAGATGTGGGGTGCCGCGCTACAAATAGAAGGACAATGTTGTTGATGAGGACGATGATGCAAATAGCAATGGTGTTCCTATCAAGGTGATGTGGTACCTATCAATAATTCCAAGGTTCAAGAGATTGTTTTCTAATGTTAGTGACGCAAAGAATACTTGATGGCATGCAGATGAAAGATTGTGTGATGGAAAAATTCGCCATGTAGCTGATTCATTATAATGGAAGAAAATTGATTCATTGTTTCCAAATTTTACCCTTGAACCGAGGAACCTTAGGCTTGGACTTGCCACCGATGGAATGAACCCTTTTGATAAAATGAGTACTAACCATACATCATGGCATATTCTTCTCTTAATTTATAACCTATCTCCATGGTTGTGCATGAAACTTAAGTATATGACGCTATCGATGATGATTTCGGGTTCGAAACAACCAAGGAACGACATAGATGTTTATTTATAGCCATTGATTGAAGATTTAATACTTTTGTGGGAGGAAGTTGTTGAATTTGATGATGCATATACAGTTGATAACTTTAAGTTGTGTTCCATGTTGTTTTGCATAATCAATGACTTTCCTGCATACGGTAATTTGTCTGGGTACAATGTCAAAGATCGTAATGCGTGTCCTATATGTGAATGTAATACATGTCACCACCAATTACCGAAAGGAAAAAAGACAGTTTATCTGGGGCATCAAAGATTTCTAAGACCTAGTCATCTGTATCGTAGATTACGCAAGGCTTTCAATGGAGAACAGGAGTTTCGTCCAGCTCCAAAACCCTTAACCGGGAAGGAAGTTTATAGAAAACAACAACACATTAAAGTTGTCTTTGGAAAGAAACAAAAAAATCCCGTGGTGAAAAATTCTTGGAAAAAGAGGTCGGTGTTCTTCGATCTTCCATATTGGTCTAGTCTTTATATATGACATTATCTTGATGTGATGCACGTGGAGAAAAATGTATGTGATAGTTTGATTAGAACGATTCTCAATATTAAAGGCAAGAAAAGGTACTAAGAATTCCCGTGAAGATATGGTTATGATGGGTATACGACAAGAATTAGCCCCAAAAAAAGTAGGAAATATAACCTATTTTCCCCCAGCATGTCATACTCTGTCTAAAAAAGAAAAAATAAGTTTCTTAAATTGTTTGCAGGGTATCAAAGTTCCCCAATGATACTCATCAAATGTGAAGAAACGTGTGTCAGAGAATGATCACAAATTAATTGTCTTAAAATCTCATGATTGTCATGTCTTGATGCAACAACTTCTACCAGTGCCTATCTGTGGCATCTTACCAAGAAATGTAAGTGTGACTATAACCAGATTATGTTGATTCTTCAATGCTATATGCAGTAAAGTTATAGATCCTGGAAATTTAGATGAATTGGAACATGAAGCTGCAATTATGTTGTGCCAATTAGAGATGTTTTTCCCTTTGACATTATGGTTCACTTAGTTGCTCATATAGTAAGGAAGATTAGAATTTGCGGTCCAATTTATTTGTGATGGATGCATCCGGTAGAGCGTTACATGAAGATTTAAAAAGGGTATACAAAGAATCATCACCGGCTAGAAGCTTCGATCGTAGAAAGGTACATCACATAAGAAGCTATTGAGTTTTGTACAAACTATTTGTCAGATGCGAACATTACAGGAGTGCCCGAGTCTCATCATGATAGATTTTATAAAGGTAGATGTATTCAAGGTTTAAATGTTAAGATATTTAATCGAGAAATAATTTTGCAAGCACATTTTTACATATTGAATAACCTTAGTGAAGTTTATCCTTACTTAACTGCGCACAAAGATCTTATAAAGGAATAACACCCCCGGATGAATGGAAAATAGTTTTTGACGGAGAATAGAAGAACTTTCATATATTGGTTTAAGGGAAGTATTTCCAATGATAGTGGTGCATCAGATATTTGCAAATGGTTCTCACGTTTGCCTAAGTTTAATGTGATTACTTGGAATGCATACGACATTAGAAAATATTCGTTCTGTACAAAATCAAAGGATGGTCGTAGCACCATGCAAAATAGTGGTGTTGTGGTTGAGGCTGAATCCATTTAGTTTTCTAGTTCCAAAGATAACAATCTAGTACTAGAATCTAGAGCGTTCTTTGGGATCATTGAGGAGATTTTGGAGATTGACTATGTTTTTTTTAAAGTCCTTTTACTTAAGTGCATGGGATTGACAGTAAAACTAGTGTAGAAACCGATGAATTAGGATTCACAATGGTTGATCTTCAAAAGGCAACTTCATGAATGAACCATTCATCATGGAAAATCAAGCAACACAAGTTTTTATGTCACTAATCCATCTAACACTAGATGGTCAATTGTTCTTCAAGGAAAACATCTTCCTGATAGTACTGATGAAAATCAAGATTTTAACTATGACACTCCTTGTTTAGCAATACATGTAAGTCAATCATCTAAAGAAAATGACTTAGATGATGTGCATGCTATTCGTCGTGATCATGAAGAGGGCATATGGGAAAATCAGTAAGTAAATTGTTTATTGCTTTTGTTTCGTAATCATTTGTTTTAGTTTTGATGTAAAATTATAAAGTGTGTGGCATTTTAGGTATTACATATAGTGTAATTAATGAATATTTATGTTTCAAATTGAGGAATGGGCGCACCATTTTAGGTTTGCATTGGTTTTGTATTCTGTTTTCCGTGGTTCTATATTTTGTAATTCAGGTGCAGACGACAACAGAAAAAAAATATAACCCTTCAGTTTCCAAAATTAACCAAAGTAATAAGTTTGATGTATTACCTCGGTTTATCAGAAAACCGAGTGTTAATAAGGGGCGCGTCATCCACTTATTAAAATAATAAAAATGTCGATGATGGGAATCGAACCCATTTAATATTCGAGGTGATAAGGGATAACCTTTTATGACAATCTTACCCCTCGGTATTTTAATATTCAAGGTGATAAGGGATAACCTTTTATGACGATCTTACTTACCTCGAATCCAGAACCGACAATTAACGCGTTTCGCGTCCGACATAACATGTGTTTTTTATAATAGTAATATCTTATTTAGTTAACATATTTGGAGTTAGACATATGGATCATGTTCAAATTGGGATGGAAAGAATCTTAGAGCAGGACCTTGTAAGTGTATTCAAATGTTTATGTTTGTTAATTCTCCTAGTTTAATTTTCTTATGTGCTAGTCTAGTTTAGAGTAATGTTTTGGTTTTAGTTTTGAAAATGGACGTTGTTTTTTAAAACTTTGTCAAATTTTTAGTTTGCTTCTGTTTGTAACCAAAGTGTGAAATTTATTTTCTTCATTAAATGCATGTTCTGTTTGTAATACTATTTTCTATTTTGTTTTGAAAAGGTTGTTGATTTTTTAATCAATAATTTATTAGCATACAGTTAGTTAGTTAGTTGCTTAGTCTAATAATTTGTTAGCATACTGTTAGTTGCTTACTCTAATGTATTAATAATTCAAATGATGTTCTATTTTGGTTTTGGTTTTGGAATGCATGTCCCGTGCTAAAAATGAAAGTTGTTCACTACTAGCTACTTTAGTCAAGTACTTAGTTTGTATGCTAGTGCTTTTCCATTTACATGCTATTGCCAAACTTTAAGAAAAGCCCTACACTAAGTGTGGTTATGAAATCCTGATTGTAATAGGCTAAAAGTTGTTTCTATTTCAATGCACCTTAATGTTGTTTCTCTGAATTAGTGTGGTTATAAAATCCTGATTGTGGTTATGAAAAGCCATAAACTAAGTTTGGTATGAATCCTGAATGTTGTTTCTCTAAATTAACAGCAAAAACTGAAGATGTTAAACCAGAGTTGGTTAATACTCAACCTACAAGAAAGAGAAAAGCTAGTGCAAGTGGTTTCAGGCAATCATCTGCTTGCTGGAAATACTTTATTAGATTACCGGATGAATTAGTTGATACACCAATTGCGGCTTGTAAACACTACCACAAAAGATACTAATGTGACTCTAGGACTCATGGCACCACCAACATGAACCATCACATCAAAAAATGTGCAAAGAAGCCTAGAACCACTGAACCTAACCAAACTATTCTCACATACCCATCTGTAGAAAGATCTAGTTTGGTTCATGTTAGCTTGAAATTTGACAAGCAACCTTGTAGAAATGCTTTGTTAATTTTTGTGGTTCTAGTTAAACAACCATTTAGTGCAGTTGAGGGTGAAGGTTTTAAGTATAATTCTAAAGCAATGAAACCCCAATTTACCATCTCATCTAGGCGTAAAGTAACTAGAGACTGTTTTCATCTACACTTGGATGAGAAACAAAATCTAAAAGACTTCTTTAAGTCTGACTGCAACAGGATAACACTTACCACTGATTGTTGGACTTCTATCCAAAATCAAAACTACTTGACCCTAGGACACACTTTGTGGATAACGAATGGAATTATCAAAAGAAAATTATAAGCTTCGCAGTTATTTCAAACCATAAGGGTGACACGGTAGGTGGGAAGATTTATGAGGTGTTAAGGGATTGAGGATTAGGAATGTGTCTACCATAACTGTTGATAATGCAACTTCAAATGATGTACTTGTAGCGTATCTATAGAGAAAAATATCAACTATAAATGGAATGATGGTGGATGGAAAGTGTTTTCATATGAGGTGTGTTGCTCACATATTAAACTTGGTGGTAAATGAGGGTTTGAAAGATAAGCATTTGTCTATAACTAGTGTAGGGATGTTATTAGATTTGTCAAGTCCTCAACTTATAGGGTAGCAAAGTTTAAAGAATATATTGAATTTGCTGAAATAACTTGTAAAAAACGAGTATGTCTCGATGTTTCAATTCGTTGGAATGCAACATATTTGATGATTGAGGATGCAGAGATGTTTTAAGCTGCTTTTGATAAGCTTGAGGATGAAGAGTCGAGCTATAGGGAGTTCTTTGAAAAAGTTAGTCCTTCTAGTAGTGATGATTGGGACATTGTTAGAGCCTTTATATTTTTTTCTAAAGTTATTCTATGAAGCAACTAATGTTTTTTCCATATTTCAAAGTGTGAGTTTGCATAATGCTTTTCACCAAGTGTTTGCGATCTATTGTGAGCTGAAGCAAGCTACTAGGAACTTGAATGGTGTTTTTGCAAGTGTGGGATGTGATATGATGGAAAAGTACAATAGATATTGGGGGTCTGCTACTAAGATGAACAAGTTTATTTATTTTAGAATTATTTTTTATCCAATATACAAGTTGAAATATCTTGAGTGGACTATTAAGGAAATGTATGGAGTTGGATCTGAGTTTGCTTCCGGGTTGACCGGTTCTATAAAAGAGAGCTTACAAAAATTGTATGAATGGTATAAGCAAGCTTATGACCAAAAGCGTAATATACAACCTCTTGGTAGTGGTGAAAACAATGTTTCAAATGATGAAACAATTGTTGGTTGTCCATCAATAATGGCTAGAGCCGATGATTTTGAGCAACATTTAGAGGAACAAGACTCGATTATTCAAGAAAATGAGCTTGAGGGTTTTTACTCTAGTAAGTGTATCAAAAGAGATCCTAATTTGACATTCTTGTGTGATGGAAACACAATTGAGCCCAATATCCTATTTTATCTACAATAGTTAAGGATATTTTTGCCACACCATTGTCTACAGTTGCATCATAAAGTTCTTTCAGCACGGGAGGGAGAGTCTTAAAAATTTATAGGAGCTCCCTAAAAACTAAAACGACAGATGCATTAATTTTCCCTCAGAATTGTTAAAAGCCGTCTTTTACCTATTTAAAAGACATGAACCTCATGGAAGATTTTGAGCTTTATGAGGATATTATCGCAGGTAAAATTATTACTTTATTTTGAATAAATATAATGTTGTAATGTTATATCTTTTGAATAACTTATTTTTATTTCATTATTTCAGAGTTCGGAGAAATTTCTCTTGTAGCAAGAGGAAGATCTTCACAGTCTCAGCCACAACCTTTTCGTTTTGCTTGAAAAATACGGAGGTATATTTTTCTTTACTAATTTCATTTACTTATTATACTTATTTTTTAAAACTTAAACTTGTTCTTATTTAAATTTTGCGTTCAACTGTTTTTTGATTTTTGGAGTCATATGCGACTTATATTTTGCAGTACTCAATGGCCAAATGAAGTCATATTTTTTTATTAATTTTGGAGTCATATGTAAAACTCTTGCAATCAATCCTGATGGTCATAGCACTGCCTCAGCTGCTCTAAATCATGAAGTATGTGATCTCTATGGATCAAATTGTAATATGCTAACTCTTGTAACATTCTGTAACATTCTATAATATTCTTAATATGATAATTCTGTTAGTTTCATTTAGAGGAACAATTTTGATGCTTCTGATGCTTTTAGAACTTGAATAATTCTGATGAAACTTACAAAAAGAACAAGTCTGATGCTTATGCCGTTTTGGTTTTTGTAGATGGAAGGCTATGCCTGTAGACACTACTGTGAAAAACCCATTTAATAACGGTTGGAAAATAAATATAATCACACAGGTCCATGCGTTGTTGTGTAGAATATTGTTGTAAATTCGTTACTAACAATCACAGTCCTGGGACCATTGTAGTATGCTGGAAAACGCGTGTGATATCACAATGGTTATGCTTATCAACCGTTGTGATATATATATTTAGGTACTGAGTTCAAAACCCAACACATCAAATAAATTACATTAGATCATTGTTACTATACAAAACGGTTGTGGAACATACTCATAGTTTATTAAATTCAAATGAATATTGCTTGTTTTATCATACACCTCATTAAAGAAATACAACCATTAAAATTTATAAAGAGCTATATAATCTAAAAATTAAACTGTTCTTGAAAACCAACTTAAACACACCGCTGTATTCCAAATTGCATGTGTCTTATCATGCACATTTGATATTCTTTAACACATATATGGTTCAATTGTCGTATTCCTCCATTGCATTAATATCTTTCATTATTGTTTACTTCATCATCGTCGCTTATCCTCGTGATTATTATGATGACTTATCATCATAATAATTATGATTTTAACCATCACGATGATAAGAGACGACGATGAGGTAAACTAGAATTGTAGATATCGATGTATTGAATGAATCAGACCATTGAACCATATAGTATGTTAAAGAACATAGAATGTGCACGATAAGATGCATGCAATTCAGAAAATATTGATTGATATAGGTTGATTTTCAAATATATCTTAATTTTCATATTATAAGTTTCTATGTCATTTTAAATGAATGCATCTTCATTAAAAGGTTAGTGAAACAAACAATATACATAGTATATAATAAACTCAACTTCATCTACTGTCAACCTGTATAACAATTTAAAGAACAAAACATTGTTAAGTCACAAGAAGCCTTTTTTCTTATTTTGTTCTTGTTTTGAGAAATAACATACATTTTAGTAACAAAACACTAACAACAACACAAATAAATGTTAAGTGGAACTGTAACAAATCAAGATATCACTACAATATATAACTTTTTTTATGATGAAGCTTTCACAACGAATGAAACAAAATTGTGGGTACAATAAATCTTATTACCTTGACTTTTAATAAAACCAACATAATTAAATACTTAGGTTTTGATGTTTGATTCCTAGCTTCTGCTATTTAGTGCTTTATATGGAACCAAAAATGTGTCATTATATTTTAAAGATTTTACGTCGGATATTTTACCTCGGTTGTTTCCAAAATCGAGATATAAACTACCTAACTTTTTATTCCTTTGGAAAACAAAAAGGTGCCTCTTTTTTGTATATACTTTACTTCAGCTATTCTACCTCGGTTTTTTAGTTTATCCGAGATAAAGTTTTTATATATGTTTGATTCACCTAATTCATTTTCGAGCCCTAACGAAAGAACATTTCTTCTCCAGCCAACGAAAGAACACTTCTTCTCCAAGGAGTTTAGCCAACGAAAGAAAATTTCTTCTCCAGGGAGCTTAGGGAGTGAAAGAACACTTATTCTCCAAGGAGCTCCTCGGTATGTTCTTGTTGTTCTTCGCACATTGTTTTATTGTTGTTGTTGTTGTTGAGAAGCTTTATTTTTGTACTATTTTTTATTTTATTTTCAGAAGCTTTATGTGATTAAGGATTGTAGTTGGATGAAATCCAATAGACTAAGTAACGAGTACAAGAATGAATTGAAACAATTTATTGATTTCGCGGAGAGAAAAAACTTCTTGACAACAATGGAATTTTTTGGTGTCCTTGTATGAAATGCTATAATACGAATAAATATTCAAGGAATGTTATATTCAATCATTGGGATTGTGATGGAATTATTCAAAATTATATGAAATGGGTATGGCATGGTGAAGGGACAAAAAAAGACCTTTGTCACAAACAATTGAAGATGATGAATGTATGACTGGTAATCTAGAAGACATCATTCGTGATATTGGAGTAGATGCTTTCAAGAAAGTTATTATGGTACATACTTTGCAAAAATACATGGAAGATTCATTGTACTCGGGATGTAAAGGTTTTACAAGATTGTCAGTTGTGTTAAGACTATTTAATCTTAAGAAATGATGTGGGTGGACGGATAAAATTTTCACTGAATTGCTTGAATTGTTGAAAGAAATGCTTCCTGAAGGTAACATGTTGCCAAACCGTACTTATGAGGCTAAGAAGATATTGTGTATAATTGTTTTGGATTATGTTAGAATATATGCTTGTCGTAATGATTGCATCTTATAAAGTAAAGTTTTTGAAAACTTGAATGAGTGCCCAAGGTGTGGGGTGTCATGCTACAAACAGAAGGACAATGATGTTGATGACGATGATGATGCAACTAAAAAGGGTGTTTCTTTCAAGGTGACGTGGTACCTACCAATAATTCCAAGGTTCAAGAGATTGTTTTTCTAATGTTAGTGACACAAAGAATACTAGATAGCGTGTAGATGAAAAAGTCTGTGATAGAAAAGTTCGCCATGTAGCTGATTTATTGCAATGGAAGAAAATAGATTCATTGTTTCCAGATTTTGCCCTTGAACTGAGGAACCTTAGGCTTGGACTTGCCACCGATGAAATGAACCTTTTGTTAATATGAGTACTAAACATATGTCACGGCTTGTTCTTGTATTAATTTACAACCTATCTATATGGTTATGCATGAAGCGCAAGTATATGATGCTATTGATGATGATTTTGAAAGAACAAGAAGTATTTCCTTCATCTGGCCTTGAGATTTTGATGATAACTTCACATGTTTTCTTATAGAACAATCGTATACACTAATGGTTTCTTCTAGTGTGTAGCTGCTACTATAATGTTCTGACTATGGTACAAGGTGTTGTACCCCAAAATTTGCCCTCCCATATTCTTCAAGATTTGACAAGCATCACCTCAAATGGTTCAAAGTTTGCTCAAAGGTTGCACAGTCAAACCATCCTCCTAAGCCAGTCAAAATTAGGGTTTTGGTTCTTGCAAGGAAGTGGAGGTTTTCAAGGGCCCAATCAAGTCCCATATGCTCATATACATTGTCAAGCACCTACATGTCAAGTTTCAAGGCTCACAAGGTCAAGTTGCACAGTCAAAAACCCTAACTGCCTCACAATCAACTGTAGGGGCAAAATGGTCATTTGGCAGTCAAAAGTCAAACTTTTTGGTCAACATCTTATTTTGAAGCCACAATCACCATTTGATCAAGTCTTGATCATAATTCCTCAAGAATGGCTCAAAAATCATCAAGATGCAAAAGTTTCCATTTTTGGACAGTTGAAAAGTCAACTGTAACTTGACCAAGGCATAACTTTTTCATGGTTCATCAGAAAAATCTCATCCAATGCTTATTTTGAAGGGGAGGACATTTCCTACAACTCATCTTCACATTCCAAGTCCAAGAAATGCTCTCACAAAAAGTTATCAATTTCAACATTATAGGTCATATTCAAAAGTCAACAAAAAGGCATTTTAAGTCAAAAACCATAACTTGAGATTGGTAAATCAAAATGACATGGGACCAAAGGCATTAGTTAGAGGACTTCAAGACCTTTCCAAAATGTCCATGAACATGTTCATAGCTTTAAAATTGAGCAAGATATGCATTGGAGAAGTTGGGAAATTTTTGTGAAATGGCCAAAGTCAATTATCCTTGAAACTTCATTTTTGACAAAAAGGGCCCACTTTTTCCACTTGGTTCAGCTTATCCATGCTTCCCACGTGTCCCACAATTTATTTCAAGATTAAAAATTAATTTTTCCATTTTTATTTAATTTTATTTGATTTAAATCATTTTAAATCTTTAAAATTCAAATAAAAATCAAGAAAATTAATTAAGGGATATATTTTGTGTTGAATTGCTTTGATGCACCATGAAGTACTTACCAAATTCGTGCAAGGCCTATTCCAAGCAAGAAAATTCAAATTTTGACAAGAATGGTAAGTTGCTTTAATGGAGGTTATGGCAAAATCAAAACATAATGGCAAGGCTTCAAGGCTCTTTATTTGGATTGATACTCATTCATATACAGAGATGCAAGCCTTCACAATAGAGGTCACGACCTAGAAACACTCATACAGCATAAGCCATTTCCAAATTTTCAAGAGAAAAATCAAAAACTGAAAACCACCTTGCATCCCATTTCAAGCTCCCTTCTTAATCCAGACACACTCCTTACATTGCCAGGGACGATTTGCAAGCACAAACAAGCCCTAACACCATCAGAATCAAAGCACACAACTCACACGGTTTGAATCATTTTTCAGAATTACATATCATCATTCATGTGTTTTTAACCATGCTTTTGAATTGATTTATGTTAATAGGGATATTCTGGAGCTTTTGGCTTAATCCAATTTGGTTGTAGTGCCCTGAATAGGAATCCACCATTAGCGATTTCTAGGTTTTCAGAGACTTTGAAATTGGGGGGTTTTGCTATACTGTAAAATTAATCCTCCAAACACATACAACCAAACTCAGAAGCTCAAGACGGATTGAACGGACATATCGCGCCTAATTTATATCTAATGAGCATCTAATCGCTATTTTTTACAGGCTTACGTTTTGTGGGAGTTTAAAACCCCCGCTATGTGTTTTTATGTTTTGCAGGAACGATGAAGACGAAGGTCGTGGCAGCGTGTGAGTGGTCAGTTCAAACTGGGCGCGCGCTTTTTCTTATTTTCAGCATATAACGCGTTTGTATTATATAATTTTCTTTGTCCATTATACTAACAAAATAACGCGTGTGGTTCAGTGGGTGGCTGTGTACTTTGCAATCTTTGGGGCATGGGTTCGATCCCAGGTCCCCACCAAAATTCATATTATTTTTCTCTCTATGCTTGTGTGCAGCATCTCATCCAGGATCCACCATGGACCTCATCCAGGAGTGCTCCAGGTGTCCATCAGCGCAGATCCAAGGGCCAAGCATGAGGAACACCATACTCTGGAGTCAGCGCATGCGTAGGCCACCAAGAAAAGTCAACATGGCTGAAGCTTCAGTGGGCCATAATTCTATGCACACCATTCCTGGCCCAATACCCCCCTCCATTTGGTTTATTCTTTGCTTTTCATTTTTTATTTTCCAATTTAATTTCTAACCTTTTTATTTTATTACTTATTAACTTAACTAATTTTTTTTTTTTATAAAAAATAAAAAAAAAACAAGAATTAACATCATTATTATTATTATCATATTATTTTTGTAAATAAATCTTAAATAAATTAGTTTTAATTAGGCCATTCTAACTTTTTTTAAATAACTAAAATAACTTAGAATTAGGTTAACTTTTAATTTTGTTTTCTTTTTATTTTATTTTATTCCATAAAAAACATAAAAAACACAAAATATTTTCTTTTAACTAAATTAAGTAATTAATTAGTCATTAGTTAGTTAATTTCATTTAATCACAAAAAGACCAAAAAAAATCAATTCCTTTTCTTAAAAGGGTCAACACCCTTAGAACATTCCGATTTAATTTTTATTCGCGCACAGTTTGATTATTATGTAATTGCCTTCAAGAATGTAATAGTTAAATAGGTTTATCGCTTTATTTAATTTCCGTACTTATTTACCAAAAATGGGTCTTTGTATTTTTGGCGATGTATAGACCCGCGCCTTGTAATAGCGTAGGATTTATGTTTCTGCAATTTATTTTCCGCACTCCTAACTGTTAACAATGCATGAAAGAATGTATGTAAATAAAAACAACTCGTAGCTCACTAATTACAAAAACAAACATTAACTGAATACAACACACAATGCACACACCACTTTTAGGGTACGCCTCACTCGTTGCCTTCGAAACATGGTCATCAAGTATAGGACGTTTTAGAGGTCACCTTTTGTCTAAAGATCCAGTTGCCTCGAAACAGTTGCCTCGAAACGGTTGCCTCGGATTAAAAAGGATATAGGACATTAGAGTTACTTCTAAGGTGTCTTAACTGTTGCTTCGGTGACCACACTGTCCCGATAATCGAATTGACCCGAACACCTCCGATGGTGGTGCTACCTACCTCTCAATGGTGGAATAGCATTACCTAAAGGACACTTACACAGCTTAATTCCTTAAGGTAGGTAGATGACTCATGGGTACTTGCTCTTTTCAAAAAACAAACAAAATACTTTTCACACCTTACACTTTCAAAAGCTTTCAAAACAAATTTTTCAAACAATCTTGAGGACAGATACAAGAGTTATTCAGAAATCTTTCAAAGAAACTTTTTCAAACCCACTCACATTTGAAAAGCAAACACATTTTGAAAACATAAGAGCAAGTACCTAAGAGCCCGTGGATAACCACGGATAGAAAGGGTGATAACACCTTCCCTTTCTATAAATCTACCTCCCGAACCGAGAAACATTCTCATAAAGAATTTTGATGTGCTTTTGTCCTTTCCATGTTGGAGAACATAAAAGACGGTGGCGACTCTTGCTTCCGCGACATTTCGCGAAACCAGCTTTAAACAGTCAGTTTTATTTCCACCGATCACAGAACTGGCGACTCTGCTGGGGATGTATAAAATGAGGTGTACCTTAGGATTAGACCACTCTTTGTTTTCAATTGCTTGTCTTGTTTGCTTTAAAATTGTGGGCCTGTCTTGGAGTTTCATAGATCCTAACCCGGATCTGGGGGATATCTTTTAGAAAGTAGCAACAAACTGTGAGGGAACTATGCGGGGTATACCGACACGGTTGAAGCAGTTTGCTACGTTGATGTGGCACTTTGGTGAGTACCGGTAACCCTTGAGTTAAGTCAAGGAGAGTACGGGGCCGCCGCGTGGTGTCGTGAAGCATCAACTGACCTTAGGAACCTTACTTGACCATCCTGGCCTCTTTAGGGGTAGTGAGATGACCGACTTTGGTGCAGTCCGAAGTTGGTAGATACTCGATACTACACTCATTGAGGGTTGTTTTCTTGGAATATTTTGATCGCTAGTTCAGTGGCTAAATCAAAACAATGAACACAGAAAACAACCCAATGATATTGAGCTCCTTAGAACCCGGTTACTTTTGATAGGACAGGTTTTTGAGCCCACCAACTTCAAGAGGGTAGTACCCCAAACTTCATGCTGGCCTAAACTCTAAGGGCTGTCTTGTGTGACTTGTGTGCTTTCAAACTTGACTACTTGCATGCTTGTTATCTAACACATGAGTTTCTTGCAGGGTTTGTTTACAGTCCTTAACCCGGACTCATAACAGGGTTTACTTACATCACTCCACGCATAGCATAACATCATGCCATCATACCATTGCATACATCCTACATAAGGACTAATCCATTTCAAGGATCTCAAGGGTTTGTGATGCAGGTCATGATGTCTAACAAGGGGCAAAAGGGGATTTATTTTCCTCTGGCCACAGTTAATGACTTGAGTCAGGGGCTATGGCCCACTCGATATGGTGAGCCTTGACTCTTGAAGAAGGACTCTCAGCAACATGAAGTTCCTTCAATCAAGCTACCCAAATTCAAATTCTAACAAGTTTCTCTGTTTACCCTGCAAGATCCTTGAAAGCATTGCATGCATACATACATATCATTGCATTGCAGGTACCCTTTTGACAGGTCACTTACCTTCTTCGCTGTTTATTTCAGCAATGGCTTTCCAACAAGACAATCAGGATCTTTATGCTCAAGAGACTCGGTTCAAGGCAATCCTCCTAAACCTATCCAAGGGGCAGGAAGAGCTGAGAACACTCCTCATGGGGACTTTGGTCAGGAACAGTCCTGAAGACGATAGGGACGAACGGCTGAAACGTCTACAAGCTGAGGTGGATACAATGAGAACCCAGATGCTGGGGCAAATGGCTCTTGTCCAAGACTTATCTCAAAAACAAGGAGAGCTCAGGGTTCTCGTCAACCAACTGCTTCGGGATAACCAACTGGGGCAAACATCTAAGGTTGAAGAGCAAGCCATCATTCAACCACCTGTGGGGCAAGAAGACTGGGGAAAAGCTCCTCAGTTTGCTTCAGGGTCACAAGCCCAGCATCAACCTCACCAGCGTCAACAGGGTAATCGGCGTAAGTGAAATACGTCTGGAAGACATTTCTCAGAGACTGGTATACCATTATCACTGATACTGAGACACTTGTTGTAGGTCAAGATGATTGCTTTAAAAGATCCTCCTAAGAATCTCAACATAACCTCCCTGAAGTACAATCCTGATGAAAGGTGTGCCTACCATTCAGACAGTCCTGGACATGACACTGACGACTGTTGGAGCTTGTGGAACAAGATCCAGGACTTGATCGACGGAAGGGTGCTGGAGTTCATGCCGGGTGGCAAAATGAAAATCTTCTGCTGAGAATCTTCCATTTTGAGATGACTAGTGCAAACTAAGAAGCTTTTGTTCATTCGAATGTTCAAGTTGTATTTTTCTTTGATTGTCCAAACATTTGTTCATGTCAAACTCTTTTACTTTATCAATGCATCGCATATGTCTGTTTTGAATCAATATATTCGCATTCGTTATATTCAAACTGCTTTCATTTTTTTGATGTCAACTCTCAATTAATAATTCTAGGCCTCTTGAGGAAGGATGACGAAAACGATACCACAATCTACAGTATGCTTTTGAAAAAACCCCGCTGATGAGGTACAGGCATTGTTTCAATTCCTAAACACTGGAGTTATAAGGAAGATAATCCCTCGTCAACCCCTCTGAGCCAAAGAATTAGGAGTTTTTCTTTTCGAAAATTAAAACCCTTAATCATAACCTGGGGCAGGGTAGTTCTCTCAGTTGATCCAAGTGCACAACGAATGGCACCAAAGAAGTCCTTACAAAACAAAAGACAGTGATGGTTCCGAATGATCATAAAGACAGGCAGTCATCATTTCTCAAAATAAAAGCCCAACAAGTCAAAACCTATGAAGGAGACTTACAAAAACTGGGGCATCCCGCTGACTGTAATCACAAAAGAAACAGTTCAGGCAAAAAACAGGGATAACGAAAAAAAGGAAGAGGTCATACAAACCCTCAACAAAAAACGAAATGACTGCCTATTCAAAATAAACTATCAGTATCTGAACCATCGTTGGAATATCAGGACAAAGACTCAAACAAGGTCTAACGCACGATCAGCTGAGTTTAGGTTTGAAGAACATCACGAAGAACGGGTGGGTACAAATAAATTTGAGCCTTTATCCTTTATTTCTTAAACCGTGAACCAGGCCACATTATAACCCTCAAAAAGTCCTAGCTGAAGCATGGGTTAGTTCGAAAGCATACTGTTACGAAAGGTATCCTGACTCCATAAGGCTTAGGGTCAAATAACGAGTTGACATTACAGTTTACAAAATTTATTTGCTTGTTTTACTGAAAATGCATTTTCAAAAACGTCAAGACAGACATAAGCTTTGCATTTTTATTATAGCATTGCTTGCATATGAATATTTGTTTGAACAACATAGAAATTCGCACGATGAATATCTAGTGAACAAAAGCACTTCCAATCCAGGGGCACGGCATGATCATGGTCCATCATCTGGGGCAGTTAAGTCAAGATTCGGAGAATCTCTCAAAGGCCAACCATCTTGGGGCAAATCTCCATCTGGATCACTTGGGGCATTGGACGATCAAACGAAGATCTTCTGGTAGTAGGGCAACGCAACACTACTGACAGGGGCACCTCCCTACATCCTGAGAGCACGGACATAGTCGGAAAAAATACTATGCACAATCAAAGACCCGCTAGGTTGACACACCTAGGCAAAAATAAGGGCTTCCCGGCGAACCAAAAGGGTTCGGGCAAAATAAGGGATGAAAATGAAAAAATATGTACACCCGGCAAGTCGAAAACCTGAAAAAGGCGGCTTGGGCAAAAAGGGGTATCCCGGTGGACTGAAAACCTGAAAGGGCGGTCCAGGAAAAATTTAGGGATCAAAGTGTACGACTATGTCCCGTCACTTTGTCACTTGCCTACCAGAAGAAGATTTGTCAACCGGCAGTCATCAAGCACCTCCGCAGGTACCTTCTCCCGTAGAAACTGGGGCAGTAGGAATTGTCTAAGCGATCTGGTTGCTCTATCCACCAAGGTACCAAGGTAGGTTCGGCTGAAGAACATAACCAAGTTACCTTCACTCCCCCAGAGTAAGACAAAATCAACAATACTCTCCCCGAGCAGATTTAGTCTCCAATAAGCCCTGAAAAGGCACAGTATCTCTAGCAAGTCAGCAACACTCTCCCCAAGCAGAGTTATCCTCGGTCAGCCTTAAGGAAGTTAGATTATCCCCCGAAGATCTCAATATTCCCCAGCGGAGTATGCAAACATTCCTAACAAACATCCCCGGCAATCTTGATCTAAGATTGTTCCCCGGCGGAATACCAGACACTTCAGTGGAGCCACTTCCCCATTATAGTCTCAAAGAGTCTCCCCAGGAGAGTTGAATCCATCTCCCCAGTAGGAAGCTTATCCCCAGTAGATTCTGGAAGCTTACCCCTGCAGAGCACGAACGCGTCTCCCGGACTTTATTCAAAGGTTATTCCCCACCAGGATATAACTGGGTTATCCTCAGCTGATTACCACGGAAAGATCGTCCTCGGTGAAGCCCTTCCTATCCCCAGCGGAGTTCATCAAATTCCAACAAAACGCATCAACGGTATCCCCAGCGGAGTTCTCATCGAACCTCAGCGAAGGATCTCTTCCCGCAGAGTATTCCCCACAGAGTAACCTCTTCATCAAATTTATTCCCCAACGGAGTCATCTTCTCCTACCGGTTTATACTTGCAACTGTCATCCCCAGCGGAAACAAAAAGCTCTACTCTTCAAACATCAGCCCAGGATTTGAACTCCCGGCATTCATCAAGGATTTAATTTCCTAGACAAAAATACACTCATAAACATCACATCTTCATACATTATAGCATGCACATACGCATCATGAACATACAATCTCATTTATTTTGAGAACATCACACATTTCATACATCATGACATCGCATACAACTAACGTTTTGAATTTTCAGGACAAATATCAATACAAAGATAATTACTATCAACTGTTTCAATTCCAGATTCGATACCTGTATCTAGCCAGGGCATGTCTGTGAGCGATCATTTCCAGACTCGATTCATGTATCTTTCCAGGGCACGTCTGAAGAGTTTGAAGATCCGATTCCTGTATCCAGCCAGGGCGTATCTGTTGACGACTATTTTCCGGACTCGATTCTTGTATCCTGCCAGGGCACGTCTGAAGAGTTTGAAGATCCGATTCCTGTATCCAGCTAGGGCGCATCTGTTGACGAATATTTCCAGACTCGATTCCTGTATCCTGCCAGGGCACGTCTAAAGAGTTTGAAGATCTGATTCCTGTATCCAGCCAGGGCGTATCTGTTGACGACTATTTCCGGACCCGATTCCTGTATCCAGCCAGGGCGTATCTGTTGACGACTATTTCTATATTCGATTCCTGTATCCAGCCAGGGCACGTCTGAAGAGTTTGAAGATCCGATTCCTGTAACCAGCCAGGGCGTATCTGTTGACGACTATTTTCCGGACTCGATTCCTGTATCCTGCCAGGGCACGTCTGAAGAGTTTGAAGATCCGATTCCTGTATCCTGCCAGGGTGTATCTGTTGACGACTATTTTCCGGACTCGATTCCTGTATCCTGCCAGGGTGTATCTGTTGACGACTATTTTCCCGACTCGATTCCTGTATCCTGCCAGGGCACGTATGAAAAGTTTGAAGATCTGATTCCTGTATCCTACCAGGGTGTATCTGTTGACGACTATTTTCCGGACTCGATTCCTGTATCCTGCCAGGGCACGTCTGAAGAGTTTGAAGATTCGATTCCTGTATCCTGCCAGGGTGTATCTGTTGACGACTATTTTCCGGACTCGATTCCTGTATCCTGCCAGGGCACGTCTGAAGAGTTTGAAGATCTGATTCCTGTATCCTGCCAGGGTGTATCTGTTGATGACTATTTTCCAGACTCGATTCCTGTATCCTGCCAGGGCACATCTGAAGAGTTTGAAGATCCGATTCCTGTATCCTGCCAGGGTGTATCTGTTGACGACTATTTTCCGGACTCGATTCCTGTATCCTGCCAGGGCACGTCTGAAGAGTTTGAAGATCCGATTCCTGTATCCTGCCAGGGTGTATCTGTTGACGACTATTTTTCCGGACTCAATTCCTGCATCTAGCTAGGGCACGTCTGAAGAGTTTGAAGATCCGATTCCTGTATCCTGCCAGGGTGTATTTGTTGACGATTATTTTCCGGACTCGATTCCTGTATCCTACCAGGGCACGTCTGAGGAGTTTGAAGATCCGATTCCTGTATCCAGTTAGGGCGTATCTGTTGACGAATATTTCCAGACTCGATTCCTGTATCCTGCCAGGGCACGTCTGAAGAGTTTGAAGATCCGATTCCTGTATCCAGCCAGGGCGTATCTGTTGACGACTATTTCCGGACCCGATTCCTGTATCCAGCCAGGGCGTATCTGTTGACGACTATTTCCAGATTCGATTCCTGTATCCAGCCAGGGCACGTCTGAAGAGTTTGAAGATCCGATTCCTGTAACCAGCCAGGGCGTATCTGTTGACGACTATTTTCTGGACTCGATTCCTGTATCCTGCCAGGGCACGTCTGAAGAGTTTAAAGATCTGATTCCTGTATCCTGCCAGGGTGTATCTGTTGACGACTATTTTCCGGACTCGATTCCTGTATCCTGCCAGGGCACGTCTGAAGAGTTTGAAGATCCGATTCCTGTATCCTGCCAGGGTGTATCTGTTGACGACTATTTTCTGGACTCGATTCCTGTATCCTGCCAGGGCACGTCTGAAGAGTTTGAAGATCCGATTCCTGTATCCTGCCAGGGTGTATCTGTTGACGACTATTTTCCGGACTCAATTCCTGTATCCTGCCAGGGCACGTCTGAAGAGTTTGAAGATCTGATTCCTTTATCCTGCCAGGGTGTATCTATTGACGACTATTTTCTGGACTCGATTCCTGTATCCTGCCAGGGCACGTCTGAAGAGTTTGAAGATCCGATTCCTGTATCCTGTCAGGGTGTATCTGTTGACGACTATTTTCCGGACTCGATTCCTGTATCCTGCCAGGGCATGTTTGAAGAGTTTGAAGATATGATTCCTGTATCCTGCTAGGGTGTATCTGTTGACGACTTTTTCCAGATTCGATTCCTGTATTCAGCCAGGGCACGTCTGAAGAGTTTAAAGATTCGACTCCTGTATCCAGCCAGGGCACGTCTGTAAGCAACCTTTTGAAGTTCCAGATTCGACACCTGTATCTAGCCAGGGCATGTCTGTGAACGACTGAGTGAAGATCAACACCTGTAACAGGCCAGGTAATTATCTTTCTTTCTCAGGTACGCAAGTTCTCGCTAAGGAATCTCTTACGCGATCGACACCTAGATGGCATCTATAAGCCCATCCTCCTATTACAGCTCCAAATGGCATCTATAAGCCCATTCCCGGCAAGGTTCTGTCACATCTTCAGATGGCATCTATAAGCCCATCCTCCTATCCACCATCCCTCCAAATGGCATCTGTAAGCCCATTTCCGCGATCACACTGCTGATACTCTACTATGTGAGTACAAATTTCTGGGCACTCTAGTGTTCAATCATCTTCCACCTTCGGATCACGAAAGGCATGCACGCCAATCTACATCCTCGGGTCTAAGAAGATTGAACAGGGGCAACTATTGTACCCCAAAATTTGCCCTCCCATATTCTTCAAGATTTGACAAGCATCACCTCAAATGGTTCAAAGTTTGCTCAAAGGTTGCACAGTCAAACCATCCTCCTAAGCCAGTCAAAATTAGGGTTTTGGTTCTTGCAAGGAAGTGGAGGTTTTAAAGGGCCCAATCAAGTCCCATATGCTCATATACATTGTCAAGCACCTACATGTCAAGTTTCAAGGCTCACAAGGTCAAGTTGCACAATCAAAAACCCTAATTGCCTCACAATCAACTGTAGGGGCAAAATGGTCATTTGGCAGTCAAAAGTCAAAAATTTTGGTCAACATCTTATTTTGAAGCCGCAATCACCATTTGATCAAGTCTTGATCATAATTCCTCAAGAATGGCTCAAAAATCATCAAGATGCAAAAGTTTCCATTTTTGGACAGTTGGAAAGTCAACTGTAACCTGACCAAGGCATAACTTTTTCATGGTTCATCATAAAAATCCCATCCAACGCTCATTTTGAAGGGGAGGACATTTCCTACAACTCATCTTCACATTCCAAGTCCAAGAAATGCTCTCGCAAAAAGTTATCAATTTCAACATTATAGGTCATTTTCAAAATTCAACAAAAAGGCATTTTAAGTCAAAACCATAACTTGAGATTGGTAAATCAAAATGACATGGGACCAAAGGCATTGGTTAGAGGACTTCAAGACCTTTCCAAAATGTCCAAGAACATGTTCATAGCTTCAAAATTGAGCAAGATATGCATTGGAGAAGTTGGGAAATTTTTGTGAAATGGCCAAAGTCAATTATCCTTGAAACTTCATTTTTGACAAAAAGGGCCCACTTTTTCCACTTGGTTCAGCTTGGCCATGCTTCCCACGTGTCCCACAATTTATTTCAAGATTAAAAATTAATTTTTCCATTTTTATTTAATTTTATTTGATTTAAATCATTTTAAATCTTTAAAATTCAAATAAAAATCAAGAAAATTAATTAAGGGATATATTTTGTGTTGAATTGCTTTGATGCACCATGAAGTACTTACCAAATTCGTGCAAGGACTATTCCAAGCAAGAAAATTCAAATTTTGACAAGAATGGTAAGTTGCTTTAATGGAGGTTATGGCAAAATCAAAACATAATGGCAAGGCTTCAAGGCTCTTTATTTGGATTGATACTCATTCATATACAGAGGTGCAAGCCTTCACAATAGAGGTCACGACCTAGAAACACTCATACAGCATAAGTCATTTCCAAATTTTCAAGAGAAAAATCAAAAACTGAAAACCACCTTGCAGCCCATTTTAAGCTCCCTTCTTAATCCGGACACACTCCTTACATTGTCAGGGACGATTTGCAAGCACAAACAAGCCCTAACACCATCAGAATCAAAGCACACAACTCACACGGTTTGAATCATTTTTCAGAATTACATATCATCATTCGTGTGTTTTTAACCATGCTTTTGAATTGATTTATGTTAATAGGGATATTCTGGAGCTTTTGGCTTAATCCAATTTAGTTGTAGTGCCCTGAATAGGAATCCACCATTAGCGATTTCTAGGTTTTCAGAGACTTTGAAATTGGGGGTTTTGCTATACTGTAAAATTAATCCTCCAAACACATACAGCCAAACTCAGAAGCTCAAGACGGATTGAACGGACATATCGCGCCTAATTTATATCTAATGAGCGTCTAATCGCTATTTTTTACAGGCTTGCATTTTGTGGGGGTTTAAAACCCCCGCTATGTGTTTTTATGTTTTGCAGGAACGATGAAGACGAAGGCCGTGGCAGCGTGTGAGTGGTCAGTTCACTAATTACAAAAACAAACATTAACTGAATACAACATACAATGCACACACCACTTCTAGGGTACGCCTCACTCGTTGCCTTCGAAACGTGGTCATCAAGTATAGGACGTTTTAGAGGTCACCCTTTGTCTAAAGATCCAGTTGCCTCGAAACAGTTGCCTCGAAACGGTTGCCTCGGATTAAAAAGGATCTAGGACATTAGAGTTACTTCTAAGGTGTCCTAACCGTTGCTTCGGTGACCACACTGTCCCGATAATCGAATTGACCCGAACACCTCCGACGGTGGTGCTACCTACCTCTCAATGGTGGGATAGCATTACCTAAAGGACACTTACACAGCTTAATTCCTTAGGGTAGGTAGATGACTCATGGGTACTTGCTCTTTTCAAAAAACAAACAAAATACTTTTCACACCTTACACTTTCAAAAGCTTTCAAAACAAATTTTTCAAATAATCTTGAGGACAGATACAAGAGTTATTCAGAAATCTTTCAAAGAAACTTTTTCAAACCCACTCACATTTGAAAAGCAAACACATTTTGAAAACATAAGAGCAAGTACCTAAGAGCCTGTGGATAACCACGGATAGAAAGGGTGCTAACACCTTCCCTTTATATAAATCTACCTCCTGGCTGTTTAACGTTGGTTCGCGAAAATGTCGCGGTAAGCAAGAGTCGCCACCGTCTTTTATTTTCTCCAAATGGAAAGGACAAAAGCACAGAAAAATTCCTTATTGAGATTAGTTCTCGGTTCGGGAGGTAGATTTATAGAAAGGGAAGGTGTTAGCACCCTTTCTATCCATGGTTATCCATGGGCTCTTAGATACTTGCTCATTTGTGTTTTCAAAATGTTTGTTTGCTTTTCAAGGTGAGTGGGTTTGAAAAAGTTTCTTTGAAAATTTCAGTTCGACTCTTGTATCAGTCCTCAAGAGTGTTTGAAAAGTTGTTTTTGAAAGCTTTTTGAAAAGTGTAGGTGTGAAAAGAAGTTTTTGATTTGTTTTGAATTAGAGCAAGTATCTACGAGTCATCTACCTACCCTAAGGAATTAGTCTGTATAAATGTCCTTAAGATAGTATTATCCCACCATTGAGAGGTAGGTAGCACCATCGTTGGAGGTGTTCGGGTCAATTCGAGGGTTTGGGACAGTGTGGTCACCGAGCAATAGTAAGATACCTTAGAAGCTACCCTTATGCCATTGATCTTTTTATTCCGAGGCACTCGTTTTGAGGCAACTTTTCCGAGGCAACTTGTTCCGAGGCAACTTGTTCGAGGCAACTAGATCAATGGAACATAAGGACTCACTAAGACGTCTTATACTCGACGACCACGTTTCGAGGGGCAAGGCAACAGTGTGATCACCAGAGCAAGAGTAGGACACCTTAGAAGCTACCCTTATGCCATGTTCATGGACATAAGGACTTACTAAGACGTCCTGTACTCGACGACCACGTTTCGAGGGGCAAGGCAACAGTGAGGCGTACCCTAAGAGTGGTGTGTGAATTGTGTGTCATTTTCAGTTATTATTTGTCTTGTCATGCATTGGGTGAGCTACGCTTTGATTTTATTTGGGCATTCATTCTTTCATGTGATTAACAGTTTAAAAGGTGCGGAAATTAAAATGCGAAAAAATAAAGGTCCTACGCTATTGCAAGGCGCGGGTCTATACATCGCCAAATTAACAAAGACCCGATTTAAAATAAAAGTGCGGAAAGTAAATGTCCTAATTATCTATTACAAGGCCTTGGGGCAATTACATAAATTAAAAATGAAAAATATAAATAAACGCGCGAAAAGAAATTAGAAGCGAAAGTGCGAAGGCGTTGGACCCTTTAAAGAAATTAAATATGAAATTACAAATTAATTAAAGAAAAGAACTTATTTTTTGATGTTTTTTTAGTATTTAATGAAAATAAAGAAAGAAAATTAATTATTATTAGGAACCCTATTTCTACACTATTTTTAATTTGTTAAAAAAAAATATTTAAGTTTAAACCTAATTTACTAATTGTTTAATTATAAGAGTATATACAAGATTAGTTAATAATAATAATAATTATAATAAGAAAATTTTAATTATTGAGAAAAAGAGTAAAATGCTAAAAACCTAATTTTTATGTTTTTTTTTAATTATTTAGAAAAAAAGACATTAAAGTTAAAAACCTAAATTTAAACTAATTGTTTTATTGGAATTTATTTACAAAATAATATTAAATAAAACATATTTTTATTTTTGATTTCTGATTTTTTTGGATTTTTATATATTAAAAATTAATTGGTGAATTAAAGGAAAACAATTAATTAAAAAAAGAATAAATAAAAGAAAAGAAAAGAGAGAAAGAAATGCAAACATGAAGGGTGATTGTCCAATCTGGAGGTGTTACTGAAGTAATTTTGGCACAAGAAATCTGGCCTACGTTGACTTTCAACGTTTGTGTGAGGAGCTGTTGACCAATGCATATGGTGATCTGCAAGTTCTGACCATTGGATGGAGCCTTTGGGCGCGTGGCAAGCCAGATGGTGAAGGCATATGGTACTCCCTTGAGAACATGCTACATGGAAACACTTTGAGAAAAATAATATTGAAGAGGTGGGGGACCTGGGAATCGAACCCAGGTCCCTGCGTTTGCCAAGTTAGTGCTTTGCCAATTGTGCTGTTGGTGCGCTTTGTATATGGAATGAAAAATAAATAATATAAAACAAAGTCAAAATCAATGTTATGAAAATAAAAAAAACGCGCTGGAATTCAAACCCTCCAGTCATATCTCGCCACGCAGTCTTCTTCTTCATTTGTTCCTGTAACAAAAAGGATAGCGGGGGTTTTAAACCCCCCCAAAACACAGGCTTATGGATAATAGCGATTAGGCCATGTTTAATCATAAATTGAGCGCGATGGTCTCATTGAATCAGGCTCCTTGCGACGAATTCAACCATACTGATTTTGAGGTTCAATTTTTTCACGTGTGAAAAGCCCTATTTCCAAGCTCCTGAAACCCTAGCAAGCATTCATGGCAAGTCTCTATATAGGTGTTGTTAGTTAAATCAAAGGGTACCATTAGCCTCAGAACCTTCATATTAGTGTAAATCCATATTCAAAACGTATGAAAATGCATGTATAAGAGGTACGATTATGAAAAAGTTTGAGAAAAGTGTGACTTCAATATACCAATTCCTTGCGCGTGGAGGGTTGATTTTGATTGCTAGAGCTTCCTTGGGATGTCAGCAATGTATTGGAAATGTTATTTGGCCTTGAAACACCTTGTATCAATGAAAACAGTTTTCAAGTTTTTTAGAAAAAATGCAAAGTTGTTTCTGAGTTTAGGCGCAGCTTAGGTCGTGTTCTGGCTTGTGTTCACTTGCATATGCATTGTGTAATGAGTCTTGACAAGAATTATGGCCAATAATGCAAGGCATTCAAACTTAAGATTTTCCATAAACCTCCATTAACAAACTTTCCATCTTTGTACCAAAATTTGAATTCTTGCTTGATTAGGCCTTGGTACGAATTTGGGATGTTGTATAATGGTGATTCAAAGCTAATCAAAGCCAAATATGTCCCTTAATTAACCTTTTGGATTTTTATTTGATTTTAAAGGATTTAAAATGAATTAAATCCAATAAAATCAAATAAAAATGAAAAAAATAATTTTAAATTTTGAAATAAAATGTGGGACACGTGGGAAGCATGGCCAAGCTGATTCAAGTGGAAAAAGTGGGCCCCTTTTGTCAAAAAATGAAATTTCAAGGATAAATGATTTTGGCCATTTCACAAAAATTTCCCAACTTCTCCAATGCATATCTTGCTCAATTTTTAAGCTTTGATCATGTTCTTGGACATTTTAGAAAGGTCTTGAAGTCCTCTAACCAATGTATTTGGTCCCATGTCATTTTGATTTACCAATATCAAGTTATGGTCTTTGACTTAAAGTCCCTTTTTGTTGACTTTTGAAAATGACCTATAATGTTGAAATTGATAACTTTTTGTGAGAGCATTTCTTGGACTTGGAATGTGAAGATGAGTTGTAGGAAATTTCCTCCCCTTCAAGATGAGCATTGGATGGAATTTTTCTGATGAACCATGAAAAAGTTATGCCTTGGTCAAGTTACAGTTGACTTTTCAGCTGTCCAAAAATAGAAACTTTTGCATCTTGAGACTTTTTGAGCCATACTTTGAGAATCATGATCAAGCATTGATCAAATGATGTTTGTGGCTTCAAAGTAAGATGTTGACCAAAATTTTTGACTTTTGACTGCCAAATGACCATTTTGCCCCTACAGTTGACTGTTGAGTAATTAGGGTTTTTGACTGTGCAACTTGACCTTGTGAGCCTTGAAACTTGACATGTAGGTGCTTGACAATGTGTATGAGCATGGGAGACTTGATTGAGCCCTTGAAAACTTCAACTTCCTTGCAAAAACCAAAACCCTAGTTTGACTGGCTTAGGAGGATGGTTGACTGTGTAGCCCTTGAGTAGACTTTGAACCATTTGCTTGTCATAACTTTGAAGATTATGGGAGGGCAAATTTTGGGGTACAACAGTTGCCCCTGTTCAATCTTCTTAGACCTGAGGATGTAGATTGGCTTGCATGCCTTTCGTGATCCGAGGGTGGAAGATGATTGAACACTAGAGTGCCCAGAAATTTGCACTCACATAGTTGAGTATCAGCAGTGCGATGGCGGGAATGGGCTTACAGATGCCATTTGGAGGGATGGTGGATAGGGGGATGGGCTTATAGATGCCATCTGGAAGTGTGACAGAACTTTGTCGGGAATGGGCTTATAGATGCCATTTGGAACTGTTGGTATGTGGATGGGCTTATAGATGCCATCTAGGTGTCGATCGCGTAAGAGATTCCTTAGCGAGAACTTGCGTACCTGAAAAGAGAAATAATTACCTGGCCTGTTACAGGGGTTGATCTTCAAACTCTTTATGGAGACGTGCCCTGGCTGGATACAGGAATCGAATCTTTAAACTCTTCAGACGTACCCTGGCAGGATACAGGAATCGAGTCTGGAATTAGTCGTCAACAGATACACCCTGGCAAGATACAGGAATCGGATCTTCGAACTCTTCAGACGTGCCCTGGCAAGATACAGGAATTGAGTCTGGTAATGTAGTCGTCAACAGATACACCCTGGCAGGATACAGGAATCGGATCTTCGAACTCTACAGACGTGCCCTGGCAAGATACAGGAATCGAGTCTGGTAATGTAGTCGTCAACAAATACACCCTGGAAAGATAAAGGAATCGGATCTTCGAACTCTTCAGACGTGCCCTGGAAGGATACAGGAATTGAGTCTGGTACTGTAGTCGTCAACAGATACACCCTGGCAAGATACAGGAATCGGATCTTCGAACTCTTCAGACGTGCCCTGGCAGGTACAGGAATCGAGTCTGGTACTGTAGTCGTCAACAGATACACCCTGGCAAGATACAGGAATCGGATCTTCGAACTCTTCAGATGTGCCCTGGCAGGATACAGGAATCGAGTCTGGTACTGTAGTCGTCAACAGATACACCCTGGCAAGATACAGGAATCGGATCTGGAATCACGACAGTTGATAGCAATTATCTTTGTATTAACTTTTGTCCTGAAAAGACAAAACGTTAGTTGTATGTGATGTCATGATGTATGACATGCGTGATGAGATTATATGTTCATGATGCGTATATGCATGCTATAATGTATGAAGATGCGAGGTTTATGAATGCATGTTTTCGTCTTAGGAAAATAAATCCTTGACGGATGCCGGGAAGTTAAATCCTGGGCTGATGTTGAGGAATAGTGCTTTGTCGTTTCCGCTGGGGATGATAGTTGCAAGAATACCGGTATGAGAAGATGACTCCGTTGGGGAATAAACTTGATGAAGAGATTACTCTGCGGGGAATAACTACTCTAGCGATCTTGCTGGGAAACAGTACTCTGTGGGGAGAGAGGTACTTTGCTGAGATGTTTGATGATAACTCCGCTGGGGGATACCATTGATATGTTATGTTGAAGGAATTGATAGACTCCACTAGGGATGGGAAGACTTTTCCGAGGACGATCTTTCCGTGGCTTTTGGCTGAGGATAACCCAGTTATATCCTGGTAGGGAAATAACCTTTGAATAAAGTCCGTGGGACGCGTTTGTGCTCTGCGGGGGGAAGCTTCCAGAATCTACTGGGGATAAGCTTCATGCTGGGGAGATGGATTGAACTTTCCTGGGGAAACTTCTGGACTGGACTCTCATGGGGAAATTCTTGAGGTATACCGGGGAAGTGGCTCCACTGAATGTCTAGTATACCACCGGGGAACAATCTTAGACCAAGACTGTCGGGGATGCTTGTTAGGAATGTTCGTATATTGTTGGGGAATGTTGAGATCCGCTGGGGATACCCAACTTCCTTAAGGTTGCCTGTGGACTAATTCTGCTTGGGGCGAGTATATTGACTTGCTGGTTCACTCTCTGGGGAATTAAGATATCTTGGTTCTGTTCTTCAGCTGAACTTACCTTGGTACCTTGGTGGATATAGCAATTAGATCGCTTTAGACAACTCATTATTGCCCCTATTTCTAATGTCACCTGTAATTGATCCTTCGTTTCGTATGCAAACATTTATGAGTTAGAAATTATTGTAAAATGCATATATCACAAATTGAACCTCGTACGTTCTTCGCAAAACAAAACAGAAAAGGAAAAAACAGTTGGCAATTTTAGCTGAAGAGTGAATTTATATTGATTTTTGAATTGCCTGTAAAATAGGCGTTTATGTACAAGAGGCTGACGTCCTAGTAAGAGAACGCTGCCGAACAAAAGATTTTATACAATTTGTACAAAGAAAACAAAACAGCTATGTGAAAAGAACAATCCCACTGGGTTCCAACTCTGCTATCGTCTTTATATCTTCGAGCGTCTCATCACTTGATGACCTAGCTGAAGATGAAGCTGATTGATCGATGACGTCTGAACTTGGTGTTGATACCGAATTCTGGATGCAAAGTGATCCAATGAGACATAGTATTACGCTTTATCCCTAACTTTTGCCTGGACCGTCCTTTCGGGTTTTCAATCCACCGGGATACCCATTTTTGCCCAAGCCGCCTTTTCAGGTTTTCGACTTGCCGGGTGTACAGATTTTTTTCATTTCATCCCTCATTTTGCCCGAACCCTTTTGGTTCGCCGGGAAGCCCTAATTTTTGCCTAGGTATGTCAACCTAGCGGGTCTTTTATCATGCGTAGTATCTTTTTACTATGTCTGCATTGGCGGGGTGAGGAAGGTCGTCACCATCTATGGTGGTGAGAATCATGGCTCCTCCTGAGAACACATGTTTAACCACAAATGGCCCTTCATACGTAGGGGTCCATTTGCCCCTTGGATCACTCTGAGGAAGGATGATACGCTTGATTACCAGATCCCCAACTTGATATTCTTGTGGTCTGACTTTCTTGTTAAATGCCCTGATCATCCGTTTTTGATACGTCTGACCATGACAAATAGCAGTAAGTCTCTTTTCATCAATTAGATTTAGCTGATCAAGTCGTGTCTGGATCCAATCATCTTCACTCAGGTTTGCATCCTTCATTATCCGGAGAGAGGGTATCTGCACTTCGATCGGTAAGACTGCCTTCATACCGTAGACCAAGGAGAAAGGAGTTGCCCTGGTTGACGTCCTTGCTGAGGTTCGGTACCCATGAAGAGCGAACGGTAACATCTCGTGCCAATCTTTATAGGTCACTGTCATCTTCTGCACAATTTTCTTGATATTCTTATTCGCTGCTTCTACAGCCCCATTCATCTTCGGCCGGTAAGAAGAAGAGTTGTGGTGCTGTATCTTGAATTGCTCGCAGAGCTCAGTGATCATCTTGTTATTGAGATTGGTACCGTTGTCTGTAATAATCCTTTTTGGGACGCCGTATCGACAGATCAGGTTATGCCGAATGAACCGTGCCACAACGTTCTTGGTTACCGTGGCGTAGGAAGCTGCTTCAACCCACTTCGTGAAGTAATCAATCGCCACCAGGATGAAGCGATGCCCATTGGATGCCGTAGGCCTGATCTCACCGATCATATCAATGCCCCACATTGCAAAAGGCCAAGGTGCAGTCAGGACATTCAGAGGAACTGGAGGAACATGCACCTTATCAGCATAAATCTGGCACTTGTGACACGTCCGAGAATGTTGGTAACAATCAGCTTCCATTGTGGACCAGAAATATCCTGCCCGAAGGATTTTCTTTGCCATGGTATGTCCACTGGAATGTGTTCCAAATGCACCTTCATGTAACTCCGCCATAATCCTTTCTGCTTCAGTCTTATCCACACAACGCAGTAAGGTTGCATCATGGTTTCGCTTGTACAGGATGTCGTTGATGAGGAAGAACTTTGCTGCGAACCTTCTCAGAAACTTCTTATCATTTACAGACGCATCCTCAGGATACTCTTGAGCTTCCAAGTATCTTTTCACCTCATGGTACCAGGGTTTCTCATTTACTGTTTCAGCCTCAAGATCACAACAGTATGCCGGTTCGTCCAGTTTCCAGATAATGACCCGAGGAGCCTCATTGTCCCATTTGACTTTGAACATAGAAGACATCGTAGCTAACGCGTCCGCCAACTGATTCTCCTCTCTTGGAAAGTGTTCAAAGGTGATCTCTGTGAAATGGGGGATCAATGTCAATACACATTCTCTGTAAGGAATAAGATTCGGATGTTTCGTATCCCACTCCCCTTTGATCTGATTGATCACGAGAGCGGAATCTCCGAAGACACTCAGAAACTTGATCCTTAAGTCAATCGCAGCTTGGAGACCCATGATGCATGCCTCATACTCCGCCATTTTGTTGGTGCAGTTGAAACATAGTCGGGCAGTGAGTGGAGTATGAGTGCCTTGAGGTGATATGATCACAGCGCCGATACCGTTACCCAAAGCATTGGAGGATCCGTCAAAGGGCATAGACCATCGGGATCCTTCCTCAGGTCCTTCATCCGGTCCAGGTACTTCACAATCAGTCACTATCATGATGCTCTCGTCTGGAAACTCGAAGTTCATTGACTGATAGTCGTCTACTGCCTGGTGTGCCCAGTGGTCTGCCAATACACTTCCCTTGATAGCTTTCTGAGTCGTGTACTGGATGTCGTATTCCGTCAAGATCATTTGCCATCTTGCTATTCTCCTAGACAGAGCAGGCTTTTCAAATATGTACTTTATTGGATCCATCTTTGAGATCAACAAGGTAGTGTGAGTCAGCATATACTGTCTCAGCCGGCGAGCAGCCCATACCAAAGCGCAGCAAGTTTTCTCGAGCAGTGAGTATCGGGTCTCACACTCGGTAAACTTTTTACTAAGGTAATAAATGGCGTGCTCTTTTCGGCCAGACTCGTCATGCTGGCCCAGCACACACCCCATTAAGTTGTCAAGTACTGTCAGGTATAATATTAGAGGTCTCCCTTCAACCGGTGGCATAAGAATGGGTGGTTCTTGGAGATACTCTTTGATTCTGTCAAAAGCGGCCTGACATTCATCATTCCAACGTACTACCTGATCTTTCTTCAGCAGCTTGAAGATTGGTTCACAGGTAGCAGTTAGGTGTGAGATGAATCGGGAAATGTAATTCAGACGTCCTAAAAAGCCTCTGACCTCTTTCTCTGTCTTGGGAACTGGCATCTCTTGAATAGCTTTAACCTTGGCAGGGTCCACTTGAATACCCTTATCACTCACGACGAAGCCTAGCAACTTTCCAGATCTATCCCCGAAGGTGCACTTGTTCGGGTTCAACCTCAGCTTGTACAATTTCAGACGGTCAAACAACTTCTGCAGATGGTCAAGGTGTTCCTCCTCAGTTTGGGACCTTGCAATCATGTCGTCAACATACACTTCTATCTCATGATGGATCATGTCATGAAATAAAACAACCATGGCACGTTGGTAGGTTGCCCCAGCATTTTTCAACCCGAATGGCATGACCTTGTAGCAGAAGGTGCCCCACTGAGTAACAAAGGTAGTTTTTTCCATGTCTTCAGGAGCCATCTTGATCTGATTATATCCTGAAAAACCATCCATGAAGGAAAACACCTTATGCTGAGCAGTATTGTCAACCAGGACATCAATGTGAGGTAGGGGGAAGTCATCTTTGGGGTTGGCCCTGTTCAGATCCCTGTAGTCGACACACATTCTGACCTTACCATCTTTCTTTGGCACTGGAACTACGTTGGCAACCCACTGAGGGTAAGAAGTCACTGCAAGAAACCCGGCATCGAATTGCTTCATAACCTCAGCTTTGATCTTCTCGGACATCTCTGGACGCATACGGCGGACCTTTTGCTTAACCGGAGGGCAGTCTTCCTTGGTAGGCAGATGATGGACTACGATGTCGGTATCCAACCCAGGCATGTCTTCGTAAGACCAGGCAAAGATCTCCACATAATCATGCAGCATCTGAATCAGCCGTTGTTTCACGCTGAGCTCGAGATTGGCACCAATCTTGACTTCCTTTCTATCTGTCTCAGTACCCAGATTCACCGTTTCCACTGGCTCTTCATGTGGTTGAATGGCCCTCTCCTCCTGGAGTAACAGTCTTGCAAGCTCGCCAGGCACTTCGCAATCATCTTCACCTTCGTCTTCGGCTAAGTTGATCGGATTTTCGAAGTCATAACTGGCAGTAGCAGAGTCGTTACCAGTGAGATCCAGAGTGGATTGAAACCTGTATGAGTGAGTGTGTGTAAATACAGCTGTTTTGCAATATATGTAAGGAAAGAAAGAAAGGGAGCGCAAGATTTGTAATGTGAAAAACGTCCAATGCTTTTATTCATGATATATGAAAGTGACAAACAAAAGCCCTCACAAATAAAACCACGGCGCCCCGGGTAAGACACCGGGCCATAAAGTTTCAAATTATTGTTTATTACAAATCCAAAGCAAAGAAGTTCATTACTGGGTGACAAAAGTAATGGGTGTAAAGTCTTTTGCGGTCCAGTTACTAGGTCCACCGTTGGCTGTTTGGTAGATCCAGCTGTCAAACTCTGATTCTTCCACTTCGTCTTCATCCCCGATAGCATTCACTCCTGGATTGGTGATGAGCACAGGAGTTCTTCCAATCCTTGCCTTGCGCACAGCCTTCTGAGCCTCTGCAGTGAAACCCAACCCAAACTTGTTAGTCTTAGGATTAAAATTAGGGAGCTTGCCCCAGTTTGCACATTCACCTTTTTCAATCACAGCCCGGACGTCCTTTAAGGAGGCCATCTTCAAAGGAGAAACCTCTTCAACCACTGCTTCTGCTGCTGCCAATGTTTGTGGCACCTCTTCAAAATGTTGAAAGGGGGTCTCAATGAACTCCCCATCCATTTCCACGTATCTGAAGGAGTTGAGGTGGCTGACCATGTATTCCTCTTCCCCTTGCACTGTTACAATCTTCCCCCTGACCGGGTACTTGAGCTTCTGATGCAACGTGGAGGTCACAGCTTCAGCCTTGTGGATCCACGGGCGACCCAGCAAACAAGAATAGGATGGACGGATGTCAATCACATAGAATTTTGAATCAAAGACCTGTGACCCAACCCTGATTGGGACGTCAACCTCACCATGTACCATTCTTTTGGACCCGTCAAAGGCCCGGACAACAATGTTACTTGGTTTGAGCTCTAGACCCTCACAGTCCAGCCTGTCCAGATCCTTCTTGGGTAGCACGTTTAGTGAAGAACCAGTGTCAACCAGCACGTGAGCAAGAGTAGTGCCCCTGCATTCAATGGAGACATGCAGGGCATCATTATGGTTCTTCCCCTTGGCCGTCAGATCAGCATCAGAGAAACCCAGACCGTTATCAGCAGTTAGGTTGGCCACACAGTCGGTGAATTGATCAGCAGACGTTTCTTGGGGTATGTGAGCCGTCTTCAAGAAAGCAATCAGGGCCTTGGCATGGGCCTCTGAACACAGCAGCAGTGATAGCATGGAGATTTTGGAGGGGGTGTGCCCCAGCTGTTCGACAACGTTGAAATCACTTTTCTTTATAATCTTGAGGATCTCTTCCATCTCCTGCTTGGAAGCCTCAACAATGGTCTTCGGTGCCTCCGTCCGGGCAGGCATATCAGCAGCAATCCCCTTGCCCCGAGCGTTAGATGATTCGGCAGCAGGGGTAGAAACTTGATCAGGGGAAGAGACAGACACACTGGAAGGTGTGATGATCAAAGGCCTCTGAATTACCGGAGGAGCAATGTCTGGTGAGAACAGTCTTCCACTACGAGTGACCTTAGCAGGCCCAGTGATGTTGGTGACACCAGTATCAGTATTGAACTCTTGCTTCACTCCCAGAACATAAACATCTACCCCATAGTGCCACGGGACAACTTTATCAGACTTGTAGGGGATGGGCCCCGGAACAGTAATGGTGACGGGAGCAATCTTGTGAACAGGCAAGATTTGGACAGGCTTCTTTGAAGGAGCCTTGGAAGGGTTGTTGAAAATAGTAACAATTGAAACTTCTTCAACAGGGGCAGCAGGAACAGCAGTCTTTTTGAACAAAATCTCTTTACTATCCATCAGGTTTTGGATGCCTGATTTCAGCAAAGAACAACCAGCAGGGGAATCAACACATAGAGGGCAACCTTTGCTACATCCCGGAAATAAACCGGCTAGCAACAGGTTCCTCTTGACAGTCAGCAGCGGAGTAGCAACATCATCCACAGAAGCTACATACAAATCCTCCTCAACAGCATTCACTCCATGCTGGGGCATGGGAGCGGTAACAACATTTGGCCTCTCGGGCGCCTCGAACTGTATCTCCTTGGCATCAATAAGGTCCTGAACCTTATTCCTCGGGGCCCAACAATCATCAGTAGAATGTCCCGGGCTATCAGAGTGATATGCGCAACGGGCGTTGGGGTTGTATTTCGGAGATGCTGTGTTTACCATCTTCGGAGCCTCTCTGACAGTTACCAGGCTAGTTGACAGCAGTTGCGGCAGGATCTGAGAGAGAGTCATGCTGAGCCGAGTATACTGCCGTTTGGGCCTCTCAGCCCTGGGTTGGTTGTACTGTTGTGGAGCAGTAGCAGGCTTAGAAATAACCACCACGTTGACAGCTTGGCGGCGTTCAGGTTTGTCTTGCCTTCTTGGACCATACACAGCACTTGCCTCTTTCTTGAAGGGCTTCTTTTCAGCATTGGAGGAGGTAACCTTCTGTATCTTTCCCGATTTTATACCAGCCTCGATCCTCTCCCCAGTCAGGATCAGATCAGTAAACCCAGCAGAGGAATTACCAATGAGATGATTGAAAAATGGACCAGATAGGGTCCCCAGGAACATATCCACCAGCTCCCGGTCCGTCAATGGTGGCTGCACCCTGCCAGCCAGATCTCTCCATTTCTGTGCGTACTCCTTAAAACCTTCTCCCGATCCTAGCGACATACCCTGGAGTTGGGTACGCGTAGGAGCAAGGTCAAAATTATATTGATACTGCTTGTAAAAAGCAGTGGCCAGATCCTCCCAGTTACGAATGTTGGTTCCATCCAGCTGATAGAACCATTCGAGGTGAGTCCCTGAAAGACTCTCCTGGAAGAAGTGGATCCATAAGTTCTTGTCTGCTGTGTAAGGCTAGATCTTCCTTACATAAGAACGGAGGTGCATCTTGGGACAAGAAGCCCCGTCATACTTCACAAAGGCAGGCGCCTTGAACTTGTGTGGAATTACCACCCCAGAAGATAACCCCAAGTCTCCGAAATCCAGTCCAGGCACACGCTGAATCTCCATAGCATTTAATCTGTCCTCCAGTTGTTTGTACCGATCCTCAGCAGGAGGGTACTGTTCGTCATTGAAGTCTGTCTCAGTGTCAGAGACCACAAGACTAGGGACCTCTCTCCCTTGGTGACTACCTTCCCCCACAGATGGAGTAGTCCTCTCAGCTTCATTTTGCAAAGTGTTCCCGAGCCTGCGCCCAGTGTTGAATAGCACAGTCCTCTTCTTCTTCTTGTTCTTCTTCAAGAGCATAGCCTTCAGCTCTTGTTGACCTTGAGCCAAACCTATGATCAGCTCCTGAAATTGTGCGTTCTGCGCCTGAAGGGCCTTGATAGACAGCTCGGTAGATGATTCAGGGTTCATGATGCTGAAATAAACAGCGAAGAACAGTAAGCTACCTGAAAAGGAGAGTACCTGCTATGCACATGATGAATGATATGTGTTTATGCAATACATTCAAAGGTTCGAAAATTCAAATTTGTTGTAGACAAAAAGGAACACACGTTATCGTTAAGGAAATAGTTGTTTGATACATCAATGCCTCATGGGCAAACATTATAAAAGCAAATCAATCCCAAAAGACACTACGCATCCTCTTCGGAGCAATGTAGGTGTTGAGATTCCTCTCCTCGTGCAATAGGCGGGTGAGCTCCAAGACCTTCTTTTCACTAGCATGTAGACTGGTCTCAAGAGAATTCCGTTCTTCCTTAAGCTGGATCCAGCTCTTCTGCATCTCTTCCCAGGATGTGGGCATGTCAGGATGTTGGATGGTGTAGGACACCCCTCCTTCCAATACTGGCTCTTTGATCACAGGGAGAACATGAGGATAAGGCATCTCTAACTTCTGGGAGCGGGCGCGTACCCACTTGAGATAAGGTTCCAACGGGATGGAGTTCCTGTGCCCCAGTGTCTTGCTGTCTATCTTACTGGGCATCCTCCAAGCTCTGATAAATCTCTGGCGAAGTCCTTGTGCATCATTGTCGAAGTCAAAAACTATGTCAGGAATTAACATGTCATGAGGGTCGTCCCTCCGAGCATAACCAAACTGTCTCCAAGCCAGGCACGGGTTGTAAGTAATACCTCCTCTGATTCCAAGTAAAGGAACATTAGGGTACTCCCCGCAACGATCAATGATAGTGACATCCTCTCTGGACCGAGAACACCAATGTATATTAGCATGTGTAAGGGTCATCAATCGTTGTGACCATCTCAAACCCCGCTCGTTCTTCAAAACTGATTGTGGAAGGTGCGAAATAAACCACCTTCCCAGGAGAGGAGTGCAGCACATAAGAACACCTCTTTTTCTCATGGTTCGAGTGTAACATGAGTGAAGGATGTCCCCAAGCAACGTAGGTGTGATCGGTGGATCTAGAACTGACTGTTTAACGCTGGTTCGCGAAATGTCGCGGAAGCAAGAGTCGCCACCGTCTTTTATTTTCTCCAAATGGAAAGGACAAAAGCACAGAAAAATTCCTTAAAGAGATTGCTCTCGGTTCGGGAGGTAGATTATAGAAAGGTAAGGTGTTAGCACCCTTTCTATCCATGGTTATCCATGGGCTCTTAGATACTTGCTCATTGTGTTTTCAAAAATGTTTTGTTTGCTTTTCAATGTGGGTTTTTAAAAAAGTTTCTTTGAAAGTTTCAGATCGACTCTTGTGTCAGAGTGTTTGAAAAATTGTTTTTTGAAGGCTTTTTGAAAGTGTCGGTGTGAAAAGATTTTTGTTTGTTTTTGAAGAGAGCAAGTATCTACAAGTCGTCTACCTACCCTAAGGAATTCGTCTGTGTAAATGTCCTTTAAAGTAGTGCCATCCCACCATTGAGAGGTAGGTAGCACCACCGTTGGAGGTGTTCGGGTCAATTCGAGTTTGTAGGGACATGGTGATCACCAGAGCAATGGGAAGACACCTTAGAAGCTATCCTCATGCCAGGTTCCCGGATCATGAGGACTTACTAAGACATCCTCTACTCGACGATCACCTTTCGAGGCAAGGCAACAGTGAGGCGTACCCTAGGGGTGGTGTGTGATTTGTGTGTCGTTTTCATTTGTATTTGTCTTGTCATGTTAAAGTGATCTACGCTTGTTTTTATTTAAGGCCATTCATTCTTGCATGCTTTGTTTAACAGTCAAAAATTGCGAAGAAAAGTAAATCTAAAGCTATTACAAATGGCGCGGGTCCACATCGCCAAAATTAAACCGGACCCGATTTGACAGAAAAAATAAATAAAGTAAAAGAATTAAAAGTGCGAAAAATATTTACAAGGCTTCGGGAGAGGTACATAATTATTTAAGCAAAATAAAATAAATATGCGAAATTAAATCGAAACGAGGGCGTTGGACCCTTTTTAATTAAATTAATAAGGAATTAAAATTAAAGTTAAAAGAAAATGTTTTTGGTATTTTTATGTTTTTTTTTTAGATTTAATAGAAAAAAGAATTAATTAAATTAAAATAAACTGTTAAACCTAATTCTAATTATTTTTTAAGTTATTAAGAAAAATATTGAAGTTTTTTAACCTAATTTAACCCTAAGTTAATTTACATGCAAATTTGATTATAAAATAAATAAAATAACTATTATTATAAGAAGGAAAAAATTAAAAAAAAAGAATAAAACAATAATTAAACCTATTTCTATATTTTTTAGATTTTTTATGAAAAGAATTAATATTGCAAACCCTAATTTAACTAAATTTATTTACATGCAATTATTTACAAGAAAATATGAAAATAAAATATTTTATTATGTTTTTCATCTTTTCTGATTTTTTTTTTAGGCATTTTTTATATTTTGTAAAAAATAATTAATTAAATCAAAACAATAAAATAAATAAAACAATAATTGAAAAAATAAAATATGAAGAAAATTGCAAACCAGGGGGGGGGGTTCAGGCCCCAATATGGAGGTTAAATTTGTGAAATTTTGGCCCAACCAGCTTCAGGTCCATTGACCTTTTTTGAGTAGCGTGCACAGGCGTTGACCATGGTATATGATGTACCTTCAATCTCAGCCTTTGGTTTAATTCTGATGGACGCGTGGAAGGAGAGATTCTTGAGGTGTATGGTGCGTCTTGGCCTTGAGCGCTGCATGGGAATGGTTAATGAAAAATAACATGAGAAATTATACAGACCTGGGACTCGAACCCAGGTCTTGGACATTGCAAAGGGGTACACCTGCCACTGAAGCGCTTGAATTACATTTAATATATAATGGTTAATGAATATTATAAAAGAAAAGAGAGTTAGTGGCCTCCAACGCGCGCGAGATTTAAACGGACCAACTGATTCCTGCCACGACATCATCTTCTTCGTGGCCCTTTTTTATTTTTCTGAAACAAGCATATAGAGCAACGGTTTTAAACGCGTTGTGTTAGGCTGCTTTAGAGAAAATAGCGAATAGCGCTATAGGGTCAATAAATTGATCGCGAGTGTGGTATCCTCTTCGTCCAAGCTTGCTGAGTCCAATGATGGTGGTCTTGAGTCCTAATTTTTCCTTTTTGCAAAAGCCCTAATTTCTAACCCTGTAAACCCTAGAAATCGAACATGGCGAAATCTCGTATACAGCATAATAATTCAATTAAACATAATGGTTAGCTTTAAAACATCACAAGGAACATGAATCTATGAATAAAATGCTGTAAAAATGCTTAAATCATGATGCACGATTATGAGTTTTTCTCTTCACAGTTCATGTTCGTTTTACCAATTCTTGGCGTGTTGATGGATGTTTGTGATTGGAATGTGATCAGTGAAGCTTCAGGAAGCCAATGGAATATGAATTATGCCTTGAATCAACCTAAAAAGTGGTTTTCAGTTTTGAACTTTTGGCAAGAATTTCAAGTTTTGGTTATGGTCTGAGGCGCAGCTTCAATGTCCATTATCATTAGGTTTATGATTATGCTTATGTACTGAGTGCATTAGGTCAAAAATACTCAATCAAATCCATTGCTTTTATTATTTTGGAGATTTGATTTTCTAGCTTTGTTTTCCAAATATTTTTCACATGTTTTTGTATCAATTAAGATCAAATCACTCCCAATCTTTCCTTATTGACTTAGGCACGAAATCTTGAGGCTGAAATGTGTACAAAAAGATTTGAAAACTTAGGTTAGTATTTTTCCTATATTTAATTTGATTTAAATGAATTAATATAAATAATAATTCAAATAAATAAATAAAAAATGAGAAAATACTTCCCTTTGGGCCAAGTGGTCGTGCATATGCTTAGAATGATGAATCATGGAAGAAAAATGGGCCCATTAGCAATTTTAGGTCATTTGGATCAAAGTTGACTTTTCAAAATATCCAAAAATTTCCCAACTTCCACAAGGCATAACTTGCTCAATTTTTAAGCTTTTCTCATGTTCTTGGACATTTTGGAAAGGTCTTTGAGTCCTCTAACCAATGACTTTGGTCCCATGTCATTTTGATTTACCAATCTCAAGTTATGGCCTTTGACTTAAAGTCCCTTTTTGTTGACTTTTGAAAATGACCTATAATGTTGAAATTGATAACTTTTTGTGAGAGCATTTCTTGGACTTGAAGTATGAAGATGAGTTGTAGGAAATGTCTTTATCTTCAAAATGAGCTTTGGATGGAATTTTGCTGATAATCCATGTGAAAGTTATGCCCTGGTCAATTTCAGTTGACTTTTTCAGCTGTCCAAATAAGGAAACTTTTGCATCTTTGATGATTTCTGAGCCAAATTTTGAGAATCATGATCAAGCATTGATCAAATGATGTTTGTGGCTTCAAAATGATATGTTGACCAAAAATTTGAACTTTTGACTGTCAAATGACCATTTTACCCCTACAGTTGACTGTAGTGCAATTAGGGTTTTGACTGTGCAATTTTGAGCTGAATGCCTTGAAACTTGATATGAGGATGCTTGACCCTATTTGTAGGCATATGAGACTTGATTGGGCCTTTGAAAACTTCCTTTTCTTGGTCAGAACACAAACCCTAGTTTTGACTGTATAGGAGCCCTTTGCACTGTGCAACCCTTGGGGAATTTTGCAGCTGGGCTTGGCAATTTTCTTGAAGAATATGGGAGGGCAAATTTTGGGGTACAACAGTTGCCCCTGTTCAATCTTCTTAGACCTGAGGATGCAGATTGGCTGACGTGCCTTTCGTAATCCGAAGGTAGAAGATGATTGGACACTAGAGTGCCCAAAAATTTGCGCTCACATGTTAGCAGTGAGATGGGGGAATGGGCTTATAGATGCCATTTGGAGATTGCTGGATAGGATGATGGGCTTATAGAGGCCATCTGGATGTTGATTGCGTAGGAGATTCCTTAGCGAGAACCTGCATACCTGCAAAAGAACAAATGAGTACCTGACATGTTGCAGGAGCTGATTTTAGATGTTTGGCATAGATATGTCCTGACTGGTTACAGGAGTTGAGTCTGGAGCTTCAAACGGCGATGAATGAACCAGGGATGGTTACTGCCTTAGCATGAATGGTAAGAGAATCTTGGGCGACTTTAACTTCAACAACGCTCGTTGAGAAAAATCTTGGGTGTCTTCTACTGGGATAAGAATCAGGGAGATCTTAGGGTCGATCTGACTGAACCAGAGGAGGCCTTTGACTGGGTAAGAATCAGGAAAATCTTAGGGTCGATTTAACTGAACCGGACAAGGTCTTGAAATCTTCAACTGGGTAAGCATCAGGGAGATCTTAGGGTCGATCTGACTGAACCAGAGAAGGCCTTTGACTGGATAAGCATCAGGAAAATCTTAGGGTCGATTTAAATGAACCGGACAAGGTCTTGGAATATCTTCAACTGGATAAGCATCAGGGAGATCTTAGGGTCGATCTAAATGAACCGGACAAGGTCTTGGAATATCTTCAACTGGATAAGCATCAGGGAGATCTTAGGGTCGATTTAAATGAACCGGACAAGGTCTTGGAATATCTTCAACTGGATAAGCATCAGGAAAATCTTAGGGTCGATTTACCTGAACCGGTCTAGGTCTTGAAATGTCTTCAACTGGAATAAGTGTCAGAACGTCGCCATATCTGGTGCATATCTGGACTATATCTGGAAGGAAATCTGGAAGCAGCATCAGAACGTCACCATATCTGGTTCATATCTGGACTATATCTGGAAGGAAATCTGGAAGTAGCATCAGAACGTCACCATATCTGGTTTACATCTGAAACTATATCTAGAAGGAAATCTGGAAGCAGTATCAGAACGTCACCATATCTGGTTTACATCTGAAACTATATCTAGAAGGAACTCTGGAAGCAGTATCAGAATGTCACCATATCTGGTTTACATCTGAAACTATATCTAGAAAGAACTCTGGAAGCAGCATCAGAACGTCGCCATATCTGGGTCATATCTGAAACTATATCTAGAAGGAAATCTGGAAGCAGTATCAGAACGTCACCATATCTGGTTTACATCTGAAACTATATCTAGAAGGAAATCTGGAAGCAGTATCAGAACGTCGCCATATCTGGGTCATATCCGAAACTATATCTAGAAGGAAATCTGGAAGCAGTATCAGAACGTCACCATATCTGGTTTACATCTGAAACTATATCTAGAAGGAAATCTGGAAGCAGCATCAGAACGTCACCATATCTGGTTTACATCTGAAACTATATCTAGAAAGAATTGTGATAGTTGATAGTAATCATTTCGGTATTGATCTTTTTCCTAAAAAGGCAAAACATAATTGTATGCAAAATCATGATGCATGAACTGTATGTCTTCAAAATTAATGAGATTCGTGTAGTATGATGCATATGCATGCTATAATGTATGAAGATGTGATGTTTATGAATGTATTTTTGTCTAAGAAAATAAATCCTTGACGGGTGCCGGGAGGTCACTCCTGGGCTGATGTTGAAGAATAGGTTTTGCTTCCGCTGGGGATGATGACTGCAAGAATACCGGTAGGAGAAGGTGACTCCGTTGCGGAATAAACTTGGCAAATGGAGGATTCTGCAGGGAGAAAAGATACTCGAGTAATCTTGCTGGGGAGCAATACTCTGTGGGGAGAGAGACACTCTGTTGATTGTTGATAGTAACTTGCTGAGGATATCCTTGTTGTTGGAAGTGTTGATAGACTTCGCTGGGGATAAGAAGACTGCGTCGAGGACGCTCTTTCCGTGGCTTTTGGCTGAGGATAACCCAGTTATATCCTAGTACGGAAATAACTCTTTAAATAAAGTCGGGCGACGCGTTCGTGCTCTGCGAAGGATAAGCTTCCAGAATTTACTGGGGATAAGCTTACTGCTTGGGGAGATGAATTCCAATTTTCCCGGGGAACTAGATTGGACTCTTCTGGGAAGTTTTGAACTGCGGGGGAAGTGATTCCTTTGAATGTTGATATACCGCCGGGGAACAATCTTTAGACCAAGACTGTCGGGGATGCTTGTTATGAGTGTGTATGCTGCTGGGGAATGTTGATATCTGCTGGAGGATACCCAACTTCCTTAAGATTTGATTGTAACTTTGCTCGGGGAGAGCATACTGTCTTGCTGACTTACTCTCTGGGGAATTGGGACATGCTGGTTATGTTCTTTAGCTGAGCCTACCCTGATACCTTGGAGGACGGAAACAATCAGATTGCTTAGACCACCCGTTATTGCCCCTGTTTCTATGGGGGAGGCACATGTGGGATGCTGATAATTGTTGAGGGTCAAACCTTCTTCTGGTAGGCAGGTGACAAGATGACAGGACATAGTCGTACGCTTTGATCCCTAACTTTTTCCTGGACCGCCCTTTCGGGTTTTCAGTCCACCGGGATACCCATTTTTGCCCAAGCCGCCTTTTCAGGTTTTCGACTTGCCGGGTGTACAGATTTTTTTCATTTCATCCCTCATTTTGCCCGAACCCTTTTGGTTCGCCGGGAAGCCCTTATTTTTGCCTAGGTATGTCAACCTAGCGGGTCTTTGATTGTGCGTAGTATTTTTTCGACTATGTCCGTGCTTTCAGAATGCAGGTAGGTGCCCCTGGCTGCTTGTGTTGCCATATTACCAGAAGGTGTCTGATCGTGCAAGATTCGTTGCTGGAGTGCCCCAAGTGACTCAGGCAGAGATTTGCCCCAGGCTTTTTGGCCTTTTGAGAGATTCTCTGGATCTTGACTTAACTGCCCCAGATGGTAGACCATGATCATGCCGTGCCCCTTGATTGGAGATACTCTTGTTCATTAGACTTTCGTCATGCGAATTTCCCTGCTGCTCAAACAAAAAGTCATATGCAAACAAAGTTATGTTAAAAATGCAAAGCTTATGTCTGTCTCGAAGATTTTGAAAATGCATTCTTTTTTCATAAAACAAGTGAATGTTTGTAAAACGTGATGTCAACCCGTATTTACCGTAGGCCTTAAGGAGTCGGGATACCTTTCGTGACAGTATGCTTTCGAGCTAACCCATGCTTCAGCTAGGACTTTTGAGGGTTATAACGTGGTCTGGTTCACGGTTTAAGAAACAAAGGATAAAGGCTCAAATTATTTGTACCCCCCCGCTCTTCGTGATGTTCTCCAAACCTAAACTCAGTTGATCGTGCGTTAGATCTTGCTTGAGTCTTTGCTTTGATGTTCCAATAATGGTTCAGATGTTGATGATTTCTTTTGAATAGGCAGTCATTTTTTGCTTTGGTTGAGGGTTTGTGAGACCTCTTTCTTGATTTTTGTTATCCCTTTCTTTTTGCCTGAACTGTTTCCTTTTTTGGAATTACAGTCAGCGGGATGCCCCAGTTTTGTAAGTCTCCTTCATGGGTTTTGACTTAATGGGTTTTTCATTTTATTGAGATAATGACTGCCTGTCCTTGTGATTTATTCAGAACCATCACTGTCTTTTTGTTTTGTAAGGACTCCTTTGGTGTCATTTGTTATGCACTTGGACCAACTGAGAGAACTACCCTGCCCCAGGTTATGATAAAGGGTTTTAAATTTCGAAAAGAAAAACTCCTACATCTTTGGCTCAGAGGGGTTGACGAGGGATTATCATCCTTATAACTCCAGTGTTTAGGGATTGAAACAATGCCTGTACCTCATCAGCGGGGTCTGTTCAAAAGCATATTGTAGATTATGGTATCGTTTTCGTCATCCTCCCTCAAGAGGCTTAGAATTTTAGATCCAGAGTTGACATCAGAAAAAATATGAAAAGAAATTTGAACATAATGAAAACAATTGTATTAATTCCCAAAACAGACGTATGCGATGCATTGATAGAATAAAAGAGTTTGCTATGACATTAATTGTTTGTACAAGTCAAAAATTCAAATAAACAAAAGGCTTCAATAATTGGGCAACGGAGCAGTGATTATGTTCGGAGTCTCAGGCACTTCAAACTGAATCTCCCCGGCGTCGATCATGTCTTGGATCTTGTTCTTGAGAGGCCAGCAGTTGTCCGTAGTATGCCCCGGGCTATCAGAATGATATGCGCGCCTATCATTGGGATGATAGTTTGGAGCAGAAGTGTTCGGATTCCGAAGAGGAGCCCTTAAGGTGATCAGCCCTGCCTTCAACATTTGTTGCAGTGCTTGATCCAGCGACATGTTGATTTTGGTGTACTGTCGTTTCTCCTTGCGCTGCTGCCCCTGGCCTTGTTGAGCAGGTCCAGGATTGGAGATCTGGATTGCCCCTACCTCATGGCAGCTCTTTTTACCGTGCACAGCATTGGATTCTTTCTTTCCATGATGAGGTTTTTTATCAGAAGGTGCAGCCTCTTGAATTTTCCCAGACCGGATGCCAGCTTCTATTCGCTCTCCAGTCAAGATGAGATCTGTGAATCCAGCAGACGAATTCCCAATTAGGTGGTTGTAGAACGGACCAGACAGGGTCCCCAAGAACATATCGACAAGTTCCCGATCAGTCAGAGGTGGTTGTACCCTTCCAGCAAGATCCCTCCATTTCTGCGCGTATTCTTTGAAACCTTCACTTGATCCTAACGACATACCCTGGAGTTGGGTACACGTAGGAGCAAGGTCGGCATTATATTGATACTGCTTGTAGAAAGCAGTAGCCAACTCCTCCCAGTTACGAACCTTGGTCCCATCTAGTTGATAGAACCATTCGAGATGAGTCCCTGAAAGACTCTCCTGGAAGAAGTGGATCCACAAATTCTTGTCCACCGTATATGGTTGAATCTTCCGAACATAGGACCTGAGATGTAACTTGGGACAAGACGCCCCGTCATACTTGGTAAAGGACGGTGCTTTGAACTTCCGAGGAATAATCACACCAGTTGACAAACCCAGATCTCCAAAATCCAGCCCAGGTACCTGTTGGATCTCCATAGCATTCAGCCTATCCTCGAACTGTTTGTACTTGTCTTCGGCAGGAGGGTATTGTTTGTCGTTGAAATCTGTCTCATTGTCAGAGACCACTGGGCTGGGAATCCTTTCCTCTTGATGACTGCTTTTCCCCACAGATGGAGTTGTCCTCTCAGTTTGATCCTGCAGGGTGTTCCTAGATCTGCGTCTAGGGCTGAACAAAACAGTCCTCCTCTTCTTCTTTTCCTTCTTCAAAAGCAGAGCCTTCAGATCTTGCTGCCCCTGGGTCAAATTCATGATCAGCCCTTGGAACTGGGCGTTCTGAGCCTGGAGGGCCTTGATAGTGTGTTCGGTTGAAGATTAAGGATTCATGACGATCGGCTGAAATAAACAGCGAAGAAGGGTAAGCAACCTGTCAAAGGGATACCTGCAATGCAATGAGATGTATGACATGCATGTAATGTTTTCAAGGACCTCGCGGGGTAGACAAAAAATTTGTTAGCATTTGGATCCGGTAGCTTGATTGTAAGAATTTCATTTTGTTGAGAGTCCTTCGTCAAGGGTCAAAGGCTCACCATGTCCAGTGGGTCATAGCCCCTGACACCCTTGGCTAGAGGAAAATAAATCCCCTTTGCCCCTTGCTGGGTAATTGGTTTATCATGACCTGCATCACAAGCCCTTGAGATCCTTGAAACGGGTTAGGATGTATGCAATGGTATGCAATGGTATGATGTCATGCTATGCATGGGATAACATAAGTGACCCTGTTATGAGCCCCAATTAAGGACTATAAACAACCTGCAAGAAACTTAGTAAACCCTGTTATGAGTCCCCATTAAGGACTATAAACAAAACCTGTAAGAAACCTAGTATACCCTGTTATGAGTCCCTATTAAGGACTATAAACAAAACCTGCAAGTAGCTTATGTGTTAGATAACACGCATGCAATTAGTCAAGTACGAAGGCACACAAGTCACACAAGAGAAGCCTTTAGAGTTTAGGCCAGCATGAGGTCTAGGTATTACCCTCTTGAAGTTGGTGGGCTCAACCTGTCCTATTAGAAGTAACCGGGTTCTAAGGATCCCAATATCACGGGATTGCTTTCATTGTTCATCGTTTCGATTTAGCCACTGAACTGGCGACCGAAATATTCCAGGAAAGCAACCCTCAATTGAGTGTAGTATCGAGTATCAACCAACCTCGGACTGCACCCAAGGCAATTATCTCACTACCCTAAAGAGGCCAAGATAGTTCAATTAAGGTTCCTAAGGTCTGTTGATGCTTCACGACACCACGCGGAGGCCCCGTACTCTCCTTGACTGAACTCAAGGGTTACCGGTACACACCAAAGTGCCACATCAACGTAGCAGACTGTTTCAACCATGTCGGTATACCCCGCACAATTCCCTCACAGCCTTGTTGCTACTTTCTAAGAAAGGTATCCCCCAGATCCGGGTTAGGATCTATAGAACTCCCGAGACAGTCCCACAATAATAAAACAAGCAAGGAAAACAATTGAAAACACAGTGACCTTAATCCTAAGGTACACCTCACTTTAAGTTTAAGTCCCCAGCAGAGTCGCCAGTTCTGTGATCGGTGGATCTGGAACTGATTGTTTAACGCTGGTTCGCGAAATGTCGCGGAAGCAAGAGTCGCCACCGTCTTTTATTTTCTCCAAATGGAAAGGACAAAAGCACAGAAAAATTCCTTAAAGAGATTGCTCTCGGTTCGGGAGGTAGATTATAGAAAGGGAAGGTGTTAGCACCCTTTCTATCCATGGTTATCCATGGGCTCTTAGATACTTGCTCATTGTGTTTTCAAAAATGTTTTGTTTGCTTTTCAATGTGGGTTTTTAAAAAAGTTTCTTTGAAAGTTTCAGATCGACTCTTGTGTCAGAGTGTTTGAAAAATTGTTTTTTGAAGGCTTTTTGAAAGTGTCGGTGTGAAAAGATTTTTGTTTGTTTTTGAAGAGAGCAAGTATCTACAAGTCGTCTACCTACCCTAAGGAATTCGTCTGTGTAAATGTCCTTTAAAGTAGTGCCATCCCACCATTGAGAGGTAGGTAGCACCACCGTTGGAGGTGTTCGGGTCAATTCGAGTTTGTAGGGACATGGTGATCACCAGAGCAATGGGAAGACACCTTAGAAGCTACCCTCATGCCAGGTTCCCGGATCATGAGGACTTACTAAGACATCCTCTACTCGACGATCACCTTTCGAGGCAAGGCAACAGTGAGGCGTACCCTAGGGGTGGTGTGTGATTTGTGTGTCGTTTTCATTTGTATTTGTCTTGTCATGTTAAAGTGATCTACGCTTGTTTTTATTTAAGGCCATTCATTCTTGCATGCTTTGTTTAACAGTCAAAAATTGCGAAGAAAAGTAAATCTAAAGCTATTACAAATGGCGCGGGTCCACATCGCCAAAATTAAACCGGACCCGATTTGACAGAAAAAATAAATAAAGTAAAAGAATTAAAAGTGCGAAAAATATTTACAAGGCTTCGGGAGAGGTACATAATTATTTAAGCAAAATAAAATAAATATGCGAAATTAAATCGAAACGAGGGCGTTGGACCCTTTTTAATTAAATTAATAAGGAATTAAAATTAAAGTTAAAAGAAAATGTTTTTGGTATTTTTATGTTTTTTTTTTAGATTTAATAGAAAAAAGAATTAATTAAACTAAAATAAACTGTTAAACCTAATTCTAATTATTTTTTAAGTTATTAAGAAAAATATTGAGGTTTTTTAACCTAATTTAACCCTAAGTTAATTTACATGCAAATTTGATTATAAAATAAATAAAATAACTATTATTATAAGAAGGAAAAAATAAAAAATAAAAAGAATAAAACAATAATTAAAGCTATTTCTATATTTTTTAGATTTTTTATGAAAAGAATTAATATTGCAAACCCTAATTTAACTAAATTTATTTACATGCAATTATTTACAAGAAAATATGAAAATAAAATATTTTATTATGTTTTTCATCTTTTCTGATTTTTTTTAGGCATTTTTTATATTTTGTAAAAAATAATTAATTAAATCAAAACAATAAAATAAATAAAACAATAATTGAAAAAATAAAATATGAAGAAAATTGCAAACCAGGGGGGGGTTCAGGCCCCAATATGGAGGTTAAATTTGTGAAATTTTGGCCCAACCAGCTTCAGGTCCATTGACCTTTTTTGAGTAGCGTGCACAGGCGTTGACCATGGTATATGATGTACCTTCAATCTCAGCCTTTGGTTTAATTCTGATGGACGCGTGGAAGGAGAGATTCTTGAGGTGTATGGTGCGTCTTGGCCTTGAGCGCTGCATGGGAATGGTTAATGAAAAATAACATGAGAAATTATACAGACCTGGGACTCGAACCCAGGTCTTGGACATTGCAAAGGGGTACACTTGCCACTGAAGCGCTTGAATTACATTTAATATATAATGGTTAATGAATATTATAAAAGAAAAGAGAGTTAGTGGCCTCCAACGCGCGCGAGATTTAAACGGACCAACTGATTCCTGCCACGACATCATCTTCTTCGTGGCCCTTTTTTATTTTTCTGAAACAAGCATATAGAGCAACGGTTTTAAACGCGTTGTGTTAGGCTGCTTTAGAGAAAATAGCGAATAGCGCTATAGGGTCAATAAATTGATCGCGAGTGTGGTATCCTCTTCGTCCAAGCTTGCTGAGTCCAATGATGGTGGTCTTGAGTCCTAATTTTTCCTTTTTGCAAAAGCCCTAATTTCCAACCCTGTAAACCCTAGAAATCGAACATGGCGAAATCTCGTATACAGCATAATAATTCAATTAAACATAATGGTTAGCTCTAAAACATCACAAGGAACATGAATCTATGAATAAAATGCTGTAAAAATGCTTAAATCATGATGCACGATTATGAGTTTTTCTCTTCACAGTTCATGTTCGTTTTACCAATTCTTGGCGTGTTGATGGATGTTTGTGATTGGAATGTGATCAGTGAAGCTTCAGGAAGCCAATGGAATATGAATTATGCCTTGAATCAACCTAAAAAGTGGTTTTCAGTTTTGAACTTTTGGCAAGAATTTCAAGTTTTGGTTATGGTCTGAGGCGCAGCTTCAATGTCCATTATCATTAGGTTTATGATTATGCTTATGTACTGAGTGCATTAGGTCAAAAATACTCAATCAAATCCATTGCTTTTATTGTTTTGGAGATTTCATTTTCTAGCTTTGTTTTCCAAATATTTTTCACATGTTTTTGTATCAATTAAGATCAAATCACTCCCAATCTTTCCTTATTGACTTAGGCACGAAATCTTGAGGCTGAAATGTGTACAAAAAGATTTGAAAACTTAGGTTAGTATTTTTCCTATATTTAATTTGATTTAAATGAATTAATATAAATAATAATTCAAATAAATAAATAAAAAATGAGAAAATACTTCCCTTTGGGCCAAGTGGTCGTGCATATGCTTAGAATGATGAATCATGGAAGAAAAATGGGCCCATTAGCAATTTTAGGTCATTTGGATCAAAGTTGACTTTTCAAAATATCCAAAAATTTCCCAACTTCCACAAGGCATAACTTGCTCAATTTTTAAGCTTTTCTCATGTTCTTGGACATTTTGGAAAGGGCTTTGAGTCCTCTAACCAATGACTTTGGTCCCATGTCATTTTGATTTACCAATCTCAAGTTATGGCCTTTGACTTAAAGTCCCTTTTTGTTGACTTTTGAAAATGACCTATAATGTTGAAATTGATAACTTTTTGTGAGAGCATTTCTTGGACTTGAAGTATGAAGATGAGTTGTAGGAAATGTCTTTCTCTTCAAAATGAGCTTTGGATGGAATTTTTCTGATAATCCATGTGAAAGTTATGCCCTGGTCAATTTCAGTTGACTTTTTCAGCTGTCCAAATAAGGAAACTTTTGCATCTTTGATGATTTCTGAGCCAAATTTTGAGAATCATGATCAAGCATTGATCAAATGATTTTTGTGGCTTCAAAATGATATGTTGACCAAAAATTTGAACTTTTGACTGTCAAATGACCATTTTACCCCTATAGTTGACTGTAGTGCAATTAGGGTTTTTGACTATGCAATTTTGAGCTGAATGCCTTGAAACTTGATATGAGGATGCTTGACCCTATTTGTAGGCATATGAGACTTGATTGGGCCTTTGAAAACTTCCTTTTCTTGGTCAGAACACAAACCCTAGTTTTGACTGTATAGGAGCCCTTTGCACTGTGCAACCCTTGGGGAATTTTGCAGCTGGGCTTGGCAATTTTCTTGAAGAATATGGGAGGGAAAATTTTGGGGTACAACAGTTGCCCCTGTTCAATCTTCTTAGACCTGAGAATGCAGATTGGCTGACGTGCCTTTCGTAATCCGAAGGTAGAAGATGATTGGACACTAGAGTGCCCAAAAATTTGCGCTCACATGTTAGCAGTGAGATGGGGGAATGGGCTTATAGATGCCATTTGGAGATTGCTGGATAGGATGATGGGCTTATAGATGCCATCTGGATGTTGATTGCGTAGGAGATTCCTTAGCGAGAACCTGCATACCGGCAAAAGAACATATGAGTACCTGACATGTTGCAGGAGCTGATTTTAGATGCTTGGCATAGATATGTCCTGACTGGTTACAGGAGTTGAGTCTGGAGCTTCAAACGGCGATGAATGAACCAGGGATGGTTACTGCCTTAGCATGAATGGTAAGAGAATCTTGGGCGACTTTAACTTCAACAACGCTCGTTGAGAAAAATCTTGGGTGTCTTCTACTGGGATAAGAATCAGGGAGATCTTAGGGTCGATCTGACTGAACCAGAGGAGGCCTTTGACTGGGTAAGAATCAGGAAAATCTTAGGGTCGATTTAACTGAACCGGACAAGGTCTTGAAATCTTCAACTGGGTAAGCATCAGGGAGATCTTAGGGTCGATCTGACTGAACCAGAGAAGGCCTTTGACTGGATAAGCATCGGGAAAATCTTAGGGTCGATTTAAATGAACCGGACAAGGTCTTGGAATATCTTCAACTGGATAAGCATCAGGGAGATCTTAGGGTCGATCTAAATGAACCGGACAAGGTCTTGGAATATCTTCAACTGGATAAGCATCAGGGAGATCTTAGGGTCGATTTAAATGAACCGGACAAGGTCTTGGAATATCTTCAACTGGATAAGCATCAGGAAAATCTTAGGGTCGATTTACCTGAATCGGTCTAGGTCTTGAAATGTCTTCAACTGGAATAAGTGTCAGAACGTCGCCATATCTGGTGCATATCTGGACTATATCTGGAAGGAAATCTGGAAGCAGCATCAGAACGTCACCATATCTGGTTCATATCTGGACTATATCTGGAAGGAAATCTGGAAGTAGCATCAGAACGTCACCATATCTGGTTTACATCTGAAACTATATCTAGAAGGAAATCTGGAAGCAGTATCAGAACGTCACCATATCTGGTTTACATCTGAAACTATATCTAGAAGGAACTCTGGAAGCAGTATCAGAATGTCACCATATCTGGTTTACATCTGAAACTATATCTAGAAAGAACTCTGGAAGCAGCATCAGAACGTCGCCATATCTGGGTCATATCTGAAACTATATCTAGAAGGAAATCTGGAAGCAGTATCAGAACGTCACCATATCTGGTTTACATCTGAAACTATATCTAGAAGGAAATCTGGAAGCAGTATCAGAACGTCGCCATATCTGGGTCATATCCGAAACTATATCTAGAAGGAAATCTGGAAGCAGTATCAGAACGTCACCATATCTGGTTTACATCTGAAACTATATCTAGAAGGAAATCTGGAAGCAGCATCAGAACGTCACCATATCTAGTTTACATCTGAAACTATATCTAGAAAGAATTGTGATAGTTGATAGTAATCATTTCGGTATTGATCTTTTTCCTAAAAAGGCAAAACATAATTGTATGCAAAATCATGATGCATGAACTGTATGTCTTCAAAATTAATGAGATTCGTGTAGTATGATGCATATGCATGCTATAATGTATGAAGATGTGATGTTTATGAATGTATTTTTGTCTAAGAAAATAAATCCTTGACGGGTGCCGGGAGGTCACTCCTGGGCTGATGTTGAAGAATAGGTTTTGCTTCCGCTGGGGATGATGACTGCAAGAATACCGGTAGGAGAAGGTGACTCCGTTGCGGAATAAACTTGGCAAATGGAGGATTCTGCGGGGAGAAAAGATACTCGAGTAATCTTGCTGGGGAGCAATACTCTGTGGGGAGAGAGACACTCTGTTGATTGTTGATAGTAACTTGCTGAGGATATCCTTGTTGTTGGAAGTGTTGATAGACTTCGCTGGGGATAAGAAGACTGCGTCGAGGACGCTCTTTCCGTGGCTTTTGGCTGAGGATAACCCAGTTATATCCTAGTACGGAAATAACTCTTTAAATAAAGCCGGGCGACGCGTTCGTGCTCTGCGAAGGATAAGCTTCCAGAATTTACTGGGGATAAGCTTACTGCTTGGGGAGATGAATTCCAATTTTCCCGGGGAACTAGATTGGACTCTTCTGGGAAGTTTTGAACTGCGGGGGAAGTGATTCCTTTGAATGTTGATATACCGCCGGGGAACAATCTTTAGACCAAGACTGTCGGGGATGCTTGTTATGAGTGTGTATGCTGCTGGGGAATGTTGATATATGCTGGAGGATACCCAACTTCCTTAAGATTTGATTGTAACTTTGCTCGGGGAGAGCATACTGTCTTGCTGACTTACTCTCTGGGGAATTGGGACATGCTGGTTATGTTCTTTAGCTGAGCCTACCCTGATACCTTGGAGGACGGAAACAATCAGATTGCTTAGACCACCCGTTATTGCCCCTGTTTCTATGGGGGAGGCACATGTGGGATGCTGATAATTGTTGAGGGTCAAACCTTCTTCTGGTAGGCAGGTGACAAGATGACAGGACATAGTCGTACGCTTTGATCCCTAACTTTTGCCTGGACCGCCCTTTCGGGTTTTCAGTCCACTGGGATACCCATTTTTGCCCAAGCCGCCTTTTCAGGTTTTCGACTTGCCGGGTGTACAGATTTTTTTCATTTCATCCCTCATTTTGCCCGAACCCTTTTGGTTCGCCGGGAAGCCCTTATTTTTGCCTAGGTATGTCAACCTAGCGGGTCTTTGATTGTGCGTAGTATTTTTTTCGACTATGTCCGTGCTTTCAGAATGCAGGTAGGTGCCCCTGGCTGCTTGTGTTGCCATATTACCAGAAGGTGTCTGATCGTGCAAGATTCGTTGCTGGAGTGCCCCAAGTGACTCAGGCAGAGATTTGCCCCAGGCTTTTTGGCCTTTTGAGAGATTCTCTGGATCTTGACTTAACTGCCCCAGATGGTAGACCATGATCATGCCGTGCCCCTTGATTGGAGATACTCTTGTTCATTAGACTTTCGTCATGCGAATTTCCCTGCTGCTCAAACAAAAAGTCATATGCAAACAAAGTTATGTTAAAAATGCAAAGCTTATGTCTGTCTCGAAGATTTTGAAAATGCATTCTTTTTTCATAAAACAAGTGAATGTTTGTAAAACGTGATGTCAACCCGTATTTACCGTAGGCCTTAAGGAGTCGGGATACCTTTCGTGACAGTATGCTTTCGAGCTAACCCATGCTTCAGCTAGGACTTTTGAGGGTTATAACGTGGTCTGGTTCACGGTTTAAGAAACAAAGGATAAAGGCTCAAATTATTTGTACCCCCCCGCTCTTCGTGATGTTCTCCAAACCTAAACTCAGTTGATCGTGCGTTAGATCTTGCTTGAGTCTTTGCTTTGATGTTCCAATAATGGTTCAGATGTTGATGATTTCTTTTGAATAGGCAGTCATTTTTTGCTTTGGTTGAGGGTTTGTGAGACCTCTTTCTTGATTTTTGTTATCCCTTTCTTTTTGCCTGAACTGTTTCCTTTTTTGGAATTACAGTCAGCGGGATGCCCCAGTTTTGTAAGTCTCCTTCATGGGTTTTGACTTAATGGGTTTTTCATTTTATTGAGATAATGACTGCCTGTCCTTGTGATTTATTCAGAACCATCACTGTCTTTTTGTTTTGTAAGGACTCCTTTGGTGTCATTTGTTATGCACTTGGACCAACTGAGAGAACTACCCTGCCCCAGGTTATGATAAAGGGTTTTAAATTTCGAAAAGAAAAACTCCTACATCTTTGGCTCAGAGGGGTTGACGAGGGATTATCATCCTTATAACTCCAGTGTTTAGGGATTGAAACAATGCCTGTACCTCATCAGCGGGGTCTGTTCAAAAGCATACTGTAGATTATGGTATCGTTTTCGTCATCCTCCCTCAAGAGGCTTAGAATTTTAGATCCAGAGTTGACATCAGAAAAAATATGAAAAGAAATTTGAACATAATGAAAACAATTGTATTAATTCCCAAAACAGACGTATGCGATGCATTGATAGAATAAAAGAGTTTGTTATGACATTAATTGTTTGTACAACTCAAAAATTCAAATAAACAAAAGGCTTCAATGATTGGGCAACGGAGCAGTGATTATGTTCGGAGTCTCAGGCACTTCAAACTGAATCTCCCCGGCGTCGATCATGTCTTGGATCTTGTTCTTGAGAGGCCAGCAGTTGTCCGTAGTATGCCCCGGGCTATCAGAATGATATGCGCACCTATCATTGGGATGATAGTTTGGAGCAGAAGTGTTCGGATTCCGAAGAGGAGCCCTTAAGGTGATCAGCCCTGCCTTCAACATTTGTTGCAGTGCTTGATCCAGCGACATGTTGATTTTGGTGTACTGTCGTTTCTCCTTGCGCTGCTGCCCCTGGCCTTGTTGAGCAGGTCCAGGATTGGAGATCTGGATTGCCCCTACCTCATGGCGGCTCTTTTTACCGTGCACAGCATTGGATTCTTTCTTTCCATGATGAGGTTTTTTATCAGAAGGTGCAGCCTCTTGAATTTTCCCAGACCGGATGCCAGCTTCTATTCGCTCTCCAGTCAAGATGAGATCTGTGAATCCAGCAGACGAATTCCCAATTAGGTGGTTGTAGAACGGACCAGACAGGGTCCCCAAGAACATGTCGACAAGTTCCCGATCAGTCAGAGGTGGTTGTACCCTTCCAGCAAGATCCCTCCATTTCTGCGCGTATTCTTTGAAACCTTCACTTGATCCTAACGACATACCCTGGAGTTGGGTACGCGTAGGAGCAAGGTCGGCATTATATTGATACTGCTTGTAAAAAGCAGTAGCCAACTCCTCCCAGTTACGAACCTTGGTCCCATCTAGTTGATAGAACCATTCGAGATGAGTCCCTGAAAGACTCTCCTGGAAGAAGTGGATCCACAAATTCTTGTCCACCGTATATGGTTGAATCTTCCGAACATAGGACCTGAGATGTAACTTGGGACAAGACGCCCCGTCATACTTGGTAAAGGACGGTGCTTTGAACTTCCGAGGAATAATCACACCAGTTGACAAACCCAGATCTCCAAAATCCAGCCCAGGTACCTGTTGGATCTCCATAGCATTCAGCCTATCCTCCAACTGTTTGTACTTGTCTTCGGCAGGAGGGTATTGTTTGTCGTTGAAATCTGTCTCATTGTCAGAGACCACTGGGCTGGGAATCCTTTCCTCTTGATGACTGCTTTTCCCCACAGATGGAGTTGTCCTCTCAGTTTGATCCTGCAGGGTGTTCCCAGATCTGCGTCTAGGGATGAACAAAACAGTCCTCCTCTTCTTCTTTTCCTTCTTCAAAAGCAGAGCCTTCAGATCTTGCTGCCCCTGGGTCAAATTCATGATCAGCCCTTGGAACTGGGCGTTCTGAGCCTGGAGGGCCTTGATAGTGTGTTCGGTTGAAGATTCAGGATTCATGACGATCGGCTGAAATAAACAGCGAAGAAGGGTAAGCAACCTGTCAAAGGGATACCTGCAATGCAATGAGATGTATGACATGCATGTAATGTTTTCAAGGACCTCGCGGGGTAGACAAAAAATTTGTTAGCATTTGGATCCGGTAGCTTGATTGTAAGAATTTCATTTTGTTGAGAGTCCTTCGTCAAGGGTCAAAGGCTCACCATGTCCAGTGGGTCATAGCCCCTGACACCCTTGGCTAGAGGAAAATAAATCCCCTTTGCCCCTTGCTGGGTAATTGGTTTATCATGACCTGCATCACAAGCCCTTGAGATCCTTGAAACGGGTTAGGATGTATGCAATGGTATGCAATGGTATGATGTCATGCTATGCATGGGATAACATAAGTGACCCTGTTATGAGCCCCAATTAAGGACTATAAACAACCTGCAAGAAACTTAGTAAACCCTGTTATGAGTCCCCATTAAGGACTATAAACAAAACCTGTAAGAAACCTAGTATACCCTGTTATGAGTCCCTATTAAGGACTATAAACAAAACCTGCAAGTAGCTTATGTGTTAGATAACACGCATGCAATTAGTCAAGTACGAAGGCACACAAGTCACACAAGAGAAGCCTTTAGAGTTTAGGCCAGCATGAGGTCTAGGTATTACCCTCTTGAAGTTGGTGGGCTCAACCTGTCCTATTAGAAGTAACCGGGTTCTAAGGATCCCAATATCACGGGATTGCTTTCATTGTTTATCGTTTCGATTTAGCCACTGAACTGGCGACCGAAATATTCCAGGAAAGCAACCCTCAATTGAGTGTAGTATCGAGTATCAACCAACCTCGGACTGCACCCAAGGCAGTTATCTCACTACCCTAAAGAGGCCAAGATAGTTCAATTAAGGTTCCTAAGGTCTGTTGATGCTTCACGACACCACGCGGAGGCCCCGTACTCTCCTTGACTGAACTCAAGGGTTACCGGTACACACCAAAGTGCCACATCAACGTAGCAGACTGTTTCAACCATGTCGGTATACCCCGCACAATTCCCTCACAGCCTTGTTGCTACTTTCTAAGAAAGGTATCCCCCAGATCCGGGTTAGGATCTATAGAACTCCCGAGACAGTCCCACAATAATAAAACAAGCAAGGAAAACAATTGAAAACACAGTGACCTTAATCCTAAGGTACACCTCACTTTAAGTTTAAGTCCCCAGCAGAGTCGCCAGTTCTGTGATCGGTGGATCTGGAACTGACTGTTTAACGCTGGTTCGCGAAATGTCGCGGAAGCAAGAGTCGCCACCGTCTTTTATTTTCTCCAAATGGAAAGGACAAAAGCACAGAAAAATTCCTTAAAGAGATTGCTCTCGGTTCGGGAGGTAGATTATAGAAAGGGAAGGTGTTAGCACCCTTTCTATCCATGGTTATCCATGGGCTCTTAGATACTTGCTCATTGTGTTTTCAAAAATGTTTTGTTTGCTTTTCAATGTGGGTTTTTAAAAAAGTTTCTTTGAAAGTTTCAGATCGACTCTTGTGTCAGAGTGTTTGAAAAATTGTTTTTTGAAGGCTTTTTGAAAGTGTCGGTGTGAAAAGATTTTTGTTTGTTTTTGAAGAGAGCAAGTATCTACGAGTCGTCTACCTACCCTAAGGAATTCGTCTGTGTAAATGTCCTTTAAAGTAGTGCCATCCCACCATTGAGAGGTAGGTAGCACCACCGTTGGAGGTGTTCGGGTCAATTCGAGTTTGTAGGGACATGGTGATCACCAGAGCAATGGGAAGACACCTTAGAAGCTACCCTCATGCCAGGTTCCCGGATCATGAGGACTTACTAAGACATCCTCTACTCGACGATCACCTTTCGAGGCAAGGCAACAGTGAGGCGTACCCTAGGGGTGGTGTGTGATTTGTGTGTCGTTTTCATTTGTATTTGTCTTGTCATGTTAAAGTGATCTACGCTTGTTTTTATTTAAGGCCATTCATTCTTGCATGCTTTGTTTAACAGTCAAAAATTGCGAAGAAAAGTAAATCTAAAGCTATTACAAATGGCGCGGGTCCACATCGCCAAAATTAAACCGGACCCGATTTGACAGAAAAAATAAATAAAGTAAAAGAATTAAAAGTGCAAAAAATATTTACAAGGCTTCGGGAGAGGTACATAATTATTTAAGCAAAATAAAATAAATATGCGAAATTAAATCGAAACGAGGGCGTTGGACCCTTTTTAATTAAATTAATAAGGAATTAAAATTAAAGTTAAAAGAAAATGTTTTTGGTATTTTTATGTTTTTTTTTAGATTTAATAGAAAAAAGAATTAATTAAACTAAAATAAACTGTTAAACCTAATTCTAATTATTTTTTAAGTTATTAAGAAAAATATTGAAGTTTTTAAACCTAATTTAACCCTAAGTTAATTTACATGCAAATTTGATTATAAAATAAATAAAATAACTATTATTATAAGAAGGAAAAAATAAAAATAAAAAAGAATAAAACAATAATTAAACCTATTTCTATATTTTTTAGATTTTTTATGAAAAGAATTAATATTGCAAACCCTAATTTAACTAAATTTATTTACATGCAATTATTTACAAGAAAATATGAAAATAAAATATTTTATTATGTTTTTCATCTTTTCTGATTTTTTTTAGGCATTTTTTATATTTTGTATAAAATAATTAATTAAATCAAAACAATAAAATAAATAAAACAATAATTGAAAAAATAAAATATGAAGAAAATTGCAAACCAGGGGGGGTTCAGGCCCCAATATGGAGGTTAAATTTGTGAAATTTTGGCCCAACCAGCTTCAGGTCCATTGACCTTTTTTGAGTAGCGTGCACAGGCGTTGACCATGGTATATGATGTACCTTCAATCTCAGCCTTTGGTTTAATTCTGATGGACGCGTGGAAGGAGAGATTCTTGAGGTGTATGGTGCGTCTTGGCCTTGAGCGCTGCATGGGAATGGTTAATGAAAAATAACATGAGAAATTATACAGACCTGGGACTCGAACCCAGGTCTTGGACATTGCAAAGGGGTACACCTGCCACTGAAGCGCTTGAATTACATTTAATATATAATGGTTAATGAATATTATAAAAGAAAAGAGAGTTAGTGGCCTCCAACGCGCGCGAGATTTAAACGGACCAACTGATTCCTGCCACGACATCATCTTCTTCGTGGCCCTTTTTTATTTTTCTGAAACAAGCATATAGAGCAACGGTTTTAAACGCGTTGTGTTAGGCTGCTTTAGAGAAAATAGCGAATAGCGCTATAGGGTCAATAAATTGATCGCGAGTGTGGTATCCTCTTCGTCCAAGCTTGCTGAGTCCAATGATGGTGGTCTTGAGTCCTAATTTTTCCTTTTTGCAAAAGCCCTAATTTCCAACCCTGTAAACCCTAGAAATCGAACATGGCGAAATCTCGTATACAGCATAATAATTCAATTAAACATAATGGTTAGCTTTAAAACATCACAAGGAACATGAATCTATGAATAAAATGCTGTAAAAATGCTTAAATCATGATGCACGATTATGAGTTTTTCTCTTCACAGTTCATGTTCGTTTTACCAATTCTTGGCGTGTTGATGGATGTTTGTGATTGGAATGTGATCAGTGAAGCTTCAGGAAGCCAATGGAATATGAATTATGCCTTGAATCAACCTAAAAAGTGGTTTTCAGTTTTGAACTTTTGGCAAGAATTTCAAGTTTTGGTTATGGTCTGAGGCGCAGCTTCAATGTCCATTATCATTAGGTTTATGATTATGCTTATGTACTGAGTGCATTAGGTCAAAAATACTCAATCAAATCCATTGCTTTTATTGTTTTGGAGATTTGATTTTCTAGCTTTGTTTTCCAAATATTTTTCACATGTTTTTGTATCAATTAAGATCAAATCACTCCCAATCTTTCCTTATTGACTTAGGCACGAAATCTTGAGGCTGAAATGTGTACAAAAAGATTTGAAAACTTAGGTTAGTATTTTTCCTATATTTAATTTGATTTAAATGAATTAATATAAATAATAATTCAAATAAATAAATAAAAAATGAGAAAATACTTCCCTTTGGGCCAAGTGGTCGTGCATATGCTTAGAATGATGAATCATGGAAGAAAAATGGGCCCATTAGCAATTTTAGGTCATTTGGATCAAAGTTGACTTTTCAAAATATCCAAAAATTTCCCAACTTCCACAAGGCATAACTTGCTCAAATTTTAAGCTTTTCTCATGTTCTTGGACATTTTGGAAAGGTCTTTGAGTCCTCTAACCAATTCCTTTGGTCCCATGTCATTTTGATTTACCAATCTCAAGTTATGGCCTTTGACTTAAAGTCCCTTTTTGTTGACTTTTGAAAATGACCTATAATGTTGAAATTGATAACTTTTTGTGAGAGCATTTCTTGGACTTGAAGTATGAAGATGAGTTGTAGGAAATGTCTTTCTCTTCAAAATGAGCTTTGGATGGAATTTTGCTGATAATCCATGTGAAAGTTATGCCCTGGTCAATTTCAGTTGACTTTTTCAGCTGTCCAAATAAGGAAACTTTTGCATCTTTGATGATTTCTGAGCCAAATTTTGAGAATCATGATCAAGCATTGAACAAATGATGTTTGTGGCTTCAAAATGATATGTTGACCAAAAATTTGAACTTTTGACTGTCAAATGACCATTTTACCCCTACAGTTGACTGTAGTGCAATTAGGGTTTTTGACTGTGCAATTTTGAGCTGAATGCCTTGAAACTTGATATGAGGATGCTTGACCCTATTTGTAGGCATATGAGACTTGATTGGGCCTTTGAAAACTTCCTTTTCTTGGTCAGAACACAAACCCTAGTTTTGACTGTATAGGAGCCCTTTGCACTGTGCAACCCTTGGGGAATTTTGCAGCTGGGCTTGGCAATTTTCTTGAAGAATATGGGAGGGCAAATTTTGGGGTACAACAGTAGGTATAGGATTTCTGGACATGAAGATCTGGACAGCACTGATATCTATAAGCTGATCTGGGTTAGGGAACAACACCAAACCATAGACAAGGAGGGCCACAACTTCTTCAAAAGCTTGTAGGTCAAGGGAGTTCCAACATTCTTGGGCCTTTTCAAACAGAAACCTGGCTAAGAACCCTTTGATACCACTTCTAGCTTCCCAATGTCCCTTGAGGTCAGATGATTGTAGGTGTAAGGCCTTAGCAATCTCTTCAAGTTTGGGTTCCTTTTCCGTACCGTTGTAGGGTAGTTGATCAAGGATAGGGATCTTCAAAAGCCGGGAGAACTCTTCTAATGTAGGCACCAGTTGATAATCCAGGAAGGTGAAACAGTGATGCAGAGGGTCAAAGAACTGGAACAGGACCTTTATCATATCTTCCTCAATGTTGGTGTTGACCAAGCTGATGAGTCTTCCATTTCTCTCACTGAATGAAGAGTTCTCGGGAATCCTGGATATAAGATCCTTAAGCTGAGGAGGGATCCTTACAAGGCTGATCTGAATTGTCTTTCTGCGAACAGTTTCCATGTCCTACAAAACAAGAACAAAGATGAAGATTCGAACCCCTGAAATGGTTAGTCAATGCATATGATGTTGGATGATGTCATGATGCTATGATTAAACACACCACAAATATTTACAAAGGCAAACATGATAAGGCACACAAGTCACACCACAACCCTTAGAGTTTAGGCCAGCATGGGGTCTGGGTATTACCCTCTTGAAGTTGGTGGGCTCCACCTGTCCTATTAGAAGTAACCGGGTTCTAAGGGTCCCAATATCACTGGATTTCTTTCATTGTTCATCGTTTCGATTTAGCCACTGAACTGGCGACCGAAATATTCCAGGAAAGAAACCCTCAATTGAGTGTAGTATCGAGTATCAACCAACCTCGGACTGCACCAAAGTCAGTTATCTCACTACCCTAAAGAGGCCAAGATGGTCCAATTAAGGTTCCTAAGGTCAGTTGATGCTTCACGACACCACATGGAGGCCCCGTACTCTCCTTGACTGAACTCAAAGGTTACCGGTACACACCAAAGTGCCACATCAACGTAGCAGACTATTTTAACCATGTCGGTATACCCCGCACAGTTCCCTCACAGCCTTGTTGCTACTTTCTAAGAAGGTATCCCCAGATCCGGGTTAGGATCTATAGAACTCCCGAGACAGTCCCACAATTTAAAGCAAACAAGCCAAAGCAATTGAAAACACAGTGATCTTAGTCCTAAGGTACACCTCACTTTAAAATTTTCCCCAGCAGAGTCGCCAGTTCTGTGATCGGTGGATCTGGAACTAACTGTTTAACGCTGGTTCGCGAAAATGTCGCGGTAAGCAAGAGTCGCCACCGTCTTTTATTTTCTCCAAATGGAAAGGACAAAAGCACAGAAAAATTCCTTATTGAGATTAGTTCTCGGTTCGGGAGGTAGATTTATAGAAAGGGAAGGTGTTAGCACCCTTTCTATCCATGGTTATCCATGGGCTCTTAGATACTTTCTCATTTGTGTTTTAAAAATGTTTGTTTGCTTTTCAAGGTGAGTGGGTTTGAAAAAGTTTCTTTGAAAATTTCAGTTCGACTCTTGTATCAGTCCTCAAGAGTGTTTGAAAAGTTATTTTTGAAAGCTTTTTGAAAAGTGTAGGTGTGAAAAGAAGTTTTTGATTTGTTTTGAATTAGAGCAAGTATCTACGAGTCATCTACCTACCCTAAGGAATTAGTCTGTGTAAATGTCCTTAAGATAGTACTATCCCACCATTGAGAGGTAGGTAGCACCATCGTTGGAGGTGTTCGGGTCAATTCGAGGGTTTGGGACAGTGTGGTCACCGAGCAATAGTAAGATACCTTAGAAGCTACCCTTATGCCATTGATCTTTTTATTCTGAGGCAACCGTTTTGAGGCAACTGTTCCGAGGCAACTTGTTCCGAGGCAACTTGTTCGAGGCAACTAGATCAATGGAACATAAGGACTCACTAAGACGTCCTATACTCGACGACCACGTTTCGAGGGGAAAGGCAACAGTGTGATCACCAGAGCAACAGTAGGACACCTTAGAAGCTACCCTTATGCCATGTTCGTGGACATAAGGACTTACTAAGACGTCCTGTACTCGACGACCACGTTTCGAGGGGCAAGGCAACAGTGAGGCGTACCCTAAGAGTGGTGTGTGAATTGTGTGTCATTTTCAGTTATTATTTGTCTTGTCATGCATTGGGTGAGCTACGCTTTGATTTTATTTGGGCATTCATTCTTTCATGTGATTAACAGTTTAAAAGGTGCGGAAATTAAAATGCGAAAAAATAAAGGTCCTACGCTATTACAAGACGCGGGTCTATACATCGCCAAATTAACAAAGACCCGATTTAAAATAAAAGTGCAGAAAGTAAATGTCCTAATTATCTATTACAAGGTCTTGGCGCAATTACATAAATTAAAAATGAAAAATGTAAATAAACGCGCGAAAAGAAATTAGAAGCGAAAGTGCGAGGGCGTTGGACCCTTTAAAGAAATTAAATATGAAATTACAAATTAATTAAAGAAAAGAACTTATTTTTTGATGTTTTTTTAGTATTTAATGAAAATAAAGAAAGAAAATTAATTATTATTAGGAACTCTATTTCTACACTATTTTTAATTTGTTAAAAAAAAATATTTAAGTTTAAACCTAATTTACTAATTGTTTAATTATAAGAGTATTTACAAGATTAGTTAATAATAATAATTATTATAATAAGAAAAATTTAATTATTGAGAAAAAGAGTAAAATGCTAAAAACCTAATTTTTATGTTTTTTTTTAATTATTTAGAAAAAAAGACATTAAAGTTAAAAACCTAAATTTAAACTAATTGTTTTATTGGAATTTATTTACAAAATAATATTAAATAAAACATATTTTTATTTTTGATTTCTGATTTTTTTGGATTTTTATATATTAAAAATTAATTGGTGAATTAAAGGAAAACAATTAATTAAAAAAAGAATAAATAAAAGAAAAGAAAAGAGAGAAAGAAATGCAAACATGGGGGGTGATTGTCCAATCTGGAGGTGTTACTGAAGTAATTTTGGCCCAAGAAATCTGGCCTACGTTGACTTTCAACGTTTGTGTGAGGAGCTGTTGACCAATGCATATGGTGATCTGCAAGTTCTGACCATTGGATGGAGCCTTTGGGCGCGTGGCAAGCCAGATGGTGAAGGCATATGGTACTCCCTTGAGAACATGCTGCATGGAAACACTTTGAGAAAAATAATATTGAAGAGGTGGGGGACCTGGGAATCGAACCCAGGTCCCTTCGTTTGCCAAGTTAGTGCTTTGCCAATTGTGCTGTTGGTGAGCTTTGTATATGGAATGGAAAATAAATAATATAAAACAAAGTCAAAATCAATGTTATGAAAATAAAAAAACGCGCTGGAATTCAAACCCTCCAGTCATATCTCGCCACGCAGTCTTCTTCTTCATTTGTTCCTGTAACAAAAAGGATAGCGGGGGTTTTAAACCCCCCCCCCCCAAAACACAGGCTTATGGATAATAGCGATTAGGCCATGTTTAATCATAAATTGAGCGCGATGGTCTCATTGAATCAGGCTCCTTGCGACGAATTCAACCATACTGATTTTGAGGTTCAATTTTTTCACATGTGAAAAGCCCTATTTCCAAGCTCCTGAAACCCTAGCAAGCATTCATGGCAAGTCTCTATATAGGTGTTGTTAGTTAAATCAAAGGGTACCATTAGCCTCAGAACCTTCATATTAGTGTAAATCCATATTCAAAACGTATGAAAAATGCATGTATATTGAGGTACGATTATGAAAAAGTTTGAGAAAAGTGTGACTTAAATATACCAATTCCTTGCGCGTGGAGGGTTGATTTTGATTGCTAGAGCTTCCTTGGGATGTCAGCAATGTATTGGAAATGTTATTTGGCCTTGAAACACCTTGTATCAACGAAAACAGTTTTCAAGTTTTTTAGAAAAAATGCAAAGTTGTTTCTGAGTTTGGGCGCAGCTTAGGTCGTGTTTTGGCTTGTGTTCACTTGCATATGCATTATGTAATGAGTCTTGATAAGAATTATGGCCAATAATGCAAGGCATTCAAACTTAAGATTTTCCATAAACCTCCATTAACAAACTTTCCATCTTTGTACCAAAATTTGAATTCTTGCTTGATTAGGCCTTGGTACGAATTTGGGATGTTGTATAATGGTGATTCAAAGCTAATCAAAGCCAAATATGTCCCTTAATTAACCTTTTTTATTTTTATTTGATTTTAAAGGATTTAAAATGAATTAAATCCAATAAAATCAAATAAAAATGAAAAAATTAATTTTAAATTTTGAAATAAAATGTGGGACACGTGGGAAGCATGGCCAAGCTGATTCAAGTGGAAAAAGTGGGCCCCTTTTGTCAAAAAATGAAATTTCAAGGATAAATGATTTTGGCCATTTCACAAAAATTTCCCAACTTCTCCAATGCATATCTTGCTCAATTTTTAATATTTGATCATGTTCTTGGACATTTTAGAAAGTTCTTGAAGTCCTCTAACCAATGTCTTTGGTCCCATGTCATTTTGATTTACCAATCTCAAGTTATGGTCGTTCACTTAAAGTCCCTTTTTGTTGACTTTTGAAAATGACCTATAATGTTGAAATTGATAACTTTTTGTGAGATCATTTCTTGGACTTGGAATGTGAAGATGAGTTGTAGGAAATGTCCTCCCCTTCAAGATGAGCATTGGATGGAATTTTTCTGATGAACCATGAAAAAGTTATGCCTTGGTCAAGTTACAGTTGACTTTTCAGCTGTCCAAAAATAGAAACTTTTGCATCTTGAGACTTTTTGAGCCATACTTTGAGAATCATGATCAAGCATTGATCAAATGATGTTTGTGGCTTCAAAATAAGATGTTGACCAAAAATTTTGACTTTTGACTGCCAAATGACCATTTTGCCCCTACAGTTGACTGTTGAGCAATTAGGGTTTTTGACTGTGCAACTTGACCTTGTGAGCCTTGAAACTTGACATGTAGGTGCTTGACAATGTGTATGAGCATGGGAGACTTGATTGAGCCCTTGAAAACTTCAACTTCCTTGCAAGAACCAAAACCCTAGTTTGACTGGCTTAGGAGGATGGTTGACTGTGTAGCCCTTGAGTAGACTTTGAACCATTTGCTTGTCATAACTTTGAAGATTATGGGAGGGCAAATTTTGGGGTACAACACTGATCATATTCATTCTAAATTAACACATTCCTTAGTTGAAACTCTTGAAAAATATGAGTCACTCAAGATTCAGTTCGAGGATCTCAAAAAGACCCATGAATCTGTATCTATTGAAAACAGTAAGCTTAAGGACGGGTTTTTTGTTTTAAAAGAAGAAAATATTTTAAAAATTGAAAACTCAACCCTTAAATGTTTGGAAACCATTCTAGAAGCATCTAAGAGTGTTAATGGTGTCATTAAGAAATATGACAAAGATTTCCAGAGACTACTAGCAAAAGACATAGGGAAAATGCGTCAGCCTTTACGATCTATAGTATAGGCAGGAATAAAGTTAATGGTATTGATTGTAATTCTCATATAACATATAAATCTAATAAGAAAAACATATCAAACACCTTACACTCTTACTTTGTGTCTGCTGGTTGTGTGCCAAAGAAATATGAAATAGATGAAAAGAAGTCTAATTCTAAATCCAATGGGAATCAACTGACTAAACCAAACAGTTTTATCACTGTTAAATATGATTATTCCTCTGCTAAAGCCAAAGTTGTTCACAACTCTGGTAGAACTAAAAAACAGAGACCCAGGAAATTATAGGTACCAAAAGATAAGATGATTTATGCTACAAATATCCTCAGTAGTAAAATTAATACACCTGTCCTGGGCCCTGGACTCTGGCTTCTTGAAATTCTTAATGAGAAAGAGGCATATGTTCCAAGATCTGGAACTTAAGCTCATAAAATTCTTAGGTTTCGAAGATAATAAGAAAATATTATAGACATCTAAAAAGTAGACTTATTGGCATGAATATAGCTTGCAAAATTCAAAAGAATCTCAGGTCAGAAGATGCATAAACCCTAAATGATCAAGCTCCTCTGGAAAAAGCTCAAACAAGTCCATCACATTCTAAAGAAAAGATTATGGCATGTCTACAACAAGGTAAGTGTTTAAATGCTTATTTTTACCTTCTTTGAAAATTTATGTCTGATTAATCTAGTAATGATCTCACACATTAATAGATGATGTAGAAAGAAAAATGTATTGCTTCTATCTTCTAGAATCTAAGGTGTTTATGACAAATAAATGCATTGTTAAGAATCGAAGAGACTTATGCTTTAATTTAAGACAGATGTCCTCTTGTTAGTCATGCTCAAAAACTGTTGTAGCATATTAAAGAGTAAGTAAATATTATGATTGAGAATTTTTTTTTACCTTGTGTCATTTTTTTTGGTTGGTTCAAAGTTGTTGTCTTTACTTCAATCTCTTTCCCTTCTTCATAATCCTCTCAGCCCCAAATCTATCTAAAACCCTAAAACTCTGTCAGTTTGCACCTTATCTATCTCATCAATGGCACCTCAACGAGTAACCACTAATATGGGTCCATCGTCATCTAAGCAACATCCCAAAGTATTCCTCTCTACCCTTGTGGATAAGTTGTTATTTCTTGCAGAAGCTCTGGTAGATGTCAAGAATCTTGCTGAGAACAAGTATGATCTATAAGATGTCGTTAGCTTCCAAAATTGGGTAAACTACTTTGATCGTCTTCACGGGCCAGTATATACGAATTTGGTTAAAGACTTCTAGATACATGCATATGTTTCATAAAGTGGACATGTTCGCTCAAGTTTCCATGGAAAGAATATTTTTATTACAAAAGAAGACATAGCCATGTTCTACAGTCTTGATAGATCTGGATTTACTCCAATCAACATGTCGACATAAGACTGCGGTAAGTCTGTTATAAATGAAGTTATATATCAAGAGGAGGCTAAGGATCAAAAGGAAAAATATATGATTCCTGAACTAAGGGTTTGGTTTAGAATCTTTCTGGGAAGTTTTACTCACTGTCATCCAATAAACTCTCTAGATCATGTCAATATACCCAGAAATATCTTTTGTATGCCATCCAAACTGACAAGAAGATTAGCCTTCCAGTAGTTCTCTTCAATCATCTAAAAACCACTATTAATGATTCAAGGGATGGAGGATCCAAAAAGAAGATGAAAATTCCTTTCAAAAGACATATTTCGGATATTCTTGTTGAAAGTCATCTTTTTGAGTCTCTGAACATTTTAGATCCTAAGGTGATCACTGGAGCCTCCATAAGTGGAACTACCCAAAGGTATCTTGGTATGAAAAAGGGAGAAGAAATATTGGATCCTAAGGAATCTAGTTCATCGGATTTAAATGAGAGAAGAATTCCAGTAATAGGATTCCCAAACATTCTTCTCGACCGATCATTTGTAATCAACAATAAACCCCTCATTCCAAAGAAAAAGAGAAAAGTGGTTGAAGTATCAAAAGCTAAAAAAGACCTTGTAGCTCCCAAGAGAACAATAAAAACCAGAAAACACGCTTTGCTCCTTGAAATTTCAGATATCTCACAAACCTCTAAGGGTGCTAGGACCTCAAAAGAAACCATTGCTCCCTCTAGAGCCAGGGCTTCCAAAATAGAATTAAATGAACATCCAGTAGCCTCCAACCAAGAAAACTCAAAAACCTTAGATACAACCATCTATATCCCTAATGAGCCTCAGAAAAATCCAAACTCCCTTAAACCTATGTCTCTTCATTCCTCCTTTATTTCTCCTAAAAGAATTAACATTAACTCTCCTCCATCCAACTACCTCTCCCAGTCTGCAGAAGATCTTATTGAAAATCAAGATGCCCCCTTTCTGAAGAAGAAACTTTAAAGGTTATTGTTGTACCTGACAGGGATCCATGTCCATATGCTATAAAACCTCTAGTATACCATGCGAAAACAGACATTAAACACATTCCTTTGAACGAGTTATTATGCCATTTTGGAGTACATGTCAAGAATGCTCTAAAACTGGTTGAAAGAAGAACCCTAACCAGCATAAACCCGTAAGTGGTTGAGGTGACTTGGAAGTCACTCAGATATTTGATGGAAACAAACTCCAGAATTATGGAATCATATAGTCTTATTGAAGCTACCAAGAAGCACAAAGCCTAGGAAGAAGCCACTACTAAAGTTCCCCTCTTACCATCTCCAAAACCAGAAGTTTTGCTTGCCTTAAAAGCCACTCCATCATCAAATAATGATGATGTTGCATTAGCAATAGTTGATCCCTCTTTATCTAAAATGAACCATGTTATAAATGTTTAAAAGGAAATCAATGGGATGAAGGAAACTCTTGAAAAATTCCAAGAGAGCAATCAGCGTATTCAAGAACGAATGGACAAAAATGAAGAAAGGAACGTTGCTCAAGCAACTCCTTCAATAGATGGCTAAGATGTTGAAAGAATTTATGATGAAGTTCAACAAAGAATCTTAGGATTAGAAATTTTATCTTAGAACTTAAGATTTATTTTATTTTGTTTCTAAAACAGTTGTACCTTTTAAACTTGTTGGTTATCAATCAAAGTTTATTTTTCTTTTCCTCAATCACCTTTTTAATTTCTAACAAATGAGGAGAAAGTAAAATTATTTTGATAATGATTACTCTTAGAATGAAACTCAAACATATATGATGTTGTTGCTACTAACTATTTATTTGATCTTTTCTATCCAGGAACTCTAAACAAGTTTATTGAGTTTATTCTAAGACAGGTTGAAGATGAAGATCATAATGCTAAGGTTGAAAACCTTATGGATAAAATCAACTCTGGTTTTATACAAAAGAAGTTGTACACTTTATGAATATATGAATATTCAAACAGATGTACCAAACATAATTCAAAAGTTATTAACTTACTGAAAGTAAGATAATCTTGCTTGATATCATAGTGTTCAGAAGTTGTTAACTTTCTAAAAGCATGAAATCCAGACTGGCTGAAGAAGAAGATCTTGATGCATGGCTTAAAGTCAACTCTTATTTTATATCTAATATGTTGTACATCTTGTGAATATGTAAATATATGAATATCCAAACAAATATACCAAACATAATTCAGAAGTTATAAACTTACTGAAAGTAAGGTAATCTTGCTTGATATCATAGTGTTCAGAAGTTGTTAACTCTTTGAAAATATGAAATTAAGACTCAAATCTCAGAAGCTATGCTCTCCTAAAAGGAATTAAACTCAACATTCTTATGTATGCTCTCATATAGAGATTCCACTCAGAATCATTTGCTCTGATACGTGTGCTTCACCAACGTACGCTCTATTCAGAAGTTGTAAACTGTCTGAATGTCTGATACAGTAAAGAATATCATATCAAACGTTGATGCTTGAGAAGCATCGTGTTTTGGTTGTGATATCAGAATCATGGTCTAGAAGCGTTGATACGTAATGCATGGCATTATTCAATCATGCTAAAATCAAGTTTTGATTCTTCATCAAGTGCTGATAGAAACCAGGTTCTGAGATGAATACCAGGTGTTTTAGTCAGACTCTGATGAGTAACTGTAGAGAATTGTTACTTCTATATTCTTATGTTTTGAATACTCAAAATTTATTTTGTGAGTGTTGGTGTTGTACCCCAAACTTTTCCCTCCCATTTTCCTCAAGACATTCTTTTAAGCGTTCTTAAAATGCTCAAGAATCTCAAGGGTTGACCAATCAAAACCTCCTCCCAAGCAAGGGGTCTATAACTAGGGTTTTGAGTTACTCAAGGAAGTTTGGGTTACAAAGGTCTCAATAAGTTTTCATGGTTCATCATAGGTCCTCAATAATGCTCATGTCAAGTTTCAATTCTTGCATCACAAGTTTGCTCAGTCAATGGCTCAGATGATTGAAAGTCAACTATATTGGGTATAAAGTCAAACATGGTTAACTTATAGTAAAACTTCAAGATTTTTGGTCATCAACATTTTGAAGTAATATTCATCATTTGATAAAGGTTTGATCATGATTCTTCAAGGAAATCCCTCAAATCATCAAAAGACAAAAATTGCCAAATTAGGGTTTCCTTAGGAGAAGTCAACTAAACTTTGACCAAACATAACTTTCACATGCTTCATCCACTTTTCTCCAACAAAATCCCATTTTGAAGGAAATTAAATTCTCTACAACTTTTTATATATTCTCAAGTCCAAAAAGTGCTTCATTTGAAATATACGAGCTAATATATTACATGTCATTTTCAAAAGTCAACAAAAAGACACTTTTTGTCAAGGCAACTTACATCAAGATAAATTCTCAAAATGCAAAAATGATAAAAATAGAAATTGTAGAGGACATGTTTAGATTTTTAAAAAGTCCAAGATCGCCTTAAAAAGATGAAAATTGAGCAAGTTATGAGTTGCACAAGTTGGGGAATTTTGAGGAAATGCATTAAATGCAAAATGAGCAATCTTGGAATTTTGGACTTTTGACCTGACTTTTTGGGTTTCAAACATGTCCATGACTTTATGAAAGACTCGTAAGTTCACTCATACCTTGTCTTAAATTTTCTTATTATTTTATTTATTTATTTTGATTTTATTCAAATAAATGCAAAATTAGTTAAATGAGGTACAAGATAATTGGGCCTGGCGCATGAGTGGTCTCTTAAGGCCCAAAATAACTAAGCATGACATGCCAAAAATGTGTGAGATGAAGAAGGAAAGCAATATCTCATATTTGGAAGTTTTTTAATGTGTTATATTCTTGTTTCATAAGCCATGAATACATTTGTTCCTTCCATACTTATTCACCCTCATTTTCTTCCTCTATATAAGAACTACCAAATCAGATCAAAAGGCCACGAAAACACTGCCTAAGAACACCTCAAAATTCACAAAATCTCAAGAAAAGTGCAAACTTGTAGTGCATAATCCAGCCACTCCCAATCAAAGATAAGCGCTCTATTTACTTTTTGAGGATTAGTAGAGTAAGTCAGGGCCATTTCTGATGGTCTCGCACGCTTGAAACGACCACATTCATCATCTCTGATCGCCATACTTTTGATATTTTTCATTCCATTCATTATTAAGTATTTCTACCATCTATATCATTTTGTATGATTGTTTAGAGCAGGATAGAACCCTAACATGCAAGCTTGGACGTCTAAATCTAGATTCACCATTTTTGAACTGTGTTATGGTTTCTCATTCAAAACCCATGATACAGAAAGTTTCAGAAAAACGGACCCTATTTTTGAACTCGGGAGGAAATTTTAAGTGGGATAACATGTTTTGCATGTTTTAATCTTGTGTATTTTGCAGGTTCAAAGAAACCCCTCACCATAGAAGATGGTGGAAACCACTATAGGCAGTGGTTTGAAATTCTGACCATATGCGTGGCAAAATGATACACGTTGATTGGTTCATTTCAAACTAAGGTGCACGCGGTTATTTTGTTTGGCTGACATTGGTTTTATTTTCAAAATATAATGCTTTTGTTTGATTTACATACCAGATGTAATAACCTCCCATGCGGTAAGCGTCTATATGAAGGTATTAGTGTGTCAGAGCATGGGTTCGATCCCTGCCATTGGCATGTAATTTTTCCAATTTTTCCCTTGCAGATCCAATGCATGTCATGTCCAGCGCGCAATGATGCACCCCCACATCATCATCATCTGATCCAGATCCAAGAGTCCAAATCATATCCTCACGCAACACCCTCAAGCGCTTCCCACACAAGATCAGGCACTGGAGCTTGATGGGCTTTGGATCCGGATTGCATCTCACACCCCCACCCCTTTTGATTACTTTCAGGCCCATCTTTTTTTGTTTTTGATATTTATTTTGTTTTGAATAACTAACATTTTTAAAAAAATAATTAATTAAATCATTTTTAATCAGAAAAAATCACTAAAAATTAGATTTAGTTTTTGGTTTACTAATTTAATTTTTGATAAATAAAAATTGATTTAATTTAATCGAATTTTGATTTTATTTCATAATTAATTTATAAACTAATTAGAATTAGGTTTAATTATTATTTTAACAAAACATAAACAATTGGGGTTACCTAAAAGTCAGTTCACCGTATTACAGAACTGGCGACTCTGTTGGGGACAACTAAAATTGGGGTTACTTTAAGAGCTAGATCACCTTTATTTATTTACTTGTTTGCCTTGTATGCTTTATATTTCGGGATATGCTTGGGTTTATTTCTTGTATAGATCCTATACCCGGATCTGGGGCATTTTAGGTAAGTAACAATAGATCGTGAAATCTGTACAGTGTATACCAATACGGTTAAAGAGATGGCTACATTAGTGTGACACATTGATTGGTGCCGGTGTCCCTTGAGTTAAGTCAAGGAGAATGTTGGGCTGCCGCGTAGTATCGTAAAGCACTAACTGATCATAGAACCTTAATTGACACAACTTAGCTATTAGAAAGTAGTGAGATAGCCGGCTTTGGTGCAGACTGAAGTTGGTTGATACTCGATACTACACTTATTGAGATCAGACTCTCACGATATTTCAGTCTCAAATCAGATGCTTGTGCTGAAGTTCCTAGAACCCGGTTACTTCTTTTAGGACAGGTTGAGCCAACTAAAAATTCAAAAGGGTACTTACCTACAAACTCCATGCAAGATGAAACCTAAGGCCTTATGTGTTTTGTTTGTGTATGATTAAATTGTTCGAACATAAAATCATAACATCATGACATCATACCATATCATTTTCACTAACCATTTCAAGGACCAAGAGATTTATCTTTGTTCTGTTTTGCAGGCTATGGCCTCCGCTCACAAAAACACTATCCGGGTCAAATTTGTAAGGGTACCTCTTCATCTTAAGGAGTTAGTCTCAAGGGTTCTCGAAAGTTCTCCATTCATCAAAAGGCATGGTCGACTACTCAGTCTGGTTACCCTAGGTTTTGACGAAGACATGATGAATGTTCTATTCCAGTTCTTTGACCCTGCACATCACTACTTCACCTTTCCAGATTATCAGTTGGTACCCATAATGAAGGAGTTCTCTCAATCACTGGGAGTACCTGTTCTTGATCAGACACCCTTCATCGGCTTAGAGGAAGCTCTGAAACCAAAAAATATTACAGTGACCTTACATCTGAAGCGGTCCGACATTATATCCAATTGGGAAATGAGAAGTGGAGTCAAAGGTTTTCTAGCTAAATTTCTAATAGAGAAGGATTTATGGTTTCTTGATCCTATGAGTTTTCAGGCTTTCGAGGAGATCTTGGCTTTGTTATTCTATGGATTAGTACTATTCCCTAATCCAGACCAACTCATAGATGTGAACGCCATCAGAATATTTCTTGCTCATAATCCTATGCCTAACTTGCTCGAAGACATTCTACATTCTCTTTACACTCGTACTATGAAGAGGCGGGTAACTCTCATGTATTATGTACCTCTGCTATCCAGGTGATTTATTTTGCACCTTCTTGTAGTGGTATAAATATTGAGACTAAGCCATTGGATTGACTTGACTCGCACAGATCAAATAAAAATCGCCACCGCACTTTATTATTTCCAAAGAAATAGGAAAAGAGCTAATAACCCAAAAAGAGGGTGAGAGAATCTAAGTTCGGGGTTTGTTTATGCAAAGGGAAGGTATTGACACCCTAAACATCTATGGTACCCCGCAGGAACCTCTTTGAAAATCTGTGTATTTGGCTATAAATGTTATATAAAAATAGATTGTGACGATGAGAAAAGAAGTATATTTTAGAATTTTTGTATCCCCCGCGGTTGCGAACCTTTAGTGCCTACGTACCACCTTCCGTGAAATAAGGGAACAGGGTACTCGTAGTTCACCTTTAAAAATTTTAAAACACAAGTGTGTTGGTAAATTTTAAGAGACGAGACATCATTGTCTTATCCGAGTGGAAAACATACTTACTATCCATGATTATGAAAAGGGAGAATTTGCATCATCTCAAAGTGGAGGATATGGCCTGGATTTTAAAATCAACAAAGCCTCACTCAACATCCAAGTGGAAAATATCTCACTTCACTATATATCATAGAAGTATAGTGGCTCGCATCACTACAAAGATTAAAAAGAGTCTAATCTTCTTAGAAAATTTTTAAAGTAAAAAGCCAAAATGGAAAAATGGTTTGAATGAGATTGATTGAATTTTAGTCTTCTCACAAAAATGTCAAGGTATTGTAAAATTGTTTAAAGTTTAATTAAGAAAAGTTTTTTGAAAATGCATGGACCTAAGTCCAAGTTTAATGCGAAAGCGGTTCAAGTTTAACAACAAGAAGAGTTCTTAAAAGGATGGAGAATATTTTTGAAATTAAAGAAGGTAGGAGGAGATGAAGGGACTATCCTAAAGCACAAGGTAAAATCTAGGGAAAAGAACCATCTAAACAACAAGAAGCCAACACTTGACATAATGAGTCAATGTAGAATTCCCATCCTTTGGATTTGAAACCAAAGAAGCAAAAGTAATAAACCTCTTAAGAAAACCAAGCTTCAATTTGCATTAAGTCTTCACAAAAATTGGGCAGAGTACGGTTGTATACCAATGAATTCCCGATCACATACAAAGTATGTAATCACAATAACCTACACACAAATCAAACAAACAACCCAATGTCTTGGGGTAAACCCCAAGAACTCCATACAAAATAACAGTTGAGCTCCCAAGGTCCCAAGGTAGGTCAAGGTCTCTAATCCTAAGTCCAAGAATTACATCACTCCATAATGTCAAGGATAGTAACCAAATAGTCCAAGTAACGTTAAAGCTTTTTATTGTTAAAGTTGGTTATTAGGTATATTCAAAAAGAAAATGAAATGCTCAAGTGAGCAAAGATGAAAATAGCATGAAGTATAGATGTTAATATAAATGGTGAATAAGTAAAAAGCATAAAGTAAAAGCATAAAAGTGAAGTTAATTGTTAATGATTTAGAAATTAGAGGTTAGTTGAATGACCATCTTGAAACTTGCATTTGAAACTCATTAGGATATTGATAAAATTAAAGCCTCTCAACAATAAGTCTCATTTGTTTTTTGTCAAGTATATCATTCATTTAGAATTCTCAAGGCAACAATAGATGATCAATGATGTTTAAGTGATTCACTTTGACCAAAGCTTATGAAGATTCATTAGAGGATTGATAAGACCAAAGCCTCCTAACAATGAAACTCTAGGTTATTGGATCAAAGGATTAAAATTAACATACTTGGACTTACAAACATGGGTTTGGGCCACGAATAATCATTTCTCGAATCAGGACAAAATTTAGCGTTATGTTAAACAATCGTAAGTAGACTTATGTAGAAGTCACACCTATTTTGAGGTCGGTCAATAAAAATCTATGTACCACATGTTTAGAGAAATGATATATAGATCATTCTCCATCAACATATAGTACAAGTAAGAAAAGGATGATATGAAAGTGGAGGGGATGTGTTAGATGAAATTTAGTTTCAAATATCATCAACATCATTCATCCATCTTGATGGATTTGGTTTTTCAACCTATCAACACCCAAGATCGAATCATGTTGAATAATTTATCCCAAAATTGACCTCAAGTCAGCATCACATGCTATGTTAAGAATTAAACAATAATTATGTACAAAAGTTCTCAATTACAAGCCTTAATCAAAAGTAAAACCCTAAACACAATCCTAAGTCAAAAATTAAGTTTAAAATAGGAAAATAACTTGTAAAATTATGAAATTAAAACCATGACTGCCCTACGTTCTATAAAATTCAAAAATAGAATTTAGAGTTCTTGGATTAAAGTGGAAATTTGATTTAGAAATGCTAACTCTGAAACTAGCTAGCAAAATGCTTAAACTAGAGATTTTGGAAAACAATTAGTAAAAAAATATTAAATCACATTTTAAAATTCACGAAAAATGATCTTTATGACCTCAACTTGTACAAGCACTCTAAAAAACTTCATTTCTGATTTTATAGGCATGGGAAGTTAGAAACTTCAATCAATTAGTGTGAATGATCCAACAAAACCCTAAAAAGGAAATTAAGTTCAAAATTAATCAATTTAATCTAAAGTTCAAATAAATTTGGTGTGAGACTCCCTAAATATCAAGAAAATTCTAAGATCAGTAAGTATATTTTTCTTGAATTTTATCCCAAAAGAAAGAATTAAATAAAAATTATTTACACAATTCATCAAAAAAGACAAAGAAAAAGTGGTATATCCTAACAAATGATTTTATTTGTAACCCAAGAGTTTTATAAAATTGGACAAAAATTATTTTTAAGAAGTAAACTCAGAGAGAAGCTAGAAAGTATTTTTTTTTATAATTTTTGATTTAGTAGAAATAGGAAAATAAAATTTCAAATCTTAAAAGATTATTAAAACCCTAATTAACTATATGAATTTATTTAATCAAGAAAAATGACTAAAATAAATAAATAAAAATCAAAATATGAAGATATATGGAAAATAGAGTTTAAAATATTTTTGTGATAATTTTTGAAGTGAGGAAAATATTAAAAGAAAATTTGAGAAAACAAAGAAAATTTAAAAATATAAAGGCTTATTACACCTGCTTTTCTCAAAATGCATTGTAAAATGAGGCAAGAAGATGTTTAATCAAAACATGCCATGTTATCATCCATACCAAACGGCAACCCTTTCTATTTTTTCAGTTTTGAAACATGACTTTCAGATCCAAATATCTCACGCGTTTCTTGATGAAAATCAAAAATACAAACATCAAAGTTCAAGATCAAATTGTGTTGAAAATGATGGTATCCAAAATTTCATGAAATGATGCATTGATGATAGAGAAAATTGCGGGCGAAAATTGTTGTATGAGCATGGTTTGAGTTGGACATTACAACAAACAGTTTTCAACTTTAAATTTCTCCTTAAATTCTCCACCAAAACAAACGATCCAAAAATCAAAATTCATCACAAAAATGCAAGGAACATGAATCTGCTACTGGATTCTTCAAAATACTTATGGATTAAAAGGAAACGTAAGTTGAAATCATGAGAGATAAATTATGGAGCCTACCTTGTGAAACAGATTTGTTGATGCATGAGCTCAAATAAAGAGCAAGAAATTCAGAGATGCTTGACTTGAAGATTCAGAGGTAATGAATGGAGAGAGATGTGAAGGAAGCTTTGACAAAAATATAGGAAGCTTGCTTGAGATTCAAAGAGAGAAGAAGAATTCTGAACTTGCAAAGATAAAGGAGCTTCGTCAGGAAGAGAGAGATAGCTTGCTTCTGATTTTTCTGTCCAACCCCTTTCAATTAAATCAAGCCTTGCTTTTATAGAGTGAGAAATGAATAAGAGGGTAGAAATGAGAGAATGAAAAGTGAGAGTGATGTGGTGAGGTGTGTTGTGTTTTATGTTTGAATAATGATACAATGCGTGTGTTTTGAGTAAGTGAACAAAGCATGTGCATGAGCTGGCAGGTTTTTGGCTTGGCTGATACAAATCCCATGCATTTCTATGAAGATTTTACCAAAACCATGACCATGTATTTATCTCCTTATATCTTTCTCTATAGTTCATGAGACATGACAAAGTTTGAATAAAAAATGGAGAGGGCATTACATAATCCAACTTTGATGTTCAATTTTTTTCAAAATAAAGTTTGAATCAATGAGATAATTGGCTATGAATGCATGCTCGTGAACTGTTAGATGAAATGTCAAGCCTGACTGGGCATTCCATGCGCGCGACGTGCCTTATGCTGGGCAAAAATTAAGCTTGCGGGGTACCTTCTTCCCATGACTATATCTCAAAATGTAGGAGTTATTTTGAGAAACTTCCTGAAGCAAAGTTGTTCCTCACATTTAGGGCCTGATCTTTGATGTTGAACATTTTTCCAAATAATAGAAATTTCAAATAGAAAATTGATGATGAAGACATGTGTAACACGGTGGGAGAACTGACTTTGAGTTTAGCGTTTTATCGCAATTTTTGCATATAGCAAGAGTCGCCACCGACTTTTCTTTTATCCAATAAAGGAAAGGGTGAAAAGAACAGGAAAGACCTTTGCGATTATTTTCTTGAGTTCATGGGGTAGAATATGAAAAGGGAAGGTGTTAACACCCTTTTCAGCCATAGTTATCTATGGGCTCTTAGTTGCTTTCTAGATCACATGCTTTTGTTTGAAAATGTGCTTGTGGTATGGGTTTTCAAAGTATTTTGAAAACATCTTTGTAATGGTTCTTGTCTCTATAAGAACGCGTACAAAGTGTTGTTTGGAAAATAGTTCAAAGAAGTGTTTGTGGAATTTGTTTTTGAAAGTGATTTTGAAAAGATGTCTTTGAAATGGTTCTCGTCTCTATAAGAATGCATACAAAGTGTTTGTATTTTGAAAATGTTTCAAAATGGAAGTGTTGGTGTATAAAATGTTTTTGTTGTGAGCAAGCGAGAAACTAGGAGCATCCTACCTACTCACAAGGTCTTTAGTGTTCTTTTCCTCCTCCTTTAGATGTTTGCTATCTTACCATTGATTGGTAAGAAGCCTTATCTTTGGATGTAAAGGGACGGGCGTGGGTCATCGTATAGGCATGATAGCAATGTTGTGATATATCTTAGCATTTCTCGTGAGGGACTAAGATCATTTATAAGGCAACATTCAAAGCGTCATCAAGGGACTATGATCTTGTATTTTTTTATTGTTTTTGCTAAGACGTCTCACATGCATAACATGACCATTTTTCATCTGGAAACAAGTGGAGTTAACCCTAGAGGTGCAAGTGCGCAAGTGTTTTCATTTCATTCTTGATTTATCTTGAACTAGGGCTTTCTAAGTATAGATTTTATCTTTCCATACAAATCCTAATTACTAGCATTTATATTTGAAAGCAATAAATTACATAAATGTAAAGTCCTACGCTATTACATCATTTGGGGGTGGCGGTACAAATTTATAAATGGGGGTTACAAGAAATTAAAGTCCTAATTATCTATTACAACCATACTGAAACAATGTACAAGAATTGCAATGTAAAATAGATTTGTTTTGTTTTTATTCAGGGAAGAAATAAATTTGCTTAAAGAAATATTTTTAGTCTTTTTTTGTTTTAAAGGAAATGAAGCAAAGTATATGAAATATAAAGTATTTTTGGTGTTTTTGATTAATGAAAATAAAAGTTATGATAAAAATAATAAGAGAAAAAGAGTTAGAGTCAACATGTTGCCGAAAAAATAGAAATAAGAGAGAGCAGAAGTTCTAACTCAGGTGCGCTGCAAATCAGAAAGAAAAGGTTAGTAGAAATGGGGAAAGCCAGAAGTTTTGGATCCAGACGCACTAAAGTTCTGGGGTTATTGGGAACAAAGGAAGCCTAGAAGTTCTGATTGCTGAAAGAGCCTAGAAGTTCTGATGCAGCTGAAAACCTAGAAGTTCTAGTGTTACTGGAAGGCTAGAAGTTCTGGTTGCTGAGAGAGTCTAGAAGTTTTGATAATGGGTAAGTGAGGTGACAATGCTGATGGATGAGAATGTATAGAAGTACTGGTCCAGGATTACTGTTTGACAAACAACTGGAGGGGGTTTATCTAGAAGTTCTGGTCCAGGAATATTGTTTGACAAATAATGGGGTAAAAATGTCAAGAAATAAACATAAAAAATATGCTTTTGGGGCTAGAACCCAGGACCCTTAACACTAATTCCTCAGGTGTGTGTTCTCTACCACTAGGGTGGCTATACATCCAGTATTAGAAACAAAGACATAAACATATATTACAAAGTAAGTTCTGATGATGACCTTCATCTTCTTCTTCGTTCCATCCAGAGTATCTGCAACTTAGTCATTTCTCAACAAAAAATGTAAAATGCAAACACAAAAGTTATGGAAAATTTCATCATGGTTTCAGAAATACAAAGCATCAAAATTGTAAACCAGAAGAAAACATGAATTTTGTTAATCCTAATTCTAAACCCTAATATCCTCAAGAAGTTATGATCTTAAATTCTCTCTACTTAGGACATATAAATGAAATCTATAAATATGTACAGATTCAGAGCCATGATATCTACATTGTGTCTTTGAAATTGCAAGCCTAACAATGCCTAAGTGATGAGATGAAGATCAGAAGAAACTTACCTTGCAACTGGAAATTTTTCTGTGAGTTAGAGCCTGATTCAGACTGCTGTGACGTTCTGGTCAGCTTCCTCAAGTTCCCAGAAAGCTAAAGCATCCCTTAACTTGAGTTATGGCTGGTTGGAATGCTCTTGAGCAGTCAAGATGCATATGCATGACATACCTTGAATTTTTAAAGCAATTTCGGGAAATCCTCGTCGGTTCGGCTGATACTTGAGTGAAACACTAAAGATACGCTAATGACACAAGCAATAAGCTTAGTCGTAGGCTTCCATTTCAAACGAGCTATCCAACAGTTCCATTATTATTCTGCCCGGAGTTCCTCGTATCTATTTCACCTGGTTTCGTTCTGGCACAATCACATTAAGCCCTTTGTATTAGCACGCACGTAGTAGAGTAACCGGTTAGTGACTTTGATCCTTTTAGCACGGGGTCTGGTACACGAATGTGGCAACCCTACATATGTTATCCAAATTGGAGGTTGTAGGGGATCAGGCTGTAGCACGCCCTACCAAGTCCAGAACCAGATACCTCTGAACCAACCAACTGTGGATTCCTTCATTATTTGCTAAGCTCTTATATGTGACCGTATATTTTGGTGCACAAAATTTCTTTTCTTTTAGCAGCGAGATAAGAAGGATATTTCAATGATCAGGCATCAAACACTTATATTCATCGATTCTCCACATGGTTTGTGTCAAGACGGTGCTGACTGCTAGTATAAACTACTAGAGGTTACTTTAGAACTAAAACTCCAGATATCGGTATAATGGTTATTGAAACGGATCGCGTAAGTAGGAAGTCTACGGTTTCATAACCGTATCGATCTTGTTATGTCGTTTTCGACTTCCTCAACTGGGATTTCGTTAAAATAGGTATGTCGGGCTAATGCGAAGATAAAAATTTTTGGTATGGCTAAATAAAGTGAAGAATTTGAATCGAGACATATCATAAAATTTTACTAGTTTATAAAAGATGGAAAGGTACCTCTCTCACACTAAATTCGACATTGTCCTCAATGTTGCGGTATATAGGCGGGGAAGTACAATTACAAAAACAAACGGAAAGGAAATGAAACAGAAAGAAAAAAATAATAATAAACTACATAAAAAATAAATAAAAACTACTGGTGACCACGTCCTTTACTCCTGGTGCGAGAGCGTCTGGTAAGAGTGGCTTCTGTGTCAGTATCCTGGTAACCAAGGATGCTGACGTCCAGCCTTAAGGCGTTGAGCTCTGACAGGGCCTCATCCAACCTCTCATTCATGCTCCACTGTCCAATCAAGATCTGAGTGTTTTGAGCGCATAGATACTCATATTGCTCCTGCTGTCTTCTTTCAAGCGTTGCGCTCATTTGATTTTGATGGTTGTTGGCCATAGTGCATGCAAAAGATTTAATCGTGAAAATGGTTTGGAATGTGGATTGAGTAATGGGTTGATGGAGTTTAAGTGTTGGAGTGTTGGAATTTGAGAGAAAATTTGAATGGGTACTGTTACGGATTTGGGAAAAAAGGGAAGAATGAATGGAAAGTGGAACGGCTTCTGTAATAGTAGAATCTGCTATTGGGCGCGCGTGACGACCGTCACAATGGATTGACGGGCGTAACACGGTGAAACGCGTGTTACGCTCGTCATGGGGACGTTATGATCGTTACGGGTGCAAAGAATCATATTTATGAAATGGATGAAACAATATAATTCCAAAACATTATAACACAATAATTCAATACATGCAGAGTATTTCCAACATACATCGTATAACAAAATTTTTCAAAATGATAATATGATAAGTGAATATAATATTTGATGTAACACACAGTAAATTTAATGAAAATGAAAATAAACTGAAAATGAAATAAAATGAAAATAAACTGAAATTGAAATGAAAATAAACTGAAATTGAAATAAATATATGTTTCTAACAGAACTTTAAAAACTGTAAAGAGTAAACTTGTTTAAAATGAAATCATAAACTGCCTAGAAACATAAAACACGAGGTAAAAATAAGTGTTGATTCTGCTGCTTCATCCCAGTCGCGTCTTCAAGTCTTCGAAAGTTGTATGTATGTGATAAAACTATTCCACAGTAATATCAGTTAAGCCTATCACGTCCATACGCATACCCTTCAACTCGTTCTTGATTCCATTGATGTCCGTTTGGTAAACGTCCAGTGTAGAAAAGATCTTATTCAAATTTTTAGCATATTCTCCTTTTGTTGTTGCAGGGGCATCAACATCCTCTACGATGTTGTTACCATCATGGTAACCAGGAGGGGTCTCGGGGTCACTCTCATTAGACATTGTGGTATCATAAACTTGGTAGGATTGTGGTGTCGAAGGTGTCGAAGGGTGGTCGGGAGAGTTAAGCTCATACAACCAATTGTCGCGATTGTGGGCACTTGTTTTGGCATGGTTAGGAAGTGTAAATGTCGTGACTACTTCGTCCCTTATCAAGTAATCGAAAGGTGCAGGACCTAGGTTACCTATTATTCGTAGGTGGAAACAAAAATCAATGTTCATAGGGCGGATTGAACCAAATTGTGTACACCTATGTAGCTGGTATCTAAGTCTGAGGGTGTTAGCAATCATGGTAACAAGGCCTCCTATGATGATTGGCTCGCTAGGGTTCTCAACAATGCGGGTAAATGTATGCATTAAGAATGGCACTGCATTTACAGGTCGGCCCTGGGTCATACACTGCAGCAAAAATATCTCATCTTTAGATACGGCAATGCGGTTCTGTTCTTTGCCGAAAATGGTATGTGCTAGAATCTTGTGGAAATAGCGGATAGTGGGGTTGTGTATTTCATTATTATCCATGCTATCCGGATCAGGGTGGTAATTTACGGTTAAAGTCCCCCAAAAATAGTCTAGCTCAAAATCCATTAACTCTGCCTGGGTGGTAGAAAAAGCAAAAGGCCCGCTAGGGAATCCTATAAGGTCGGCTAATTCTTTATGGGTGTAAGCAAATTCAATACCAAATAACCTGAAGGCTATAAATCCCTTTCTAGTTCCGAAACCGCGCTCGGGTATATGAACTAAGGAGCTCAGAAACTCAAGGGTGAGCTCGTGGTATGTAACAAACCTAGATTTAATGTGGGCTTTTTCCCACCCCAGCTGGCTAAACAGATAATGGACACTATCCAATGCCTAAAGTGTCCATTGTTGGTTCATCATAATATAAGGTCATACCAATATTTCTGTGTGATAATTTCTCAAACCTCCTCATTTGGTTCCTGCCTCTAAAAGTGGTTTCCATAGTAGATAGTAAAGAGGGAAAGCAAATCAGGGGAGAAGGTAGGATAGAAAAAGACTTTTTTTCAGAAAACCTGTAAAGTTGATTGAAAATCAGCAGCAGTTGTATAAAAATTTGTAGAAAATAATGAAAATAAGGCTATAAAAGAAATAAATGTAGAAACGGAAAAGAAAAATAAAAACAAACGGAAATAATAGCAAAAACAAATAGGTGGGTTGCCTCCCACGCAGGGCTTTGTTTAACGTCGATAGCTCGACGGCTCGGAAGTGCAAGCACTCATGGTGGTTCTCTCGAGGATGACTCCTCGGTTGAACTTTTAGTAGTTGTCATTTTCTATGGCCACTTATCAAGCCATCTCACATATCCCTCACCTTTTCTTTTCTTTCTTTTGTGGGGTAGTGCATTCTTCTGAACTTGTGGTGGTGGTTCTGGATCTATCCTAAGTATCAACTTTTCAAGTTTGGGCTTAGTGATTTCATCCACCACCTCAAAGGTTAACCTTACCTTCTTAACAGTAATTATATCCCAAGTTTCACGGTCCTCTAATTTTCTCTTTTTATGCAAGACTTCTAACAAGGGTGCATTAGTGTGGATATTTCCCAATACCTCCACATATGTTTTAGATTGGGAGTCTATTTGAGCTTCCATAAAACTTTTCGAGAAAGGAAACGGTGGGGTATAGGGGTGAGGCATAACAATAGGTGCTCCCTTTTCTACCTCTTCTACAACCTCCATTTTAGATGGTGTTGGAGGATTTTTCTCAATCTTTACTCTTTTCTCGTCTGAACTCTCCTCACCCACATCATCACTTTCCTCAACCTCATTATCACTCTCCTTAGAATTTTCAACTTGTTTTTCACTACTGGTTGTTACAACATCCAATTTTTCCTCAGGGAAGGGTTCTAGAGGGTTTTGTTCAAGCTGGGAGATTTGAGTCTCTAAGGCTATGTTGTGAGTCGCGAGCGACTCAACCACAGTGGTCAGTTGCCTAAGGTTTTCACTATTTTGAAGACTTTGTTTTCTAAACTCTTCGTTTTGGACAGTTTGTGTCTCTACAAAGTGCTCCATCAGAGATTCTAACCTAGAGTGAATTAGCGTCGCGTCGGAATCCTCCGTTGATGTTTCAAAGTTGAAATCATGCGATTCTTCTGATTCTTCAAATTGAGTTAGAGTCGCATTTTGTGTTTCCATAAAGCGTTTTGTTATCATTGATATTTCATTAAAACTTCCCAGTAATATTTCGAGTTCGGATTTATAGGATACTTGCGTCTCTTCGAAATATTGGGTATAGTGATTGTAGGGGAAATTTGGTTGAGGATAAGTTTGGTTGGAATTATAATATTCTTGCGATTCCTCAAAACATTGGGATTGGTGGTTGGAAAGGTAATTCGGGTGAGAATGAGTCTGTCATGCATTGAAATTCTCCAATAGTATTTCGAGGTCGGATTTATGGAATTCTTGTGATTCCTCGAAATACTCAGAGTGGGGGTTGTAGAAAAAATTTGGGTGATACATAGTAATTGGGACAAGATTCGTAGATGCAAAGACTCTCTTCGGGAGTGAGTATTTGGCATACAAATCGAAAGAGGGTTTCTGTTGCCTAGTCTAAACGCGCAACAGAAGAATCGTACTTAATTGACTAATCAGTCCCCGGCAACGGCGCCAAAAACTTGATCGAGACTTTATGAGTCTATTGGGATACTAACTGCAAGTATACAGTTTAGTCGTTCTAGTTTTAAATGATTATCGAACCCACAGAGACTGAGGATCAATCGCATACGATCTAATGCTACAATTTGTTTAACTAAGCGATGAATATTTGATTTAGGGGGGAAATAGTTTAATTAAAAATAATATTAATAGTTATACCAGTATGTGATAGTCGGACTTCGGGAATTCGGTGAGTCGCTTGGCCTATGAAGTATTTCGGTAAAAACTAATTGTTTAAAAACCTGAGACATACACTCTCGTGTTCATGAAATAAGTCATGCTACTAAACCTAGTTGATGAACTTTAAATTTAATAACACTTTTTGAAAACAATTTGAGTTTAATTAATTTATTAAAACACTCTCGTGTATTTAAAAATTAATGTTTCGTTACCACTATTTGGGTTGAACCCCAGCTCTCGCATGCAGGTTCTTGCCTTAATTAATTTCCAACTCTCGTGGCAAAATCGCGTTAATTATCCTCTCACTCTCGTGACAAGGGTAGTTAAATTAAACATGGAAATTGGAAACCAGAAATTGTTTTATAAATGTTTTTAGCCAAGGTATCACTGAATTCTTTCGGTGCTTAGGAGTCACACACCGGTACAGATAATTTAGCCGGACATAATATATTTAATAACTATGCAACTTAAAATATAATCCATAAAAATAAATGACATATCACAAGAAATGAATAAATATTAATTGCAATAAAAACCTGGAAATAACGTTGCTATGGTAATCTTGGATGTTACAATATTCCTTGCAGCTTAATCGAAATCAATAATTGTGTTAATTCTTAGATGAAGAATTAACACTCTAAAACTAATGTTGGAAATAGAAATTACAGTACGTGTAGGAAATGGTTCAAAAATAAATAATATAGTTTAATGTAGAAAAGCAACAATTTTGGTCTCTGGAAAAATTCGTCGACCCTCACCCATTGAACTACCACATATATATATGAGAAAATATTGCATTTGAGAAAATCTTGGAAAAGGCTTGAGTGGAGCAAAACCAGGATGCATGGTTACTGAGTGGAGGAAATATAGGAGAAGAATTCTGCCCTCACGTTGCCCACGTCTCCACTAATTCATAACGTTCCTCTTTACGCGTGTGACGGTCGTCACAGGTGGGTGACGGTCGTAATGCGCTTAAATAGCGCATTACACTCATCAATGATGTGTGACGAGCGTTCTTTCTAGTTGGGGAGGCGTGACGGTCGTCACAGGGCATGACGGTCGTCACAGCTACAAAATCTGCAGACTTTGCAGATTTGGTTCTTTCTCCTCTGTTTCTTGGTTAGCTTCCTTCATGTGGTCCTTTTTCACTGATTTGAGTTGACACATGTTGTACCTATGAAAAGACACAAAAACTCGGAATAATCGGGAGTTAGACGACTCAATGAATTATAAAAATCGGTTAAAAGCGTAGTAATTATATGATACGATTTCTCGTTATCATCAGAATTGCAAAAACATTAAAAAAATGCAAAAGAGTACCACTGGGGCTCGAACCCAGGTCCCATAGGTTACAGGTGCGCGCTTCTACCACTGGGGTGACTATACATCCGTTAGTACAAATGAAACAATAAATATGTAAGGCAAAACACCCCCTGAAGACTTCATCTTCAACCTCCAGCCAGACCTACTGTAACTTGCTCATTTCTCATTAAAAATGAAAAATGTAAACATGAAACTTGTAGCAAATTTTCTCACGATTCCAGAAATGTAAAGTATTAAAACTATAGATCAAAGATAAGAAAGAATTTTAATGGCCCTAATTTGAACCCTAAAAATTTCAGAAATTTCAGTTTCAAAATTCTCTAAGCTCAAGCAAAATTAATGGAAACTATGGACATGGTTAGCTTCAGGGAAATGATATATACATGTTTTATTCACAAATAAACTATTGATGATGCATGTATGAAGAGTTCCAAGTTGAAAAAACTTACCTCAAAACTGGAAATCGTGTTTGGAGTTTGAGCTTGTTTCAAGGTGTTGCAATGATCAGGTTAGCTTCCTTGAGGTCCTAGGAAGCTAATGTAATGGTTTGCTTGAGTTGAGAGTGGCTGAAATGACTTGGAGAAGTCAATGTGCAATGCTCTGTTTTTGGTTATGGAAGATAGGGTAAATGATGTTACAGAAATGAAACAGGTATAGGGATAAGTTACACTTGATGTAAGGAAGCTTTAGAAACTAAAAGGCCAAGAAAAGCACGAGGGAAATGGGAGTTTGATATTCAAGGTCAAACAGTGCAACAATGGAGTTTTGTGCAATTTCTGATTTGAGAGAGTTTTGGTGTATTTCAGGGTGTTAAGCTCGTGTCCTAGCTCACAAATAGTGACTCTATTTATAAACAACAAGTTTGGAGTGCTCTAGTTGATCAGAATTCAAATTTACATGTTTAAGTTAAACATGTGATTTTTTGACAAAACAAGTTTCCATGCCTTGTCTACTTGCTAAGATAGAGTGGTTATGCTTTAAACAAGTTTGCTTCTGACTTTGTGGATGGATTGTGATCAGAGGGAACAAGTTAGAGGCTCAATGTGAACTTTATGCAAAAAGCATGATTTATAAGAATGGCATTGTTAACTTTGTGCCATAAATGGAAATGCAACTTGGACAATAGCTCAATTGCTTGGATCAAAGCTCTAACAGTTGTGTAAACATTTAATTATGGAGTGACAAACAATTTTGAGGCCTGAAAAGCAAGGATTATGCAGCCTATCATGGATTTGGTTCAAGTGTTCATCAAAATGACTTGTAATTCAAGTGACAAAACCCTAATTTCATCTCTTCGATTCTCCCTACTCAAGAATGATCTCAAGGAGTTCTTGGACATTTTGGAAAGCTTTCAATGTGCTCTACAACCCATATTTGAATTTATTTTGAAGATTCCCCTTGGAACTATATGAAAAATGCCATGAGGTTAGGTTAAAATTCTGACCAAATTAGGGCAAAATTTCACTAAGTGTTTAGTTTCATGACCACATGTTCATAAAATTATAACTTGAGATCCAAGAATTTTTGGAAGGAGTTGTCTAAATCAAAGTTGTATATTTCATGGATATCTAAAACTTTCATGTTGGAAGTTTCTCTTGAATCATCTTGCATCATGGTGAAAAGTTTGTTCAAAGTTATGAAAAAACATGAAATTTCCAACACTTAGAAAAATTTCTAAGTTTAGAAATTTTGACTTTTCAAAATGAAATCTTGACTTTTTGATTTCTTGATGAATAAGTTTCATATTTTGACATTTTTTGGTGGATTATGATCTTTGGCACTTGAATTTGACCAAAAAGTCAAAGTTTGACTTTTCAGTATACAGTTGACTTTTGATCAGTTGACTGAAAAATTCATTTGTCAGTCCAATGGACTTGCAATATTTTGAACCATGCCATTAGGTCAAAATGATGAAATTGGACTCTTGAGATCATGCCTTAAACCAATTGATCATTTGCTAGGTCAAAAATCAAAAATTGCCCCTTCTCAATCAAAACCCTAATTTTGACCATTTTGCCCTTTTAGAGATTTGATCAAATTTTTTGAGGAGGTGTGGTCCAAACTTGATCAAATGATACATATAAGTTTAAAATGTTGATGTGGATCAAAAATCATGAAGTTTGACTATAAATTGACTATAGTTGACTTTTTTCCCAATACAACTGATTTTAGGTCAACTGCTCAATTGACTGAGCAAAAATGTGATTCAAGGCTTGAAACTTGGCATGAGTAATCTTGGGGGTCCATAATGATCCATGAAAGTCATATGGGGCATTGTAAGTTCAAATTTCCTTGTACAAACTCAAACCCTAGTTTTGGTCATCAGTGCTTAAGGAGATGTCTTAAGCTGATCAAACCTAGTGCAGTCTTGAGTCAAGGGAGATCTTGTGAGCAAATTCTTGATAAGTGAGAGGGAAAATTTTGGGGTACAACACCGGGGTTCAGCACCAACCCAATCCAGAGTAGGGTCGTCGACGATGTCGACCAGATTCATGTTTTCGTCGGTAGTGCTTGTTTCCTCGATATCGTTACGCCCCGAGCACTCAGGAATACCGACCTTTTACCTGCAAAGTATAGGAAACCGGTGAATTCGATAGAAAATCCGCTTTTCAGCCACACAGACGGGGAGAAGTAAGAAACACTTAGACCGAGTCAACGACCATTTGTATGAAAGACGGGGAACACGTGGACCTCGACCAAACACCGACCTTAACGACAGACGTATATCAATCATAAATGTCGCGAGCATAGCATGAATATCGCGAGCAAAGGATGAATCCCACGACCAAGTTCATAACGTTGCTAGCCAGATACAAGAATACTAAGGGAAAACTAGCCTACATACTAACGAAAGGATGAATCCCCCGACCAAGTTCATAAATCTACTAGCCAGACGCATGAATATCACGGGCACGATTGTAAACCGTATGCCTAAACCTATGAATGTCGCGGGCGTGATCACGAATCAGGCGCCTAGAGTGCTTGAATTTCTCGGGCACAATCCCCAGACACGAAATTCTACCACTAAACACCATCAAAATCTATCTACAACATGAGATATCAAAGAAAAGGAACACTTACTTGGAAGAAGAGTGAGGAGCGATGGTGGTGGAGATGAACACACGGCAAACGGTGCGGCGGTCACAACGACGCTAGGAAAACACGCGGTGTTAAAGGCAGAGAAAATATGAGAGCATGGAGATGAGAAAACAAGTTGTGGGCCCTGAAGCCCTATTTATAGAGTTGGCGTGGAATATGAAACATCGCGTCGGGGAATCACAAACCGCCTTCATCCTCGGCGTCTACTCGCGTAGACAATGATGACCCTACTCCCTAGGCCGCCATTGTGGTTTCCAAGAGCCACGCCACGTGTCTGACTAGTGTATCACCACCTCCCTGTGAGTGCTCCTCGAACACTCCTCGACCGCTGCACAGAGCAAATCACGAATTAGGCGAAGCCTCACACCCCCGATTGAAAACCCTTGTATCGCGCAAGCGAGTCTCGCAAAGGGGAGAACTTGAATCAAGTCATAGCTCCCGTACTAGGAGCAGCGACTTGGGGGGCTCCTATTCTGGACTGGGCCTGCCCTTGGCCCAATCACCAGTGAGGCCCAATCCAAGCTTGCCAATATACCGTACTGAGCAGTATACCCTCCGAGCACACCCCGATCATGGGTATCTGGTCGGATATGATAGCTTCCCGCCGGTGCTCGCGAAGAATGTCCCCGACGAGCGTGCGCTCCCTCCGAGACCCTCCTCGTAGGGATGACTTTCAACCTCTCTGGATTTCACAGAGTCTTCATGGTCCCAGAAAGATCGCGTCTTTATCCTCCCTGTCTTGTGGAGGGCGTCATCCAGGTAGGGGGCACGTGCAGGTCCCCACTACTCACGTAGAACCTGGAAGTCTCTTTGTTGGGCCTATTTGATCAGCCCAATAATGAGACCTTGGCCCTGCGCTGGGGGCTATAAATATCCTCTATTTCGAGAGGGTCAGGTATTCATTCATTCATACCTACATTCATACTTGCTTGCTCATTTTGTCTCTCACTTTGCTATCGGAGTGTCTTGTAGGTACCCCCCCTAACTCACTCAGTTCCTGCCCGAGTTAGCTGTGACGGTCTAACTCTGATTCGGTAAGATCAGTATTTATGTTGATATTGAATTTAAGATGTTAGTAATTTGAATTTGACTTATGTTGGATTAAAGTTGAGATGGACAATAACTTAAATTTGAATTGAAGATGCCAACAACCCGATTAAACCATTTGAAATAATATGTGATCCATTCCAATTCAATTCGTCCGAACCGATTAAGAAAATGAGTGAAAATGAGATTATATGGCTCAACTGCAGATTGAGATGGGTGAGATATTTGGGCCAGAAATCGCTCAACCCGATCTATTATCCAGTTTTAATCGTACTATACTTTTCACTGTTTCTGCCAATCTAATAAATTTTTTATTGTATATTTGGAAAAAAATTAATCGTGTAATATAGATGATGTACTAACGGTATAAATTAATTTTATATTATCAACCAATAACAATTATATATTCTATTACACCATATTTATATTTTAAAATTCTTTTAATAGATGATAAACTATTAATTTTTTATTAAATAACTGTGTAAAACTATTTTATATTGTCACTGCATATTCATTAAACCAATAAAAAACACACTCTTCATAATTAAAAAAAAAGACATATGTATACTTATTAAGAATTCTCAAACATAATCATTTGAAATAATAATTTTATATTATTTTAATAAATTTCTGAAAAAACAAAAAAAAAATTTCAACTAATTTCATTAATTATAATTAATAAAGTATTTTAATTAAAGTGTATTATATTATCATTAAACAAACTTAGTTAATTAAAAAAAATTATAATATCATTTACTATTATATCTTTCAAACACATTTATAAATACAAAAATAATTTTTAAAATTATTAAGAAATTTAATCAAAAATAATTAACTTTTTAATTTTTATTAAAAATATTAATTAAATTTACTATAATATTGTCTTTATTAAATTTAATAGTGTTAGAAAATGAAATTGAGAGATATATTAAAAGTTCACAACATTAAGTAACTTAATAATAATTAATTTTTGGTTATAATAGTGACATTTTTATTATTCATAAATGTGTCTGGAATATACTACATCTATATCATTAATTATATTACCCTGTCAAAAAAATCATTAATTATACTATATATAAGTGGTACATTAAATATTATGCTTGAAGAGACGGGATCTCTTTTATTGAAAACAGACATCTACATAAAACAAGTTCTCTTTTGCAATCTGTCAGGAAAATCCCACTATTATAGTAGTTATCCTTATTAGGCGACAAACAAAGACAGGTCATTATTCATAATTAATGGAACTCTACACTAATGTTTACAGTTCCACGTTTCTTAATATCTTCCATAAATTCATCAAGATTCCGATCAGAGGAACCACCACCCGCCACCGCAGCCTCCGCCGCCTTCTTCAACTTGATCGCTTTTTTCTTCAACTGCTCTGCTTTTCCCCCTGTCATAGCTTCCAATAAGCCTGTCTTCACTTCATCTCTTGTCACCAGTTTATCTTCAATTTGACTATAACCCAACCTAGTCCCAACACCAAAAACATCAACCAAGAATTTGGCGTTTGTAACTTGATCACCCCATGCCGGAAACGTCAACACCGGAACTCCTAAAGTAAGTGTCTCCATCGATGAATTCCAACCACAATGTGTCATGAAACATCCCACTGAAGGATTAGACAATACCTCTTCTTGTGGACACCACTTCACCACTTTCCCTCTCTCACCTGCTTCCTCCAAAAACCCTTCCGGCAAAACATGTGCCTTCCGACCACTTTCCTTTGAAGGTGGTTTCAATACCCATAAAAACGACACTTGTGACTCCAACAACCCATATGCAATTTCATCCACTTGTTCCTGTGAAAGATACACAATCGTCCCAAAAGAAATGTAAACTACACATCCTTCCGCCTTCGTGTTAAGCCAATCTACAATCTTACAATCATCCCTCTTAACAAAATCGCCCCGGATATAACTCACATCTTTGATTTTTGGGTTGTTGAACAAAGGACCGATAGGTCTTATTTTGATTGATTTTTCTGAAACGTAGTCGATGAAATCATGTTCTAGTTCTTCATATGTATCCACCAATACACAAAAAACTTTAGATAAATTCTTAAACTGTTCTAAGATGAGTGTCCCTAAAAACGGATATTTACTAAAAGGGTGTAGAAAATCCGGGATTTCATTGTATTTGAGAGTAAAAGAAGAGTTGAGTTGAACATCAATATAAGGTTCTGAATCCGTAGGGAAAGGTACGAGTTTATGGAAATAGTTATAGTAAGCTACGAAAACAGCAACGGATTGAATCCATAACAAAACAGAAGGAATATTATTATCATAAGCAACATCACAAACCCATGGAAGAAAAGGATTATTGATGACACAAGAAATTGGCGTGTTTGAATCAGCATGATTCTTGATCATTTGAGAAACGAATTGCTTCCCAACAAGTTCAAGCTGTTCCGAGTAGCCACTAAGACTATTTCTGATGGAATCATCATCCGGTAAACCGTCGTGGAAGAACCGGAAAGTGAGAGAACCGTCACCAATTGGAGTGGTTGATTTATCAGTGATGTTGTTAACGGTTCGCATGTTCTTGCCAGCATATTCGGTTGTGATGAAGATGACTGAAGAACCCTTTGCAGCGAGACACTTTGCTAGTCTAAGAAGAGGGTTTATGTGTCCTTGTGCAGGATATGATACAAGGAGGATTTGGATGGGAGCTTCGGAACCCATTTTTCCTTTTCCTTTGCCGTGGTTTTCTTATTTACATATATCACTTAAATAGTGCTGGTGGCCGAAAGAATATACTTTATAATTTATCAATCAATATTTGTTTGTTGGTAACTTTCAAATCGATTACGATCAGCATTTTACACTTCTCAAATTGTGATGTAAGAGATGATTCATTAAACGAACGAGTAAGGCTAAAAATAATTTTTTAACATTCTATTTTACACTTATTTTATATGGGATAATAAGGATCCTGCCACTTTAGGTGTGAAAGGTATTTTTAATATTTTAAAAATCATCCTATTGTTAAATTTTATAATTAAATTAGATTAAATTAGATAATTCAGTAGAATAAATTGATCTTTATAACAAATATATATTTATTAAATCGATCAAATCGAATAACTCAATCTCTAAAAAAGATATCATGATATTTAGAAAATTTTAAAATTTTAAAATATTATAATTTTACAGTCTATTTTTTAAATCTTAAATCCTAAATCTTAAAAAATCAGTGAAATTAAATATTCATTTGTATTAATTTATTCATGTTTAGTCATTAACATAAATTGTGATATTATCTGTTTGAAAGAATTTATGAAAATAATTTATGATATTGTTTATATATAATTTTATTTTTATATTTTAATTTAAAATACACATAAATCATAATAATGAAATTATTAATATTTATTTAGATAAGTATATTCGATTAACTTAAATTGCTTTTTTATTGATATGTGATTTATCTTTTTTTAATTAAATAAACTTATAAAAAATTAAAGTATTTTTTTAATTTAAAAAAAAATCTGATTTAATATAAACATGTGTAACTTAAATAGTAGAATCTTGTTAGTTGCGCCGACACATTCCATCGTCTAATTATAATGCTAGTTTTACTATTTAACATTTTGCCTTATAACTTTTGTATTAATATAATTTAGTATCTTTTATACTCTATTTTGTTAAATTGTAATTCATAGTGTCGAAAAGATTTGATTTGTTTTAGATAGATTTGATTTAAGTTTAGAATAGATTTGATTTGATTTAGTAACAAAATATATATTTTGAGCTTTGGACTTAGGGTGTAAGCTCAGTTATAAATAGAGAGAGTAACCCCTATTTTTTGTAAGCAAGTCAAGAAATCATTCACAGCATTTTGCAGTTGCAAAGTGAATAAGAAAGTTTTCACATTTTGTGAGCAGAGAAAAACTCTGCAGAAATTATTTGTCTTGTCTTCTTTCTTTGTCTGTCTCATAATTAAATTGTCATTGTGGTAGAAATTCATCATAGACTTTGGTGAGTTTCCAACATCTAGTATCAAGAGTTTTGTTTTGATTCGAGGGAAGTGTCAATCAAGAACGATTGAAGAATTCACGATGACAAATTATGGGAATGCAAACTATCCAGCAACCCTACCAATTCTGAAAGTTGACAACTATGAAAATTGGTGCAAACAGATGAAAGTCTTATTCAGGTGTCAAGGTCTTTGGGACCTTGTAAAAGATGGAGTCGAAGTGCTTGGAGAAAACGCTTCAGAAGAAGAAAAGAAGAAATACACAGAATCTGAGAAGCTGAGTTATAAAGCATTATATATAATTCATCAATGTGTCAGCCCAGACAATTTCGAAAAGGTTAGTGATTCAGAATCCGCAAAAGAAGCTTGGAAAATCCTTGAGAAGTCTTTTGAAGGCACTGAGAAGGTGAAAGAAGTGAGGTTATAAACTCACAAAAGGACGTATGAACTGCTTCAGATGAAAGACAGTGAAAGCATATCTGATTTCTTCACTAGAGTTACAAAACTAGTAAATCAAATCAAGATATGTGGATAAACGTTAACAACAAGAGCTGATGTTTCAAAGATTTTAAGATCTTTGGCCCTTAAGTTTGACCACATAGTGGTAGCGATAGAAGAGGGGAAAGACTTGCCGAAATTGACAAAGGAAAAGCTTCAAGGGACGCTTGAATCTCACGAACAAAGAATGAATGAAAGAGCTACAGGAAAATCGAAGAATGATGTAGCCTTGCAGGCACATTCAGCAAAAGAAACCAAAAGCAAAGGAAAGTGTTTCGACAGAGGTAGAGGTGGCTACAACAAACCGAATGGTAGAGGAAACCAGATCGAAGGAAACATGTCGAATCAAAGAAGACCATACCAAGGCAACCAAAGAGGTGGTGTTGCAAATAGAGGAAGAGGTGGTGGTCGAAAACCTGATAAGAGTCACATTCAATGTTATAATTGTCAGAAGTATGGACACTATTCGAGTGATTGTCCAGAAAAACGAAAGAATCAAGAAAGTGATGCAAAGCTTGTAAAACATGAAGAAGAAGAGATGATGCTGATGGTCACACCAAGAGATGAAGATAGATTCAAGGACCAATGGTACTTGGACTCAGGATGCTCATCACATATGTCTGGAAGGAAAGACTGGTTTGTCAATATAAAGCCCTCAATGAAAAATATGGTAAAATTTGCAAATGACAATACCCTAGAAGCTGAAGGTATTGGTGATGTTATGATTATGAGGAAAGATGGCAAGAGGTCAGTAATTTCCAATGTATTGTACATATCAGGCATGAAGAGCAATTTACTCAGTATATGGCAGTTGGTCGAAAAGAATTATAAAGTGTCAATCGAAGATAAGACGATGACAGTCGTTGATGCAAATGGGAGATTAATCTTGAAGGCTCCTATGTCTTAGAATCGAACTTTCAAGATTAAACTAAATGTGATGGAGCACAAATGCCTTTCGACTGCAGCTAGCAGAGATGAATGGATATGGCATTATAGACTAGGCCATCTCAACTTCAGAGACATCAGAGATTTGAAGAGAAAAAATATGGTTTCAGGATTGCCTGAAATTGACATTCCAAATGAAGTATGTGAGGAATGTGTGCAGGCGAAGCAACACAAGAATAGCTTCAGCAAGGATGCAGGAAGCAGATCGACGGCTATTTTTGAAGTCATATACTCTGATGTATGTGGACCAATCCAGTTATATTCGATGGGAGGTAACAAATACTTTGTTACATTCATAGATGATTTCAATCGAAAGCTATGGACTTATCTGATCAAGAAGAAAAGAGAAGTGATCGAAGTATTTGCCAAGTTTAAGTCTATGGTCGAAAGATAAAGCGGTCGAAAGCTCAAAGTTTTGAGAACTGATGGTGGTGGAGAATATGTGTCGAAAGACTTTGACAGGCTATGTGAAAAGGAAGGGATTATGCATGAGGTGGTGCCACCTTATACTCCACAACAAAATGGAATTGCAGAAAGGAAAAATCAAACCATCGTGAATATGGTGAGAAGTATGTTGAAAGGCAAGAATTTACCTAAAGAGTTTTGGGGTGAAGCTGTTTCGACTGCAACGTACATTTTGAACAGATGTCCTACAAAGAAGCTAGAAGGAATTACTCCAGAAGAATGTTGGTCTGGTGTGAAGCCTAGCTTGAGTCATCTGAAGGTATTTGGATCTATTGCACATAGACATGTGCCAGATCAGTTGAGAAGAAAACTTGATGACAAGTCAAGTCAAATGATTCTAGTTGGATATCATTTGACAGGAGGCTACAAGTTGTTTGATCCATAGAACAAGAAGATTGTGATCAGCAGAGACGTGATCATAGATGAATTTAAAGAATGGGATTGGACTGAAAATGTCAAGAAAGATTCAGTGGGAATCCTATTCGAAGAACCAGAAACTCAAGTCGAAGGAGAAGTTCGACAAGAGGAACCAGCAGATATACCAAGTACAAGCAGACCTCAAAGAACAAGATGCATGCCTGCAAGATTGTAAGATTGTGTGATAACATCAGATGATGTGATAGATGATGAAGGTGAGCTGGTACATTATGCTTTCTATGCAGATGTCGAACCCGTTAATGCAGCTGAAGCATTGAAGGATTCAAAGTGGATGAAAGCAATAAACGAAGAAGTGAAGTCTATCGAAGACAACAACACTTGGTCACTTGTCGAATTGCCTCAAGGCAAGAAGGTAATTGATGTCAAGTGGGTATACAAAGTGAAAACGAATTTGAAAGGGGAAGTAACTCAACACAAAGCAAGGCTTGTGGCGAAAGGATTTCTACAGAAAGAAGAAATAGATTTCGATGAAGTTTTTGCACCTGTTGCTAGGATCGAAACAATCAAGTTGGTTGTTGGTCTAGTAGAAATAAACAGTTGACACATATGTCAGATGGACGTGAAGTGTGCATTCCTAAATGGATCCTTAGAAGAAGAAGTTTATGTTAAACAACCATTTGAATTTGTGAAACATGACAAAGAAAGAAAGGTGTACAGGCTGCATAAAGCCCTGTATGGATTGAAACAAGCTCCAAGAGCTTGGAATAAGAAAATTGATAGTTTCCTAAGGGAGAAGGAATTTGTAAAGTGCACAACTGAACATGGAGTATATGTAAGAAGAAGCAAGAATGAATTGCTTATACTATGTCTCTATGTAGATGATTTGTTGATAACAGGTAGCTGCAAAAGTGAGATCGAAGACTTCAAAGGTGATCTCAACAAGGAATTCGAAATGTCTGATTTGGGTGAGATTTCATATTTCCTTGGTATCGAATTCTACAAAAGCAGTAGAGATTTGATGATGAATCAAAGAAGATATGCAGGAGAAATTCTCAAGAGGTTTGAGATGGAAGAATGCAAATCAACTTCGACACCTGCAGAACCAAGATTGCAACTATCGAAATATGTAGATGAAGATGATGTTGATCCAACCCAATACAGAAGACTTATTGGATCATTGAGATACCTTTGTCATACAAGGCCTGACTTAACATATAGTGTAGGTATGGTAAGTAGATTCATGCAGAAGCCAAAGGTATCACATCTAGCAGCAGTGAAGAGGATACTAAGGTATCTCAAAGGAACTTTTGATTATGGCATTTTGTTTCCTGCAGCTGATAAAGGAAAAGAATGCAAGTTAGTGGGATACACTGATTCGAGTTGGTGTAGTGATGTTGAAGATCGAAAGTTAACAGCAGGATATGTGTTTATGCTAGGTGGTTCACCAATTGCTTGGAATTCAAGAAAGGAATCAGTAGTGACATTATCATCATGCGAAGCAGAATGTATAGCTGCTTCTCTTTGTGCATGTCAAGCAACTTGGATGGTGAACTTGGTCGAAGAGATGATAGGGAAAGATCATGGAGCAATTACCATGAAGATCGATAGCATGTCAGCTATCAATCTGGCGAAGAACCCAATAGCACATGGTCAAAGTAAGCACATCGAAATGAGATTCCATTATCTTCAAGAGCAGGTAACAGGTGGGAAGATGAATTTGGAACACTGCAGAACTGAGAATCAGATTGCAGACATCAAGACGAAGAGAGTGCAAGTCGAAGTATTCAGAAGACTAAGAGCCATGATGAACATATATAGTTTAGACACAATGAATTAGGTGGTGTGTTAAATTGTAATTCATAGTGTCGAAAAGATTTGATTTGTTTTAGATAGATTTGATTCAAGTCTAGAATAGATTAGATTTGATTTAGTAATAAAATAGATATTTTGGACTTTGGGCTTAGGGTGTAAGCTCAGTTATAAATAGATGGAGTAACCCCTATTTTTTGTAAGCAAGTGTTTCCAGTGATTTCTGGTAAACAATCGCTAGTCTTCCAAACTATCGAATAATCTTTGTTAACGCTATTCAATCTCTCTGGTAACTCACAGGATCGACTAGATTGATCCTAGGACTCCTTGGATATTAAGGTTACTCTCACAATCGAACAATTATTCATGGTTGCTATTGTACAAGTGTTTGGTTTATTTCGATCCCTCTCTCTAAGAGTTTAAAAATGTGGTCAAAATGTATATGAAAACTAAATTATACGAATAAATGCTAATTGTAATGCTGATTGAAGAGACATATAAAACTGTATGAAAAATGAAGTAAATGGTTTCGATTTACAAAACATTTAACATAAAAGGTTTCTGGAATGTAGAAGTTTAAAATGTGAAGAAAGCGTTTAATGCAAGAAATCTATAAATGATTTTAAGTAAAAGTATGCGCTTGAAAAACAATACTTGAAAGTAAAGGTATTAAAAGTGTAACAGTTCTCTGAAATATAAAGTGCTCGAAATATAAAGAAAGCAGTAAAACGTAAAACTTTGAGGAAAAGACTTTGAAATGAAAAGACAGTAAATAAGGAAACTTGCAAATGTTATTCGACAAAAAGAAAAGAGGAAAGTACTGGAAATAGTAAAAAGGCTTTCATTAAGTTAGAAATACATGGTGCTATCATACATACATTTCTCTTGCATTCGTTTCCCTTGCCATGTGGTAGTTTGAATGTTATTGAGTATTTTGTATAACAGATATGACACACTGAAATCCTAATACTAAGACTTCTATTTATACTAATTCGACCCTAACGGTCTCGCTATAGGATCATGCCACGTTTCGAACATGCAAGACAATGCTTCTTTCATCTTTCCACGTGTCCCCAAATGCTCCAACACATAACTTTCAAACTTTGAAAGTCCCGCTTCCATTTGAATTTTAAATGCTTTGGTGTTTCTCCGTTTCGAACGCTCTTCCCAAACCTAGCCTCGCTGTTGTTTCGAGACCCCTTTGGATATGTTCCCATAATCACCGTTCGAAGCTTCAAGCTTTGACACACTTATTCGAAACACTGCTTCTGCAACTTCGAAATATGGCGTTTAATTCCATTTCGATCAGAACTTTTAACTCTTTTGAATTCTAAATAACATTATCAAAATCTTCATCCAACAAATTGCCCCTTTAAAATATGTATTTCGATCTCTTTGAGAAATACCTATTTTAAACATTTATACAAGATTTTGATAGGATTTTCGAATCATCATAACATTTAATGCATTTGACTCCAGTCACATCAATCATAGCACCTTTTGGGTTCCTTAACCGCCCAGAGTCACTTCACAGCGTGGTGCAGTTATAAGTAATGATTATTTTTAAATCACGCCTATTACCTATATCAACTTCTCGCCACCTCTTCATCACACCAACCCATGATCTCCACGTATCACACTTTTACTCGGTGGATGCTTAATCTTCTCATTATAAAACATCATTTTAATCTTCCTTTTTCTTTTTTACACTCTAAATCTTTCATACTCTGGATTTTTACTCTTCTTCTCTCATAAAACCATCTAAGCTTTCAAACAACAAAAATGTCTTCTTCCACCTCATCCCAACTCAAGAAAGTCTCCAAGAAGAAAGGAAAAACTACAGGAGCAACCATGGAGAGTAAAATCGTCACCATTCAAGGCCAATCTGCTCTTGCTCCTCAAATGATTTCCAAAGAAAAAGAAATGTTGTACGCATCACAGGTACTCATCCCTACCCATGTTGCTGGTAAGAGGTTAGCCTTAAATGGCCCTCTTACAGTTTTTGAAATACTAAAGGACACCAGGACAATTTTTCCCGTATGTTATAGCTTCAAACCCTTATTCAACAAAATGGATGCCCCTAGGGCAGTAGAATCTCTTAGTTCGAATACCGTAGAAACCCCAACTGTTCCTCCCAAGGACCCATTTGTTTTGGATTATGTAAAAAGCAATTTTAAACCATTTCGATCTTGCCCTACTTCTGATATTGCTTATCAAAATTGGTTCACGAAAGTAGAAGCCAAAAAATCCCAGCAATGGGAAGAATTAGGCATTTATAACCTCATTAAGCTATCGAAACCTGGATTCACCTATAGCCATCCTCTGCTGTTTGCGTCCCTTTATTTCTGGGATAGTACCTACAACACTTTCCATCTCCCAGGTGGAATGATTACCCCAACCTTCTTCGATATAGCGGCCATTACTGGGCTGTCGCCAGTGGGAGAAACTTATGTTCCTGACAATGAAGAGCACTCAAGCATAATTGACTTCGAAGTCAAGTTAGCCAGCTTTTCCAAATTTATCAGCCATTATCATGCTGAAGGGGACAATGTGTCTGACATAGAGCACATTGCTTTCTTAACCCTGTGGCTGTCTAGGTACGTTTTCTGCAGTAGATCCCTGCAGGTAGCTAGTAGGTTCATTCCTTTAGCTAGGGATTTACACGAAAATCGCAAAGTGTGCCTAAGTGAATTACTCTTAGTTGACCTCTATGAGAGCCTGAGGTCAGCTGTTTCGAGCCTCAAATCCCACACCTCCAAAAACATCCTATTAGCTGGCCCATTTTGGTTACTTCAACTATGGCTAAATGCCATGTTCGAACCTTCTTTATCAACCGCCAACACCATAGATGAGCAAGATTCGGAAATAAGTGATAGGATAGTCGAAGGCACTAGGCTTCGAAGACTAACTCCTAATGATGACAAGGATGACTTCAAGGTTCAATTCTCTAAGTACATCATGATACTCTCCAAAAGGCACAAGTTCGAAGAGAGCATGGCGCCTTTTGCTTCGAGGGCTCATGGACCTTCTTGGTTCACCATGGCTCTCTCAGAAGCCATCAAGAGCAAGGAGATCCAAGATGTATGGAGAGCTTTCTTTCTTCCTAGACTCATCTCTTCAAGGATAACCCCAGCTAAGAACCAAATTCTTCTCTTTGCCTACCAACCAAACTTCGTTTCGAGGCAGTTTGGCTTATGCCAACTGATTCCTGAACCTTTGTTCCAAACTGAGAGCGCCATCACATATGGTCGAACTTTCAAGGCAAGGGAAGCCAAGATCCAGCAAGAACAATATCAAGGCTTTGCCCAATTTGAGCTGATAGCCTTCGAACCTACCCATCTCTCGGCTAAAGGATTTCTGGAGTGGTGGATTAAGTTTTATCAAACTTGTATGTTCGATACACTTACAATTCGACAGAAACTAATTGATGCCTTCGATGTGCAGGTACCAGCAAAGAAAGGTATGTTTACTCATGCCAAAGAGATAAAAGCTTTTCAAAATTATTTTGAAACTACTTACGACCCCACGCGCTTGGACTCCACTGTGCATCAAGCAGCTGAGACCTTGAAGGAAAAATTTAAACAAAAAGTTTCTAAGCTAAAACTTCCTTCAGGGCTGTCACCTGAGGATAGGTATAGGTTGGCATTCGAAATGCATCCACCTAAATTTCCCAGATTACCTACCTCAGAACTGGCTCTGGCTTGGTTTCCCCCATATCGATGGTGGTTTACTTGCAAAGAGATGTTCAAATATCTTCAAAGGAAACCAAAGCCATCTAAGACTGTGACATGGGCTCGATACTGGCTTCATGATTTCCCAGGACACCTTCGATACGACCTTTCTGCCATGTCAATTAAATCTGATCAAGGCACAGGTGCGAATGCTTGGGAAAAATCCCAAATGTCTTTTATTTTCCATATCTTTAACCTTTGCTTTAATTGTTTTGATTTTCAGCTATCAGGATAAAGACCGCTGCCTCGAAATCGAAGGAAGGGAGTGCCTCTCAAGCCTCCATCGAAACTACCGAAAAAGCTAATCCACCCGAAACAACTACTACTGCTGCAACTACAACAACAACAATAACGCCAACAACAACAAGTGCCCCAATTCCAACGGTAATCACTTAGTTTTTGATGCTTCGAATTCACTCAAGCTCTTTATATCTAACTTCGTTAAAATTCGTTCAGACCAACAAGCTTCCTCCCACTACTCCCAAGAAGCGGAAACCAAGCACTACTGGGGAAGATCCCACTGCTGGAGGAAACTCAAATACTGCTTCGAAGAAGAAGCTAAAGAAAGTTACACCTAAAAGCACTGTTCCGACTAGTGTCTCTGGACTCGACTCCAGGGATGCTGCTCCCTTACCTAAATCCAAAAATCCACCTTCGACCTCCAACCTGCCGTTGGAACGCATAGCGAGTAACCTCTCCTCTGAGGGTCCACAGGTAAATCGAACTTCTTCTAAAAATGTTTAACTTCTTATTACCTTGGTGAATGTTTTTCTTTAACATTCTGCTGCTCCTTGCAGAACATCTTGAATCCCACTTCTACCATTTCGACCTCACCGTCCAGAGCTGCTGCTCCGCTTAACTCCTCTCCTCAAGGAGATTCCAGCAATTTGGTCCAAAACAAAGGTTCTTCCAATGTGGCGGTTTTGGCTGGAACTTCTGAACAGCCAGATGACCAAGGTACCTCCATTCCTCTGAAAGAGGTGAACGAAACGATACTTCAAACGTCTGCAGAGGATTCACAAAGGGTTCTTCAAAAGTCCCCTCTTGAAACTCTTCAAGAGGACCCAAAGGATACTCAGACTGAAGAAGAAAAAGCTGATTCTGGGCGAGGATTCGAAGAATCTGCAGACGAAGAATCTGAGGAGGAGAACGCCAATGACGAGGAAAACGTCAATGACGAGGAAAACGTCAATGATGGTTCGACTGCCGGGACGGAGTCTAACGCACATAGCGGCGAAAGGGATGGTATCGAAGTGGTAGATTTGGACGAAGATGAAGAAGACCAAGAGCACGAAGCAAATGAAGGGGATGGTGATGCAATCAACAAAACCCTAGAGGTTGAAACAAACGTGGTTCCCCTACGCGTGGAATTCCCCCAATCCTCTCCGTCTCGAATGACTGACGAGGAACTGGCACTTCTGAGGCGAAATGACCCCATTGGGTATATGAAGGCAAAGTTGGCTCAGAGGGACGTTCCACTCGCTAGGGCTGGCACAAGTTCAACCAGCTATCCTCTTCCCACAGATGAAAGAGTTGTTCTTCTCAACAAAATTAGGAGAACTATTCTCAATGTGGATATATTCGAAGTGCTTAAGCAAGATAGTACTGCTTGCTATACTATGAAGGAGCTGCTCACAAAGGTTAATCTTTCCAACTGCTCTTTGCCAGTTAGTACTCTTTTGTTTGATCTTCAGAATTTGCTGGACAACGTAACTGGCTACCTTCTCCAAGACGAATCTGCTGCCAAGAAGGTTCACGAGAAACGCATTGCCATGGATGCCGCTTATGAACAAGCTTCGAAGCTTTCTCAAGAAGCTGAGGATCAGGCTATGCATCTGAAGCAGGCGAAAACTGAATATGAGGCTCGAGCTGAGTCCATTCTTATTTGGGAAAGGCAGATTCTGGAACTTCAGCAGAAAGTTAAGGAGGCTAAGGAACAACAACTAGCCTTCGAAACTAATCCTGCAGGTAACCAATTCGAAGAGCTTCTCAACCAGGGGCTTGCAGAAATGGAGACTGCAGAACAACTTAAAGGAGAAGTGGCAACCTTGGAAGGTGCCAGGCGGTTTGCTCAGCAGAAACTTGAAACATTTCGAAGCACCTTTAATCGATTGAAAAATAATGTTTATTTCTAGATTTTTATGTCTATCTGACCATAACTTTGGTTTTTTACATGTAATATTCGAACAACGCCATTTTGGCATTCTATCTTGCCATCTTGGCTTTTTATAATATTTTGTTTACGTTGTTACTATTCGAATCTCCCGCAGGCTTGGCTTATATTTCTTTAAATATTTCCCATTAACCTTTAGGACACGTTTATCATCCAAGAGTTCTTCGACTTCGTATGCATTATTTGAGAATACTTTTAATATTCGAAAAGGTCCTTCCCAATGAGGTGACCATTTACCTAATGCTTTGTTCTTCTTATCCATAGGCAATATGACTCTCCAAACCAAGTCATTAATAACGAATACTTTTTTCTTCACCCTTTTATTGTATGTTCTGGCCACTCTTTCTTTTTGCCTCATCAAAATTTCCAACGCATGTAATCTAATTTCGTCAAACTCAACTAATTCATTCATCATCATTTCCCAATATAATGCAGCTGGAATTTCGTTTTGTTTCTGGATTCGAACTGATTGCAGATGAATTTCTACTGGTAACACTGCATCATGGCCGAATGTAAGTTGGAAAGGCGTAGTGTTAGTGGCTTCCTTAGGAGATGTTCTACAAGCCCATAACACTTGGTCCAGAGTTTTGTGCCAATTTCTTGGCTTCTTGCCAATATGCTTCTTGATTAATCCTATTATTACTTTATTTGCTGCTTCGACTTGTCCGTTTGCTTGAGCATAATATGGTGTTGATGTTAGCAATCTAAACCCCATTTCTTGGGCAAATCCTTGCATCTTTCTACCAGTAAATACAGAGCCTTGGTCTGTAGTTATACTTTCTGGCAATCCAAACCTATAGATAATATGCTTTTGTATAAATTCGATAATTGCCTCTTGATCAGCAACTACCAAAGGTATAGCTTCGATCCATTTGGTAAAATAATCTACTCCTACCAAGATATATTTCTGACCTTTGGACGAAGCAGGATTTATCTCCCCTATCAGATCCAATGCCCATCCTCTGAATGGCCAAGGTTTGATGATCGAATGCAACTCACTTGCAGGGGCGTGTTGAATTCCTGCATGTTTCTGACATTCCTCACATCCTTTAGCAAAGTCTATGCAATCTTTGAGCATGCTAGGCCAATACAAACCATATCGAAATAGCAACCATTTCATTTTATGGCCTGCTTGGTGTGCCCCACATGCCCCATTATGGACTTCAGACAATGCTAAATATGCCTCACTTTCTCCTAGGCATTTCAATAATACACCCTCTTGGGTCTTTTTGAACAATTCGTTCCCCATGAGGAGATATGACAATGCTCTATATTTTGTTTTTCTATCCACCTTTAGAGTTGGGTCTTCTAAATAACTCTTTAATGGACTTCGCCAATCTGTATCTGACAAAGTATTTATGGCTAGAATTTCGAATCCCTGTTTCTCAGCATATCCCAATCTCATACTTTCCAGATCCGATGGTGTGAATCTAGTAGCCATAACTCTTCCCCTTATTTCGACCAAATCCTTAAGATTCTTGGTAGATACTCTATAACCTGAAGCCAACTGCGCTAAGTCATTTGCTTCTTGGTTTTCTAATCTTGGTATGTGTTGAATATCCATGTATTCAAACTTTCTTAATAGCCTATTGACTATGACGAAGTATACCATTAAATTTTCCTTTATGCACTTGTATTCTTTTGTGATTTGTTTGACCACCAATTCAGAGTCTCCTTTAATTTCGACTCTGGTTGCCCCCAATTCCAACAAAGCTTCAAGTCCAACAATGAGCGCTTCATACTCAGCTTCGTTGTTCGAACAACGAGGACCATCCAATTTATACTTGAATTTTGTTGGAATTCCTTCAGGAGAAATTAGAAGGACTCCAACACCACTTCCATCTTTGTGGGTTGAACCATCAAAGTACAATTTCCATGGTTGCATTTCGACGTAACTCATGCTTGTCTGCTCAACCAATGAATGATCCACAATGAAATCAGAAATCACTTGACCTTTCATAGCTTTTAAGGGCATGAAAGTCAATGAATATTTTGTTAAGGCCAGAGCCCACTTTCCAACTCTACTATGCATTATTGGCTTTGAAAGCATATGTTTAATGACATCGAAGTGAGACGAAACATAAACATCAACAGGTTTTATATAATACTTGAGTTTCATACAAGAGAAATATAAACAGAGACATAGCTTTTCTAAATTGCTATATCTGGTCTCTGCATCATTTAGCACTCTACTTAAATAGTATATGGCCCTTTCGACGCCATTGTTATCCTCTTGTGCTAACATACTACCTATGCTAACTTCAGAGGCAGATATGTACAATCTCATGGGCTTCCCCCATGATGGTGGAGACAAAATAGGAGGCTGGGAAAGATATTCTTTTATTTTGTCAAACGCCTCCTGGTGAGCTTCGTTCCATTCGAAGGCCTGACCTTGCTTCAGACGAAGTAACGGAGAGAAAGCTTGGGTCCTTCCACTCAGGTTCGAAATGAATCTTCTGAGGAAGTTAACTTTCCCTAGTAGAGATTGCAACTCCCTTTTTGACGCAGGTGCTTTCGTCTCCATTATGGCTTTGGTTTTGTTCTGGTTGATTTCAATTCCTTTCTTGTGGACCACAAAACCAAGAAAATCTCCAGCCTGCACAAAAAATGCACATTTAAAGGGATTCATTTTTAAGCCATGTTTTCTCATTCGTTCGAATGATTGGCTTAAATGATGCAAATGTGCTTCTGCAGATATAGATTTGATGACTATATCATCAATATACACCTGCATGAAGGTTTCGATGAAGTCATGAAAGATTGAATTCATCGCCCTTTGATAAGTTGCCCCAGCATTTTTTAAACCAAAAGGCATCACCACCCATTCGTAGGTGCCTAAGGCTCCTGGGCAATGAAATGTTGTTTTTGCAACATCTTCTTCAGCAATGAAAATCTGGTTATATCCAGAGTATCCATCTAACATGCTCAAGTATTCGAATCCTGCAGCAGAATCTACTAGCATTTCTGCCACGGGCATGGAATATTCATCCTTAGGGGTTGCAGTATTTAAATCCCTAAAATCTATGCAAATTCTTAAAGAACCATTTTTCTTAATAACAGGTACTATGTTTGCTAACCATTCAACGTACCTTGTTGTTCTGATGAATTTGCAGCGCAACAACCTTTCGATCTCAGCTTTAATTTTTGTGAGAACCGCTGGTGCGAATCTTCTGGGAGTTTGTTTGATGGGCCTCTTGCCATCTTTGATTGGCAGTCTATGTTCGACCAACTCCCTCTTTAAACCAGGCATCTCATCATAATCCCATGCGAAACAATCTTTGTTTTCCTTAAGGACTTCGATCACTTTTTCCTTGAGGCCTGGGCTAAGTTTAGCACTTACGTAAGTTACTCTTTTCATTTTTTCATCCCCTAAGTTGACTTCTTCGAGCGGGTCCTGTGCCAACATTTTGACACCTGAGTTTATGGGGTCCCTTTCGAAGCCTAAGGGTTCTTTGTCATAGATGGCATCCAACCTTTGATCCATCTCCAACTCTTTGATGGGTGAGCATTTCGAACCCCCCCCCCACTAACTTCATTCGTCTTTACAGTTGATTCATTTATTTCAGCCTCTAAGGCCGCTTTCGATTCATTCTCAGCCATATAGGCCGAAATCCTTTCGAAGAAGGTAGACTCAGTCATGGTTAAGGTTGTCGAAGTCCCAGCCTGCTGGCCGTTTTTGTATAGCACCTTCAACTTCCTCTTCTTCACTGATTATTGTTCTATCCCAGTAAAGACCATCATGACGAAGTGTCATGTAGTAGTGGGCGTTTCTAGTTTCATTCATCTCATCGTTTGGAACACATGGAGCAATCTTTGCCAGATTTTTATCATAATCCCTTTTGTCAACTAAATTGACAGTTGACATAAAGTAACTCTGGTCTGCTTCGATGTTTTCCACGATTCCGTCATCTCTCCACAGAACTAGTCGTTGATGCATTGACGAAGGAACTGCCCCCACGCCATGGATCCACTCTCTTCCTAGCAGTAGGTTATAGTTGGCCTTGGCTTCGATAACCATAAACATGGTGGGCCTGCAACTTGAGCCTATTGTCAATTCCAACTGGACCACCCCCAGTGTTTTGCCCACTTTTCCCTCATAATTGGATAGAACCATATTATGGGGCTTGATATCTCCTTCGCGGATCTCTAACCTTTTTAGCATGAAATGGGGAATCAGGTTGACTGCAGCACCCCCATCCACTAGAACTTTGTTCACACCATGGACACCTACTTTCGCCCGAATGAAAAGTGGCTTGAGATGATTCTTCATTGCAGGCTCTGGACGTTCGAAGAACGCATTTTGTTCCTCAACAGCCCCATTGTCCATCACGTAGTAGCACACGGGCCTATGTTTCATTAAATCTGTGGTGTCTTCCTCCTCATATTTATTGATTTCGGTTTCCTGCCCAAATTCGCAGGGAAGCACAGACACCACGTTACAGTTCAGGTTGAATGAAGACTACCCCTCTGATTCGAAGTTCTCTGTTATCATATCTTCGTCCTCTTCCGGGCCTGGAGTGTATTCCTTTGGTTCGTCTCGTTGGTCTTCAGAAAAAAGCCTCCTATTGACTGGAGGTTTCTCTTCAGTCTGATTTTTTGGTTTGTTGATGCTCGATTCACCTTGTATCTTCGTTGAAGTATCCCCTTTGTTTGCCACAGCTTCTCTCTCAGCCTTTCGAATCCTTTGCTGTTTGCGCCATTGGGATCTTGACATGGGGTTCCTTCCTTTGTAATTCTCTAATCTCACTTCCTCCCTTTTTTGTGTGTTGAATTGCCTCCTGTATGTCACAGCATGGCGTGCATTTCGTTCAGCACTCCTCCATTTGTCTTTGCCTTTGTCATTTCTGACTTGTAGCCATCTATCGGTTGGTACTTCAGCAGGGAGTTTGAAAGTCACTCTTCGAGCAACTTTGGGGTGAGGGCTATCAGGTCTTCGCTGTTTGTATCTGCTGTCGAAACGCGGGCCCATCTGGGCAGTTTCTTGATGGTTCCAGCAAGGGGCGAAGGGGATCGTTTCGAAGGCCCTGGCCATGCTTTGGTCATACACAGCAGAACACCTTGGGAAAACCAAGCACTTAGTTGCCCCTTTGTAGCAGCGAAAAACAAACTCCAACAAACTCTCTCCAGCCTTGGGATAGCACCTAAAAAGTTGGTTATCCTGGCGCCAATTGTTGCCAGTTCGAGCCCTCTGTACCCTTTCGAAATTTGCAGCAATTCTTTGGTTGCAGAGGATGCTGCACCTAGGGCATAATATCATGCCTGGATCTCCTTTGTGGCATGTCATGAGATAGTCTTTGAGAGTAGCATCTCCAGTGTGATTATCCCCCATTCTGTGCTTTTCTTTTTTTAAGTATTTTTCCACTTCCTCCATCTCAGAACGGGGTCTTTCCATATCCACCATATTTATTTCCACATCCCCCTCTTTAGTTTCGTCATCGCCCCATCCTGTGGGCTTTATATCTTCGATCTGGACCTTCGAACTTTCTGGGGCAGAATATTTGACCAGATAGTCAAATTTTCCACTGGGTTCCCCTAGAGTGTCCCATATTTCCTTCTGAAGGGGAACTGGCTGCATAATTTGGACTTTCTCCAATTCCAGCCTCAAGCCCTCAGTGACTTGTGTCAATCCTTCGTTTTGATTCCCTTGGCCTTCAGTAGCCTGGGTTTCTCCTGCAACAGCCACAGGTGTAGCAATCGAAGTGTCTGGCGTATTCTGGATGTCTTCAGTGACTTCCTCGCTGACTTCGACCATCACCCAGTTTTCTACTCCAGTGTCCTTCTCTCCTGTTAGGGCGTCGCTTCGATCAGTTTCCACCATGTTGACCTCTCCAATGCATGCAGGCTCGGAGTAGTTGGTGTCTGCGACGTCCAAAGGATCTTCGTCCACTTTCATCTTCACCTTATCAGCAAACTTTAGTCTGCCATCTTTGATCGCGTTTTGAATCAAGTCCCTGAAAAGAAAACATTGTGAGGTCTTGTGGCCTAGGAAACTATGATATTTGCAAAATCCCCTTTTCTTCCTCTGATCCAAGGGAGGTATTTTGACATTTGATGGCACAATTAGTTGGCCATCCTTGACAAGCAAGTCGAAAATTTCGTCACACTTAGTGACGTCGAAGGTATAAACCTTCTTTGGAAACTTGTCACTTTTCTCATTTTCAACAATATCTTTCCCTTTCGTGGGAACTAACATTTTGCAGGAGTAAGGCGGGGCCTGTTTTAATTCAGCGAGGTCGATTTCGACCTCTTCGAATTCGAATTCAGGATATTCTTCTACTTCCTCAGTCCCAACATAGGAAATCCTTTCTTTCTTACTATTCTTAAAGACTCTGGCTTTTTCGGCTTTTAGTCTTTCGACCTGTCGAACCCTATCGGCTAATTGAGCCATATCCCTCAAATACTGAGTATCTAATTTCTTTCGAATAGAATAATCCAAACCCCCAGCGGCCATTTCGACTAACTCATGTTCAGGCACTACTGTGTAACATCTGGATTTTAACAGCCTAAATCTGTTCAAATAATCATCTATGGGTTCAGTGAACTTTCTCTTAACACTGGCCAATTCCTTCAAACTTATTTTCGATTGTCCCATGTAAAATTGTTCATGGAATAATCTCTCTAAAAGGGTCCAAGTGTCAATAGACCCAGGAGGCAACGTGGTAAACCAAGTGAAGGCGTTTTTTGTCAAGGAACTTGGGAAGTATTTGATCCTGAGATCTTCATTATTGGCTATATCTCCCACTTCGGTTAGATATCTCGCTATGTGTTCGACTGTTGACTCGTTGGTATCCCCAGCGAACTTTGTAAATTTAGGGACTTTGTATCCCCTTGGTAAATCAGTATGCATTATACAATCCAATATAGGAGAAGCGTAATTTGGCCTCCTCATTCCCGTATTGAGGCCATTCTGGGCCATGATCCTCTCTATCATGGTGGTTAGGTTATTTTCTGCCAAGATGTTATCATTTCGAATCCTATGAACGACGGCATCGGCATCTTGATTTCGACCAACCAAAACAACTCCCCTAGGTTGTTCTTCTCGAAATTCTGGGGCTTCTAGCCTTTCGATCCTTGCCCCTGGTTCCATAACTTCCCTTTGTGGGCCCGGAATTATTGGGGCTTCTAACCTTGGTGCTCTGGCCCCTAAGTTAGCTTCTTCTCTGGGTGGTCTATGAATTAGGTCGTTAGCAATTTGTTCTATAACAGGCATGTTTGTTCGAAATCCCGCCTGGTTCTGCCTACGCCTTTCTGTGGGAGCAAAGAAATCTGCTATTCGACTCATATTGTCAGCGTTTTCCCTGTTCGTCACAGTCACATTCTGAACTATTGGGGCAAATATTTCCTGCATGGTTTGCGCTAACACCCCTATCATATTGTGGTTGCTGTCATCCATCAATTGCCTAAAAGCCAACTGGTTATCTGTGGTTAGGATAGGCAACGTGCTATAACCCACTGACCCTTGGTTATTTGTCATAAATTGGTTCGCCCCAGACCCAGATCCTAGTTGTGGGGATGAATTCGATGTGGAATTGTGTAAACCTGCCATAAAAGATGTTGGCATTCCGTAAGAAGAACTTCTAATTCTATTCCCATCGAAGCCGGGTGGTCTAGTTAATGGTGTGGCGAAATGGGATTGTGTTCCTGGTGGTGGAACGAATCCCCCAGGGTAGCCCATAGTTCCAGTATTTCCTAAGATCGAACTGTTAGTTGATATGCCACTTACTCCATTGGTGGCTATGTTACTGGTTGAAGATGCAACAGACTGTGCATTCGAAGGGATTACATTAGATGTTCCGCTCGAAATGGACGCGTTAGTGCCTGTTGCATGTGGGCCACCTTGGTCTCCTTGTTGATTGTCTGAATTAGACATTTTGTCCAAACGTTTTCTTCTGGATAAAGGTTGGTTGTTGTTGGTTATCTTACCACTTCTCAGGTTCATAAAACAGCAAACTTCTTAGGTTCCTACGTTTTTGGGATGGCTACGTCTCGACAATCCTTAATTCTGATATCCAACTATTGGTCCCACCGGGTGTGCCAATTTGTTTCCAGTGATTTCTGGTAAACAACCGCTAGTCTTCCAAACTATCGAATAATCTTTGTTAACGCTATTCAATCTCTCTGGTAACTCACAGGATCGACTAGATTGATCCTAGGACTCCTTGGATATTAAGGTTACTCTCACAATCGAACAATTATTCATGGTTGCTATTGTACAAGTGTTTGGTTTATTTCGATCCCTCTCTCTAAGAGTTTAAAAATGTGGTCAAAATGTATATGAAAACTAAATTATACGAATAAATGCTAATTGTAATGCTGATTGAAGAGACATATAAAACTGTATGAAAAATGAAGTAAATGGTTTCGATTTACAAAACATTTAACATAAAAGGTTTTTGGAATGTAGAAGTTTAAAATGTGAAGAAAGCGTTTAATGCAAGAAATCTATAAATGATTTTAAGTAAAAGTATGCGCTTGAAAAACAATACTTGAAAGTAAAGGTATTGAAAGTGTAACAGTTCTCTGAAATATAAAGTGCTCGAAATATAAAGAAAGCAGTAAAACGTAAAACTTTGAGGAAAAGACTTTGAAATGAAAAGACAGTAAATAAGGAAACTTGCAAATGTTATTCGACAAAAAGAAAAGAGGAAAGTACTGGAAATAGTAAAAAGGCTTTCATTAAGTTAGAAATACATGGTGCTATCATACATACATTTCTCTTGCATTCGTTTCCCTTGCCATGTGGTAGTTTGAATGTTATTGAGTATTTTGTATAACAGATATGACACACTGAAATCCTAATACTAAGACTTCTATTTATACTAATTCGACCCTAACGGTCTCGCTATAGGATCATGCCACGTTTCGAACATGCAAGACAATGCTTCTTTCATCTTTCCACGTGTCCCCAAATGCTCCAACACATAACTTTCAAACTTTGAAAGTCCCGCTTCCATTTGAATTTTAAATGCTTTGGTGTTTCTCCGTTTCGAACGCTCTTCCCAAACCTAGCCTCGCTGTTGTTTCGAGACCCCTTTGGATATGTTCCCATAATCACCGTTCGAAGCTTCAAGCTTTGACACACTTATTCGAAACACTGCTTCTGCAACTTTGAAATATGGCGTTTAATTCCATTTCGATCAGAACTTTTAACTCTTTTGAATTCTAAATAACATTATCAAAATCTTCAACCAACAGCAAGTCAAACAAATCATTCACAATATATTACAGTTGCAAAGTGAATAAGAAAGTTTTCACAGTTTGTGAGCAGAGAGAAACTCTGCAGAAATTATTTGTTTTGTCTTCTTTCTTTATTTGTCTCATAATTAAATTGTCATTGTGGTAGAAATTCATCATAGACTTTGGTGAGTTTCCAACATATTTTTCATTATAATTTTTTTAAACATTTTCACACATATTAAAAATTAAAATTAAAATTATTTAAAAAATTAAAAATCATTTTACAATATAGTCCTTTATTAATATTTATTAATATAGTAGAAAAGATAAATTTATAAAATTGAAAAAAGGAATAATAATAAATATTTGAAAGTATAACAAATAAAATATTATTAATAATTTATTTTCATTATAAAATAATTTATAATATAATTTTGGTTAAATTACACTTTTGATCTCTTTATTTGACTAATTCATAAAATTAGTCCTCCTATTTAATTTTTAACAGATTTTAGTCACTCGTGCCTATTTTTTATTTTAAAAAATGTAGATTTTTTATTTTTTTTTAATATGTGACATACTTTATGAATTAGAGAGAATATAGAAAACATTTTCTAAAAAAAAAAGAAGATGGAGAAATAAACAGAGAGAAAAAAAACTATCGAAAAAGACGATTAAATCAATAAAACGTCATCGAACATATAATAAATAATTAATTTTTCTTATTTAAAATCAATAAAAATATGTCACGTATTTAAAAAATACTATTTTAATTTCTTTTTATAAGAGACAACTTATTTTTTAGTTTCATTAAATAATAAATTTATTTAATTTATAAAACAAATTAAATACATTATACTAATTATATTGATTATTTAATGAATTTAAAAATCGACTTGTTTCTTATAAAATGAAAAATTAATAATATAAGATTAAAATTATTTAAGAAATAAATAAGAAGATTAATGTCGTGAATTGGTGAAATATGAAATTAAAAGTATAATTTATTCTATAATTTTTTTAATCATTTATAGTTAAAACAAAGGGAAGTAAAAAACAAAAAGAGAAAAGAACGTCTTGTCTTTTCATCTTACACCATTTATCATCGTTCATCTCGCCAACTTGTTTTGAATTTTTTAAAGATGAAATTTGTCATTTTCACACCATCCGAGAATATATAACTTTTTTATAATAAATGACCAATTAGGCTCGTCACTTGTTTCTTGTAGTAATATAGCGTGTACACAATATGAACCATAAGAAAGTCAAATACAACTATTATGCCATTTAAGACAATGACTCCTCTTTAAAATTGTATGTATACGTCTATATTACATAGTGTTATATAGAAAAATAAGTCATGTAGTTTGCCGTTTTTTCTCTATTTTATATGTATATATCATACACAGTGACTTGACTTCTATCACAAAAAAATTTATTTGAAAAATAGTTATTTTGATAATTTTATTTAAAAAAATAGTTTTTTGAAAATTTTATTT